>CP126891.1:107807500-108320000 GCA_030440675.1 Furcifer pardalis | reverse complement strand
TAAATGGCTCTTAGTTGCTAGATGACAAAACCGTTTGGATACCAGTCTGTAAGAAATACTAGAGGATTGTGCTGTAGCATTCTCATATCCCAGTGATAGGGCTTCCCAGAGTCACCTTGTTGGATGCTGTAGGGACAGAATGCTGAACGAGATGACATTTATTCTGATTTATCATTGCTATTCTTAATCTTCTTGCCATTTTTTTGCAACAAGTTCTAAAATACTTTTGTTTCTCCTTGAAACTCTTAAGTCAGCGACTGCACTTTCCCTTTTCCCTTTCACTACAGCCTCCCCTCCCCTCTCAACCTCTTAATTGTCTGCTAAGGGAAAAGAAAATAAGACCTGCCCTTTTGCATTCTTGGAGTAACCTTTCGTGCTTGAAAGTCTCCTGAAAGACACAACCACTTCTGCAGCAGGTGTAATTTTAATGATGCTTTGATGCCATATGTCAAATCTCATCACTTGCTGTGAAGAGTGACATTTCTTTTGATAGCTCCTAGCAACAGCAATACAAATTGTTGGTGGTCACTTCACACTGTACAAATAGCTCCTGCAGCAAGTACATTTAATTTCAGGTTCATGCTAGATTGCACACTGTATAGACCTGTGTCCTCTCCAGTTCTTTTCAAATACAAAGAACCTTATCATCTTTAAAGAAATCATCTTTACTTTGTATACATATAAAGATTAAACATGGAACTATCCAATTACTAACACAAACTGCAGCATTATTCCCTAAATAGGAATTTATGTTTCTTGTGCTACCACATCATTTTTGACATTGATGCACATATTTCACTTCTGAATATTGGAAATCAATGTTGTTTTTACCGTGTATCAAAATCATAAGAAAACTGGTTTTATTAGAGGTGATGGGCAAATATTTTCAAGGAGGTCTAAGCATAAATCCAATTTTGCATAGTCATGCAAATTACTCTTTTACTTCTCAGTTCTCCTCACTGAAGCTCCTTACAAACACCTCATATATCCCCTAAAGGGCTCCTGGATAAAATTTCATAGATGCCAAAGTAAGGGGGTGCTATAAGGGAATAAAAATGTGTTCCCACAGTAGTATTCATTTTGATAATAGAAGAAGATTATGGACCAACCCTTGAAATGTTCAGCATTTAAGAGACAAGTAGTTTCTTGGCAACAAGTGTTCATGCTAGTAATAAACCTCATCAGTAAACCATTTGAATTCACATTGTGGCAAAGAACATAAAATACACCACCAGACTGTGGAAAACTAACAAATCAGCATCCTTACTAATTAATTTGGTAGGCAAGGGAAGTGTTAATTGTGTTGAAACCTGATTTGTCACTACAGCAATATAAAGCAGTATGAGAATAACTTTAAAATTAATAAGAAAACTGAAAAAGAAAAGGCATATCTGAAAACAAAACAAAATAAAATAACTGCTTCATTTTTATTTATCTTTAAAGTGCTACAGTGTTTTTTATTTTTATTTTATTTTGTTTGTTTTGTTTTATTTTCTGATATGCCTGGATCACAGACTAACATGGCTACTGTTCCTGAAAAAGAAAAGATTATATCAATGCCATGTGCACATAAAGTTGTTCTACATTAGTCTCATCTGAACAGTGGACTTTCCAAAGCTCTATAACTTGTTCTGGAAAATAAAACTGGACCAGTAGGGTATTTGGAGTTTAGAATTGGAAGTACCCAAACCAAAACATGTTACTTTATGAAAGTTTTAACAACCGAGTGGATGACTGAGTGGAAGAAAAATTTCCATGGTTAAATGGAATGCAAAATAACTTTCTCTCAAAGCAATGTTCAAACAGAACCAGCAGGGTAGGGTAGATGTAGGAATTCCAGTCAATGGTGCTTTGATCCAGACCAATATAATTACAATATCTAATTGTGTTAGCTGTCAGCATTAACAATTGTACTTAGTGGAGCAAGAACATTTAGGAACAATTTATGGTGGAGAGACAAGTTCTTGTCTAGATTACTGACTAACATATGTCCAAATCTGTTTTCACAAACTCTACCTTGGAATACATATAGGGCAGTTTTTCAGTTAAAAGCTACAGCAACTGGGCCAGTTCACATGAGAACATGCAGTCTTTAGAAAACTCACTCCTAGTTGGTAACTCCTGCATTTTGAACTTGGCTGAGAAACAAATTGAAAACCAATAAATAAGACACAAAGTCAGAATAATACTATTCAATCACAGTTTAATGTATTATCCTAGTCAGTGTGTTATGAGAGTATTTTTCTTCCGCATAATTTTAAGGGACATTAAAATTACTTTTGTAACCATTGCTGATAATTTTACTAAATCAGTCAAAGGCACCTATCCTTCATAAACATGACTGAAACACACCAGATGTTCCCATCAATAATGAAAAAATATATGACTTGCCTGTTGGATCATTGGAGGAAAAGGCACCAATCAGTATACTTTTCAGAATATTTCATTTTGGTTGGAGTTTGGGAAAACTCATCAGACTTGTTTAAAGAAATTTTCATGTTCTTAGGTAAACGTAAAGGTTGCCCTTGCTCAAAAGCCAGTCGTATTTCCCTCTAGGGTTTGGTGTTCATCTCTGTTTATAGCCAAATAATCTGTGCTGTTTGTGTTTGCAGACATTTCCATGGATACGTGGCAGGCATGACTAAATACCAGAGTGCATGTAAAATGCTATTTACCTTCCTACCAAAGTGGTACCTATTTATCTACTTATAGTTTCTTCCTTTCAAACTGCTAGGTTGACATGAGCTGGGACAGACGACAGGAGCTCACTTCATCGTGCTGATCTCCCAGTTCTACTTAGAGGATACCAAATTGCATGGGATAGCAAACTGAATGGGATAGCAAAAGGTTGTCTTTTATATAATAAGAAGAATTTTAACAGTTATAGCAGTGGAACTGTTTTTTTTTTTTTTTTGTGCATTTTACCATAGTTCAAGGGGCCCTCCTACATACTTTTGTGCATAAAATGATGTCAGTAAATGCCAGAATCCAACTGTATCACTTCATCACCAGAATTGCAAGAGAGGGATCCTACATAGTTTTCAGTCACAAATTGAATACACAGTGTGGATCACATATGTACATGATCTTTTCCACTACACAATGATTACATCCAGAGCAATTTTGCCAACAGGTGTTTTCAATCAGCTAGTGTGACACTGGATCATAGTTGTAAGGTAAGTAGAATACAATTGTTAAAGATAAGTTTGTATATGATGGCATGAACTGGAAGAGTGAGCTTGAAGAGCAGATCATTTTTTTTCCTCTGGTACTTCCCTACAAGTGAATCAGGAACCTTTTCTGACATCTGCTTTATCACTAAAGTGACTGAAAAGTCACATCTGTGTGTGCTATTGTATGGAAGCTGTTCTCACTGTAGGCATTTGATCTTTTCTTCTGATTAGGCTTTGTGAGAAAGCCAAGAGTCAACTTTTAAAATAACCTCCAAGTATGTAATCCGGCACCAGTTGCAGAGTCAGATGCCCTCTACCCAGGCAATGGCTTCCTGGCTTTTTGTTTTTATAAACTCCACTTGAATCTTAAGGTGGCAGGATGGTTATATGAGCTCTGTTTTTCCTTTCCCTTCTTTTTTCTGTTCATTTAGTTCACAGTTGCCTACTGTTTTTGTATGTTTGGCTGGAAACATAACTTCTTTGGCATACAACTTGGGGAATCTTTCCAAAGTTATCTGACACAGCATTGTGTCTGATAGTTTAAAAAATATTTGTAGCAGAGTCAACAAGCAAGGAGATAGATGGTGTTCCTTATCCTCATGTCACTTCCTGCATTCCCTCACCTTTCTCTCTCTCTTGCACTTGGGGAAAATGTTTTGGGTTATCTGACACAGCATGTATGTGATACTACTTCTGCTAAGTACAAAATATGTATATTTAGGAAGAGAGTCAACAGAAGAGGGGGAAATAGTGTGTGACCAGTGATCCCAAAAGATCACACATGCTGGAAACAGAAATAAAACAAAGAACAAGAGTATCTGCTGCTAAACCAAAAAGGTCCTGATGGGCATGGGACAGTCCCTACAAGATAGATCTAACTTGACCATATGCAACCTGCAGAAAAAGTAGCAGTTATATTGTACTTTGTATTGCTCCATTTATTACATTGGGGTGGGTGTGGGGACATGGTAGGCATTCATTACTTCAACCCCCTTGTCCAATCTTTATCTGGCAGCTTATATAAGCAAGAGGGACAAAGGTCCAATAGACACCTGATAGCCTTCATCACTCCAAGGGACTTGATCACAGTACAAACTGATGGCCAATTGTCTCCAACAACTTCTGAAGGATGGCATATTTCCTACCCCTGCTTTATGTATTCTGTGTAACTTCTGTCTTACTCCAAGTGACCACAATAAGGGTGGAAGTGGGGCTGGCAAGATCAGTATAACACAAACCTGTACAAGGGTTTATTGACTCATATGGCCCAAGGGAATCCAAGCAGCTCTTCAGAACTGTGCTCTGTGGACGGGCTCATTGAAATAACAGGGTTGGGGGGGGGTTTCCCACATGCTACAAAACTATGTCTTAAATTCTATTGCTTAGTGTAGTAAGTCACACCTAGTGTAGGCCCATTGAATCACTGCATATTTGGTGAATGGGCCTACTATGGTTGTGATGTGCAACACTAAGCAACAGGATTTCTGCCAGTATCTTGTGTAGATAGGCAACCTGTCACCCTCCAGTTGTTTGACTCAATTTCATATCAGCCCCAGCTAGCTAATCATGCTGAATCGCAACCAAGAATTGCAATCCATCAGCATCTAGAGCAGTGGTTCCCAATACTTTTTTGGCCATGCCCCACCTAAGCATCTGTAAAATCCTGAAGCTCTCCATGATGTCATCATCTTTGTTGTTGTCAGTGGTGGCTGTAATTCATAGCCAAGTATACACATTTCCCAGAGAACAGGAAAAATGTCACTGGTATGAATTTGTTTAAGGTGTATCTCAGCTTGCCATGAAATTACCCACAGACTGTGATCACAGAGCCATTTTCTGTGGCATGTGTGAAATGAGACATGCAGGATTTAATACCGGGACTGCAATGGACTGCCACAGCTTTGAGGATTTTAACAAGGTGTACCTTCACAGCCAGTCCATTTGGCAAGGCCTCTTTACACCTCCAGAACCATTGGGAATCAGAAAAGTGAAGTGGTTCCTCCTCTGCTTATTTTGCCGTTGGGCCCAATATGATGGTTTCCAGTGGCAATTCCTCCACTGGGTTGGATCATAACCCCACCTTAAGGGGCTTATCACCCCCATAGCCATTGGCCCCTTTAGGAAGTCAGGTTATTTACCCATGACATATAATTCTTATTGTTCAAAAAGTGAACTCCTATTCATGTGGAGGAAGACTAAAATTCCATTAACTTATTCTAACTTGTTATAGAATTTCCCACCTTAAACATCAAATTGCCTCATATTGGGAACCATGGATCTAGAGGGTTATAGGCTCCTTACCTGTACTTACTTAAACCCCACACTTACTTCTTGTGCCTAAAGAAAGAAAATCAAACTCTGAAAGTGCAGTCAAATGTTAAAAAATGGGAGTGCTTTCCAGCAATGAAAACAGAATTTAAATACAGTCAAACCTAGCATAAAGAGCTCCTCGCTTAAAGTAACTTGCTTAAAAAGCAGAATTTTCCTTGAATGTTCACTTCCCTTAAGAAATAAAATCAACCAAAAACTCACTTAACAAATAAATTGAGATTCACAATCCCCACCTCCCACCAGAAGTCACAATTGGTCACTTACAATGGTGTTTCACTTAAAGAGCAAACTCATTTAAAGAGCAATCTTGTGGAACAGATTATACTCTTTAAGCAAGGTACAAATGTAACTGTTACAGTTGAGTTTGAGTTATAAGCCAACATTTTCAATAAAATTGTTTTTTATATCTTAAAAATTTCCTATGCACTTCCCCAATTCCCACAACTGGTTTTTTATCTTCTGACCCAAATATTTTGTGGTTTTTAAGAAACATATTCTCCCTTCCTGTATAGAGAAGGACAAACCCTTTTCCACTTGCAGGTTGAGGCCTCCATTAGCTATCTAGTAGTATAGCCTCAAGGCAACATGTACCACACTTTCAAAAAGAACAGAAAGGATACATGTAAGGCACTTTCAGGTGTTTGAAAAGGGGAGACGTAATCAGAATCGATGTATCCCTTTCAGGCAGCAAGTAGTTTTCTTAGACATTCTTCTTGAAACTGTGAGATTATTAATGTTAGAGTTCCAATCTTTTTCTTTTGACTTCAGGGACACTCTGGGACTTTACTGCTTGGTAAAGATTTAAGTAGTTGGAATAACCTATAACAAAGAGCATATGGGTGCTGTAGAGAGCAGGCATCTTAGATTCTTCAGACTTTATATAATTGCACCTCATCAGCCATAAGCAAATAGGAATGGTTAACAAGGACATTAAAGAAAGACCTACAAATAGCTAGTTTTGCTGATGTACAGTATATACATTTTCCACTGAGCTATTTCCCGTATATGTTGATATACTGATAAAGGCAAAATTTGCAATGAATTAGGACACTACGCAGAAGAAGCCAACTGTGGAACCAACTGCCTTGAAAGGTGGTGAACACTCCAACAATGGAAGCAGTCAAGAGAGAATTGGAGCACCATTTGCCAGAACTGTTTTGAATTTGATCCTTTCATTGAATAGGGGATGGGACTCAATGGCCTAAAAGACCCCTTCCAACTCAGTTATTCTATGAGTTTATGTCAGGGGTGCCCAAACTATGGCCCAAGGATCCAGTCACTATGTCCTGGGGGCTGGATTCAGTCACTATGTCCTGGGGGCTGGATCCGACCCCTGACGCCAATTCATCTGGCCCACGAAGCCCTCATTGCTCCAGGAAGTAGAAGTAAAACACGCACATACTTCTGCTTCCAGGAGCGATAAGAGCTTCGTGGGCTGGATGAATTGGCATCAGGGGCCGGATCCAGCCCCCGGGCCATAGTGACTGGCTCCCTGAATCACATGACCGGCTTCCAGCCCAAAATGTTTGTGCACCCCTAGTCTATGTCTTCAATCAAATATGAACACACACACACACACACACACACACACACACACACACACACACACACACACACACACACACACACACACACACACATATGTTCCCCCCCTCCCAAAAATCATTCTTACAGTTGATGGATGTATTTCTATTGGCATGAATTTGTTTAAGGTGGATCCCAGCTTGCCATGAAGCTTGCCACATGCTATGATCACGGAAACATCTTCTGCAACACGTATGAAATGAGATATGCAGGATTTGACACCAGGACTGCAATGGACTGCCGTAGCTTTGAGGATATTAACAAGGTGCGCCTTCACAGCCAGTCCATCTGGCATGGCCTCTTCCACCTCCATGACCGTTGGGAATCAGAATAATAAAGTGGTTCTTCCTCCATTCATTTTGCCTTTGGGCCCAATATTATCGTTTCCAGTGGCATTTCCTCCACTAAGGGGGACCCTCACCCCACCTAAGATGTCCGGCCAGCATCACATGCCAAACTGAATAGTTAGCCTTTCTTTCTTTCTTTCTTTCTTTCTTTCTTTCTTTCTTTCTTTCTTTCTTTCTTTCTGTCTGTCTGTCTGTCTGTCTGTCTGTCTGTCTGTCTGTCTGTCTGGCTTGCTTGCTTGCTTGCTTGCTTGCTTGCTTGCTTGTTGGCTGGCTGGCTGGCTGGCTGGCTGGCTGGCTTGCATGTTGGCTTGCTTGCTTGCATGCTTGCCTTACTTTCTTTTTCTTTTCTTTTTCTTGATTTCTTGCTTGCTTTTTGCTGCATACTGTTTCTTGTTATTACATTATTACAGTCTTTCTATTTTTGTTCATCTTTTCTCCAGGGAGATCAGGGTAGCATAGATAAGAGAAGACTATTATACAATATTAGTGGAATTCTTCATTGTCATAGATTTAGGCTGTCTTCTATGGGACAAGAAATGTTAATAAAGACTTTCCAAGCCTTGAGAGATTTCTCCTCTCTGGGCAAGTATGAGCCAAGAAGCAGTATTTTTTTTTTAACCATGGCTAGATACACTGGATTGCCTTGGCACAAATATAACAATAGTAGTTATTACTTATATACCACCCCATAGCACTTAGTGCACTTTCTGGACCGCTCACAAGATAATTAGCATTTTGCCCTCAACAACCCCAGAAGGATAGAATGCAATCCAATATAGATTGCAATGGAATGCTGAACCTGGTTCCTGAGGAGAAAACAATGAAAAGTTAGGAAATTGTCCCAGGAAAACAGTGACACTGTCATATAATGTTTCTGAAGAACAATCAGCCATTGAAAAAGCTCAGATGTTTTGCCTAATCAATAACCTTCAAATGTGCTTTGCATCTCCCTTTAGCTAAAGGTCACAACAAGTTTCATTATCATTGCATGAGACTGCAGAGCAATTCAACAGTCTTCTAAAAATGGGAGAGACAAAAGAAAATGTTTTAACTTAAAACCTGAGTTTCATATCAGCACCACATTTGGTACAGGGAACGTAGACAGTTAGGTGTTCCTCTGTGTCAAATATGGTGATGTTTAGTCAATAATAACAATATTTTAAATAAAGAAGTGATTATCTTTATTCCCAGCAGATAAGAAATTGCTGAAATGTATTTAAAGCCATTAATTAATGCTTTAATTTTAAATATATCTGAATTACCTCGGCCTCTTTTAAAAAAATTTTTTCAGGAAATACATCATTATTGGCCAGAATAACCTCATAACCAAAAATGATTCTTTCAAACAGGAAAAGCAACTATTTCATAACCACTGAGCATGCTCAATAGAAACTTGCAAAGAAAAACAATAGCTCAGAAGCATTTACATGCCCCTAGTATCCATATACTTCGGTTAATATAATTAATGTATTCCCTGGGATATTTCTTAAAGTGAAAATTACTTAAACCAAATTTCCCATAGGAATGCACTGAAAACAAAAAACGTGTTAACCGAAACACAGTTTTCCATAAGAATGCATTGAAAACCAATTAATCTGTTCTGGAAAAAAAATTCCTTAAACCGAGCCACAATTTTCTATGGATTTTCTTTTGTTATACAATTTTTATGTTAACCAATCTGTTTGTTAACCGAGGTTCAACTGTAGTCCCTCCCCAACTGAAGACCAAGGGAAACCTGGGTTTGGGTGACTTTTTGCTGTTAAATTGTCAAGCAACTCTAGCAATAGACATCCATGCATGTCCTCCACCTAGTCTCTAGTTTGAAAGTAATGAGGGAAAATCCCAAGTACTTCAACTAGCCATTGAGATGATACAGTCAGCTTCTGGGTTTTTTCCTTGCTTGGTGTTTCCATGTGAATGGTACTGAACACATGAGGGTATCCTATAAATAATCTTGATTGCTGTCATTAGTGTACTCAATATTCAACCTTCCCTTTGCTGTGTAAAGCTACAGATATTTTTTTTCTGCTTGTAATGCAGGCATATCTTCTTCTTGCGCCGTATCAGATTCCGAATATTGGCAATCAGCATGGCAATCAGCCATGAAGACTGTCCTGAGAATATAATGGAATGGCGTTTCATCTGCCTTCCACATCACAGAGTGACACCTGTACCTACCACTGATCCAGCTCCATGAATCACTTTCTGTCCCTGAGCCTTTTTGGTATGCAAAGTCCTCATCAGCTCAAAGCCGGTATTGATTAAGCTGCTGCCCTACACCAAGTAGGATTCAAATGGGATTTTATTAACTTGGGGACCATCACCCTTCCCTGTGGACTTTGCCAAGGACACTAGTTATCAGGGTTGTCAGGTTAGTTAACCACCACCTGATGCTCAGTGTTGAGTCGATGGCAGTATGGTCTACTCTATTACCATAACAGGATACCCTGGCCAGACAGAAAGACATGATATAGTGCAGCAATATCATGCCTTTTCCAGTTTGACATCCTCTTAATAGATATGTGCCTCAAGTCCACTGTCTGGCTTTTCACACAGAAAATAATTTCAAAAGAGAAGCAATTTCAAATTAATTCTCATGAATAAGGTTCAGGGGTTTTGTGTTATCCATACTTAGAAATAGGCTGAAAGGTGTGTGTGCCTACCTTGTGTTTCAACACATTGCAATCTCTGTGGGAGCTGGAAATCCTCAACCCTCCAACCTTTCAAGTTCAATTAAAGCCCATGAGAATATGTCATGATTCCTCCCACAGGGCTTCTTCAGATCAGGAAGTGTGAGCAGCCAAAAGGCTATAGAGGGCTAAAGAGAAGTGCAATAAAAAGAAAAAACAATTCCCGCGCCCAACAATGTTACCTCATGGAATGTCTTCTCCTCAGGTCTGAAGCCTGTATCACTTGCTCCTCTTCATCGGTGCAGTTTCAGGTGCCATCCCTAAGATTGGCTAGGAGGACTGGGACAAGGAGAAGATCCTTCTTGGTGGTGGCACCAATGTTGTGGAATGCTATTCCACTTCAGCTGCACCAGGCTTGCTCACTCCAGTCTTTTAAATAGCAATTGAAGACTATGCTTTTTGAGGAGGCCTTTGTAAATGTTTCACCTATCCATGCTCTTAGACTGGGAATCAGTTTATACTTTCCCAGTTCAGTGGTTTAGGACATGGGTCTGCTGTATTTTGGTCCATTTTCATCGCATGTTTACTTTCGGTTTTATTGTAGTTCATTTTTATTATAATTTTATGGTGGGTACTTTTAAAATGTCTGTTTGTTGTATGTGGGATTTTATACTGTTAGCCACCTTGTGTAGGGATTCTTTCTCCCTAGAGAGGTGGGGTATAAGTGAAACTATAATAATAATAATAATAATAATAATAATAATAATAATAATAATAATAATAATAATAATAATAATAATAATAATAATAATAATAATAATAATGACGACGATGTTATCAAAAGCATAACCAAAATAAATTCTAAACAACCCAGAGAATGAGGCAAAAACATCTAAAGACAAATCAGTCCTAGGTTCACTGTATCACAACAGCTGGACACAGTGCTCCTCTTCCTTATACTAACTGCTTGGCTTACAGGAAAACCCAGTTGTTTGATAAGAATCACCCTAAATATATCTAGGATGACTCACTCCAAAAACATAGCATTTGGAAGGCTGAAGGGCAGGTACTGTTGAATAATAGCAGATTCTGAACCAAAATTCCACAAAAGGTATTTTGTCTCTTTGCAGAATTATTTGCTATATTTTCTCCTCCGATTTTGGTGGTTGTCTTCCAAGCATCACCCCCACCACAGAACCCTAACATGGCTTTAGAGAGAGGTTGTTGTGCAGGAGTGGGAAATGCTGGCTAGACTACCATTATAATTGCCCAAAAAGCAAAAATCTTGTAGCAGGAAAAATTAAGTTGTCCAGCTAATGAAGAATTTCTGGGGAATTGTTGGAATGATTTCTCCTGAAGAAAGTCAAATAAAATATTTTTGTCATTCTCCCTTCTCAAATTTTTCTTCCCATAATTGGATAATTTTGGAAAGTCATTTATGCACATCTTAATTGTCTGTGTTATTGTAAAAAGTAATTGATTCAAAGTAGTTCAGTTTTAAAAAGATTCAAAGCTCTGATAGACATATTAGAGTTCTTTACACCTACGTGGGTGTTGTCTGGAGGATAAAACTCTGATATGTTGAGGTGAATCCATCTCTTTCCCATCCTTGATTATTTTCATTTTCAGAACAACTATCTTCTCCTGCGCAGCCCAGAACATGAATTAAATGGTTCATCAGAAACTCTTCTCTCATCTTGCATTCAGAAAATAAATCAATGATGCTGTTTAGGGAACAGTCACTCCATATATGACAGAAAGGGACAAAATGCCAGCATTTGAATTACATTGTGTTTTGTGCTGTCAAGCTGACTCTGACTTACGGTGACCCTTTCTAGGATTTTCTAGGTAGAAGGTCATAAACTGTTGCTCCTTCAAACACCTGTTTTTCATAGCATCCATGCCTGCATAGACCAATGAATCCCATGCAAATAAATCTTATATTCAAATGAGTCACTCACTAAAAACAAAAGTGTCTGCATTTTGTGACAGTATGAAACCTTGTACAGTAGTAGGAAAAAGATTGTGAAGCCTGTGGCTCATCTAGTTTTGCCTTTAAGTTCAATTATAACAATTTTAGTTCTACAAAAGCATTTTAGCAGTGACTGTGTACTGATCAATGGTCTGATGGGATTTCTTTTGGTCTTAACTAAATTGTTGAAAATATATGCATTATCTGGTCTTTTGACCTATGTTGCTGTTTTTAGGATCAAAGCAACAAAAGCAGTGGTGGGATTCAAAAAAAATTACTACCTACTCTGTAGGCATGGTATGGTAGGGGTGGCCATGGGGGGAGTCCTGCATTGCACCTGAAATAGGACTACTTTATTTCAAAGCATGGATGGGCAGGGCCAGCTGGAATTTCTGCTACCAGTTCTGGCAAACTGGGGCGAACCTGCTGAATCCCACCAATTAACAAAGGATTTTATCATCTCTTTAAAAGCCCTATTTTTTAAAATAGGAAAAACATAAATTTGTATATATTTTAATGTAAGTTTAAGTTAATATAAAAAGTATATTTAAATTTCCCCTCTTTTTTCTTTTCTTTTTAGAATGCTGAGTGAGTTGTTAGCTAACTCTTTTTTTTTACCCTATCAGAATTCAAGCAAGGTTTAGGAAGATATTTAAGGCTTTGATGTATATCCTTACTATTTTCAGAAACCATTGTAGATTCCGGAGTCCTGCTAAGGTTAATACGACAGCCAGGGTACTTCTGAAATACACTGAAAAGCAGCACAAGGCACATTTGTTCCTTATATATTTCATCAACTTGTGGTGGCATAGTAACCCTGTAGCAAAATGTAATGGATTTGGTGGGAAAAATTCTGACTCAGAATTTTATTGTCTAGAGGGGAAAACTGTAGAGCCCATAGAGCAGTGGTGCCCAAACTAAGGCCCGGGGCCTGGTGCGGCCCCTGACACCAATTCATCCAGCCCCCGAAGCCCTCGTTGCTCCTGGATGCGGAAGTAAAATGCGCCTGTACAGGCATGTTTTACTTCTGCTTCCAGGAGCGACAAGGGCTTCTGGGGCTGGATGAATTGGTGTCAGGGGCCACACCTGGCCCCCAGGCCTTAGTGATCACCTCCCTGAACCACATAATTGGCCCACGGCCCAAAAAGTTTGGGCACCCCTGCCTTAGAGTGACATTGCCACAGTTGTCCATGTGATACCCCTAGTTCTTTGTGGATTTGGCAATAAATTGTGACTCAGCTAGACAACCAGTATCCTACACTGATGTATACGGATCAAATAGCAAAAAATCAAAAGCAACATGTTCTTGAATAACCTAAAGTATCTTGTTGCTTGTTAATTGTGCATGGAATTCTCCATTTTGTGTTTGGTTCCTCTTTCCCTGCCACTTGTGCAAGGTGAGGCCCACCTGCAGCTTTTGCGATCACAAGGTGAAGATTAACCAAACAAATATGGAGCATTCTGGCTGCAGAGCTTCTAACAATTAAAATGTCTTCAGCTAACCATTTTTAAAATTGGTTCAATGGATTTTGAAATAATACTACTCACCCTGGCCCTTAGGGGTAATTTTAAAATAAATCAGTACACATACAAAATGGCTGTGTAGACATGAATAACAGCTCCTGTGGAATTATCCTGTTAGGTTGCTGAGCTTTTGTCACCACTGATGTCTGTAGTCTTCAATTTAAACAGAAGAACACTTTCTTCTCCTGAGGGAGAACATCTTGTTTCATTTAATGACAACTGACTTTCCACCCCGTTGCTATTAACCAGAAGCATGGTCTCACAGACAGATCTTGAATGATATTGTTATTTTCTTGGAATTCTTCTGGTATCATTGATAATATCCATCTATCTCCAGAAAAGCTGAAAGCTATTGCAGTAGCAGCAGGGAAGTGTAGTACTAACCCAACAAAAATTACAAGTTAGAGAAAGCTAGGAAGTGGGGGACACATCCATAGGTGTCTTCATTACATTAACCTTCTCCTTTTCCACCACTGAATTAAAAATGGCAAACATGACTCTCCTTTTCTGCACTTTATAGTAATAATAATAATTTTGTGTCTGAAAGGATTTTTGTGGAAGAAACTGTGCACAGGGAATGCACAAATGAGGCTCCTTTCATGTCCCCAACAGTTAGGACACAGATGGGTGCTCAATCCATCATACAGTCTCCGGGTCTTGAACTGTCAACTTGCCAGCCTACCAGCTAACAAGGTGAACTTCTTAACCACTGAGCCACTGAGCCACCACAGCACCTACTTTATAGTTACATATAATATCCCCTACAGAACCATTACTCTCATTGGATAAGTTTGGATCAGTCACTCTCTTGGACTAATGCAACAAGGTTGTTGGACTTTATAGTTACCTGTTCAATACACTGAGCACCTTTCAAAACGTTTTTCTTGCTATTTTAATTACAGGAATTATTCCAGTTCTTATGCGATAGTGCAAAACTTCATTCTGGAAACTGCATTTATATATGAATATGGCTGTCAGATACCTGAGTAGGATATCACTTTTTTTGTTGTTCAGTCGCACAGTTGATTCCGACCCACTGCGACCCCATAGACCACTGTCCACCAGGCACTTCTGTCCTCCATCATCCTCCTCAACTCGCTCAGCTCTGTGCCCATTGCATCCACAATACCATCTAGCCATCTCATTTTTGGCCACCCCCTTCTTCTTTTGCCCTCCACCCTTCCCAGCATCAAGGCCTTCTCAAGTGAATCTTCTCTTCTCATTTGATGTCCAACGTACACTATTTGCTCATATTACTCCACTATCAAAATACCCTCATTGGCTTTGTTTTCTTCCAATTCCAGTTCAGTCTCCTGTTACTTACTTTTAAATATATAAATACCTCACACACTAAATACCAGCCAGAATATCAGCTCCCATTTCATCCATGCCCTTCTTCAATGGCTACCTAAGGTGAGAGAATGAAAGCTTTTCTGTAGTAGTTGCACCTCAGTTAAACAGTGTCTTCCCAAAGAAATTCATTGGTGCAAATACATCTGTCATTTATTTGTTGGGTTAAAAGAAACAATTCACTACATATTTTAATGGATAGAATCAGTCATGGTGTCCTTAGCCTGTTGATCCTTTATCTATTGCTTTTTTCCTGTTTGCTTTTGCTTTTTTCTGTGTATAATTTAATCATATTTTACTAGTGTACACTGTCAGAAAGCTAATAAGATGATAAATGATATATAAAACTTTCTGACAGCCTTGTTGCTGGTAGATTTGTTGCCCAGAGGTGATGAACTGTGCACCTGCTGAGCCTCATCTCCAGGTCATTATAATTGGGAATGAAAGATAGTCACTGAATGCTGGGAACAGTAAATGCAACAGCTGGAATCCTGTTGCTTTTTTTACAGATGCAGAATGTAAATGGAACAACATTGACTCAATTCTAGTGTACAATGACAGGTCCCAACCTTACCTAAGGGACCCCATTTGTTGCTAAGATGGCAGTCCCTAGGCTACCAGGGAGCTGTGGAGGGTAATCTCAACCAAATTCTACTTATCATGGTCAATCATGGAATGCCAGGGGAACTGGAAGAGCAACTAGTTGCATCCTTTCTAGATAGCTCCCTATCAGTGAGCAATAGTAATAGCAAATAAACTTATATACCACCCCATAGTGTTTAGTGCCCTCTCTGGGTGGTTCACAAGGTAATTCGCATTCTGCCCTAACATGCTGGGTACTTGTTTTACTGACCTTGGTAGGATGGAAAGTTGAGTCAACCTTGAATCCAGTCAGGATCAAACTCACAACGTCAGCATTTTAGGGTGCAGTACAGCAGTTTAACCCCTGCACCAGTAGGGCTCAGCTAGCTGGGAGGCTTGAAGAGATCTGTTTTCACTTTGGTCTGCCAGCCCAATATATGAAGGAAGAGTTCAGCATTCCTCTTTCCACCCACCAGACACAAAGAGAATCAGTTCTATTAGTCTGATAATTGTATAGCAGATAGGTTTTTTCTCCTGTTAGGATATCTATTTTTGCAGGCGGTCTGCATTCTGCAGCGTATGTGCCAGATGGGGTGTGCACTATTCTGAAAAAGGGGTGGTTTATACCCTTCCTATTTATGTGGCTTTTACTTGGGGGGTATTCTACATTTCTGGATGTATATCTGGGAAAGCTGTGAACAACTGCTGCTAGTGGGTGAGATCTACTCCTGGTGACAGAGAGTCATAGAGTGACATATTGCCATGTGATTTGCCACCCAATCCACCCCATAAGTAGACAATCATCTGTTGGTCAAAACATGGGCCACTTTATTAATAACATAACAATACAATATTAACATGACCTGCAATGGGGCATCCTAGTGGGTAAATGGTATTAACTTATGGGTGCATCTACCCATATCCAGATTACTGATTACGACCTTGTATGGAGTGATGACATCTCACTCCATACTTCACAATTTCCTTCAGGCCCACAAGCCTGCTCCCTGTAACTGAGGGTTCCTACCCACGACAGTAGACACCTCCAGTGCCTCTGCCCTTCTGTTATGGTGTGGACCCCCATTATGTATGGTCAATTAACATAGTTTTGATTACTATTTACCCCACTACCGCCACCAAGGATGTTCATTTATGAGCAGACACCCCCACCTCAGGCTGCTAATTCGGCCTCAATGCCCCATCACAGGTCATTGAGGAATGTTTCCAAACCTTCCTCTAATAACTATACTCCATCGTGCTGATAGAGGCCAGGAAATTAAATTTTGATTTCGGGATGCTCAATAACTCTGCCGAATCCTTCGGCCATAAACTTAGCCACAGCTTTGTTCATGCTGCAGCACGCCTTGTCAATTCTCTGCGGGTCTCCAGTGCAGTGCCAAGTAAAATGGGGCAAGATCTATGACCACACCAAGCGGAGGCCAGGCCACCAACACTTCACAAGGGATAGGTCCCTTTTCACCACCATACTCAGTTCAATGACCTTCATGAGGCCCAAATCATTGCCACCCAGATGGATGACCATAATATCCAGAGTCGTGCCTTCCCTTGCTGAGTTCATGAATGGCACCAGCTATCCCCATCGCATTTCCTGCCTCCTGTGGCAATTGACATAGGCTCTGCTGTGCAGACCAAGGTCCTTGCCCCAAGCGGAGTAGATCACATGATATTCGGCCCAGAAAATACAAGTGTGTCCAGTGATCACAATCTGCAAAGGGCAGTGAGGAAAATGACCTGGAAGGCAAGGAAAAAAGCAGCAGTCCTTTGTTTTGTTGTTGTTCTTCAGTCACACAGTCGATTCCGACCCTCCGCGACCCCATGGACCACCGCCCGCCAGGCACCTCTGTCCTCCACCATCCTCCTCAGCCCACCCAGCTCTGTTCCCACTGTATCCACAACACCATCCAGCCATCTCATTTTTGGCCGCCCCTTTTCTTTTGCCCTCCACCTTTCCCAGCATCAAGGCCTTCTCAAGTGAATCCTCTCTTCTCATTTGATGTCTAAAGTACCTTAGCTTCATCTTTACAATTTGACCTTCTAAGGAGCAGTCAGGGTTGACTTCTTCTAAGATTGACCTATTTGTTCTCCTCGCTGTCCAGGGGACTCTCAAAACTCTCCTCCAACACCACATCTCAAAGGCATCTATTCTTCTGCACTCAGCTTTCCTAATGGTCCAGCTCTCACAACCATACATTGCCACCGAGAATGCCATTGCTTTGACTATACGAATTTTTGTTTGCAATTTGATGTCTCTACTTTTCACTATGCTCCCCAGGTTTCTCATCGCTTGCCTCCTAAGAATCAGTCGCCTTTTTATTTCATGACTGCACTCCCCAACAAGGTCTCTGGGTTGTTGCCACCTTGGGGTGGATGGGTGGCAAAACAGATGAACATGTTAATTCACATGATGCGGCCATTCTAGTAAACCATTACTTTTGGAGAATTCCAGTCATCAGGTAGCAAATGCTATGGCTGCCATAATGGACTGGCTTCATGCCAAAGAGCCTATCCACAGACTGGCAAGTGGGGCCAGCGGGACTACACCCAGGTGGGGGGAGCAGCCCTGCTGCAGCCCAGCCACCCGCCAGCCTCAGCACCTGACTCGGGCAGCAAGACATTATACTGCACACAGGTGGGGGGCAGAGGACCATGGCAGTTAAGCAATGTGGAGGAGGGACCCGGGTACCCATCTATTTGCTGTGTCTGAAGCTTGTACCCACACCCCACCCACCAGGCAGATCCAGCAGAGCATGCCGAGGGCAGAAGGCCCAGTTTGGGACAGCTGGTGGCCCAGGACTTTTCCACAGCCCAGTGGTTGGGGACCCCTGTTATAATACATGTATTCAACTGTGGGATAGAAGCCCCTGCCTTCTATCCCAGTTTGCATTCCCTTTTTCTAGATTTTGAAAGTAGAAAATATTAGGCTGAAACACACTCAGCACTGCTTCCTTTGCTGTGAGCAGATATTTGGGGAATCTAATGGTGAGAGTTACATCCTGGGCCAAATATCTCATGACTTTTCCCCTCTCCTTGCACAACAGCATTGAATCTTACATATATCTTTTGAACTTTTGAATAATAAGGTAGAGAAGAAATTGTGTGTGCATTCGCATGAGTATGTGTACATGCATTCTTGTGTGCCTGTGTTTATTGTGAAAAATCTATTATCACCTTTCTGACCTATTTCTTCCTCAGCTTCTCTCCTTTCAATTTAGCTGTTCTTGCTGGCTTCATACTCTGAGTTCCAAGGCTCTTCATGTGCTCTAGATTCTTCTTCAAACATTAGGCTGACAAAAAAGGACTGCTCATTATTTTTCTGTCAAACTCTAGGCAAGTATAGGGAAGTTTTGAAAAAGCACTGTGTGCTGTTGTAACTATAGTGACCAAATTATTTTTTCAAATGTGACTCTTCCCCCCCCCCAAAAAAAAAAGTCTTATGCAATAATTTCATTCTGAAACATTGGTACAGATTCTTTACATAAAAAATCTCAGTCACAAGCATCCTTTCCTCCCTAATTCAATACAATTTTAATTTGAGTAATAATTTGTGTTTTCTTCTTATTTATATTAAGTGCAAGGTGCTTCACATTGATTGCATGCCCATTTAAAAGGAAGATGCAGTATACAGGAGCTGGATAACTAGGGTTATATTTTATGGAATATTTACATGATCTGTGAGGGGCTGTAGACAGTACATAATGCTGGTGAAGCTCAGAATCCCCCTCCTCATGCAACCTTCTCACTTTATACCATAAACTAGCAATCTCTATATCATAAACTAGCAATCATTGACTAAAGCATCTGAAAAGAGAATTGAAGCTTCTGAAATGTGGATCTACAGACAGCTGCTAAGGATAGAATGGGTTGATCATGTGACTAATGAAGAAGTATTGTGCCATGTAGATAAAGAAAAAGAACTCTTTAAGAGCAAAGAAAGCTCCAATACCTTGACCATATCATGAGGAACAACATAAAGTATAGAATACTCTAGCTCACTCTGCAAGGAAAGATCACTGGGAAGAAAGGCCCTGGACATAGACGGACTTCATGGCTGAAGAACCTGAGAGACTGGTGTGACATGTCTTCAGAAAAACTGTTCCAAGGAGTTAAGCACAGGAAAACTATTGCCATGATGATAGCCAATATCTGGAACGAATGCAGCAGCAGCAGCAGCAGCAGCAGCAGCAGCAGCAGCAGCAGCAGCAGCAGCAGCAGCAGCAGCAGCAGAAGAAGAAGAAGAAGAAGAAGAAGAAGAAGAAGAAGAAGAAGAAGAAGAAGAAGAAGAAGAAGAAGAAGAAGAAGAAGAAAAAAGAAAAAGAAAAAGAAAAAGAAAAAGAAAAAGAAAAAGAAAAAGAAAAAGAAAAAGAAAAAGAAATAATCTGTTACTTCTGAAGCCCCATTAAATTGCTCATGGCATGAGAACTGTGGGTGGACCCTAACAACAGACCATAGAAGCCCGTTTTTAAGCTGCCTTCTGAGTACTTACAGTTTTTAATCAAATTATGCTCCCTTTTCACTAGCCTCCCAATATGACTGTCTTTTAAAAGTAAATCAGAGAGTAAACAAAATAAAAACACTGTGGCACCTTAAAGACTCACTCCTGTATTTTAATGTTAGCTTCATCAGACATAAGAGGGGCTTTTCATGGCCCCAGCTGGGCATAGTTGGTTGGTTCAAGAGATAAATATGTAAAGCAATGAGTTATTTACAACCAGTAATAAAATCCAATCAGTTTTTCAGGTGAATATCTGATGTAGGTCAGTTAGATTTGCAAAATAAACATTCTGATATTACCCATTTCCTAATGAGTTGACTGAGGAAGCATGATGGGATAAGGCCAGTGGTGGACTTTAAAAAATTTTACTACCACACTGTGGGCATGGTATGGTGGGCGTGGCCAGGGGGAAGCCCTGCATTGCACCCAAATTAGGTCTACTTTATTTCAAAACTTGGATGGGTGGGGCCAGCCAGATTTTCTGCTACCAATTCTGGCGAACTGGTGCGAATCTGCTGATGCCCACCACTGGATAAGGCACAACCAGAGGTCAACTATACTGAGAAACATCTCCCTCCCCCTCCCCATATTTTTGAGTCTGTTCTGTAATATGAGTGTAACCTGTTAGTTGAGGCATATTTAAATTTGATAATGTCTCAGAAACCCCTGGCTATTATTCAAACCTTTCTGGTGAGTGTCCAGCATGTGTATATATTTTATCTCTGCCCTCTCTCTCTCTCTGAATTCTTCTTTTGTAATTTCTCTGTTCCTGAATGGCAACTTCAAAAAATATATAAAAGTAATTATCCCATAGTCCTCTCTATGACAGGAGAAATGGTGTGGGAATCCTCCAAATACTGATGGTAAAAATTCTATGGTAAAAATTCCAATCTGGTATTGGCACAACCAGATTGCACTTTTAATGATAAATACAGAGGATAGGAAGGCTGAGCAAAACTGGTCAGGATGTTAGAGATAGAAATATCTCAGATTTACTAGAACAACCCACTCCTCATGTGTTTCAACATCATGGAATGAATACAGATGTCTCTGGGAGAGAAAAGAAAAAAGAATCAACCTCAACTGCCTCCCTTCTTGCATTGGGCAAGGCTTCTAGTGAATTGAAAAAGGGCAGTACCAGATGCACAACAACATTTGCTCAAAGGAGCATTCTGTCTCTGTTTCAAACCCTTGATATTTCTACCGTTAACCATTGTGTAAAAGATTTTTCACACTCGATATATCTTTAATTAAGAACACAAAGTTATATACATGGCTTCTGGAACCCAGTCAGATTTTCACATCAATTTAGTTAATTAACCACAAATTAAACACTTTCCCAATACTGTCTACCAATCCTTTATTATTATTTTTTAAAAAAATTCAATTGAACCTTGTTTTTCACTGAAAGTGCACTTGGGAATGACACTGTGTCTAAGGTCTTTTGAAGTTATATTCTAAGATGTTGATATTGAGGAAATCCAGGAAAGGGTACCCAGTGTGGAATAGGCTTATGTTGACAATTGGTTCAATCTCCCTTCCTCATTTACATTCTTCTCCCATCTTCTTTGATCTTAAGCAAAATAACATACATGTTATTGAACCATTTCTTTATATTCTCTTTGATACTGGGTCCAGATGTTATTCATGTTTGATGAATTTTTCAAAATAAATTTAAAATACACTCAAAAATACACTTATTCAAAGATGAATAAGATATGTTTTCAGCTACAATATACACTTAACAGCATGAATACTGAACCTGATGTGTACACTAGCGAAAATGTTTATATTGAAAATTCTCATCCATTCAGTATCACAAAAGAGGAAGAAATACACCATGCTATTCTTTCTCCTGAAAGGTGTGTGGGGTCATGGCGTAAGTTTATGGCTGTATTTAAGGCTGGATCACAAGATAAACAGTAGATAGAACCCTCAAGCAACAGATGACAAGAGAAACAATAGAAGTGAAAGAACAGAAAGACAAAGTGGAGGAGAAAAATGCTGAGGAAAGAACAAACACAGTGTCGCAAACACCATGGAAAGGGTCACAGCAGTGAAAGAAGGAGACCAATGGAACTGCAAAAACACTTTCAGATTCTTAAAGAGAAATCTGGAAGAAAGCATGCAGATGAAGACATAGGAAAGACCCCATTCTTCTTTTTCCATGTCTAGGCCAAATCTGAAATTGCCAAAATGAAGCCACCTTATGGTGAGTCCATTCTACAGTTCCTTTTGCCTGACCTAGTGTGAGAAAGATTAGCCAACACAAGGTATAACTGATTGTGGTTCAAAAATATCACCATCTCCAAGAAGGCTCTTTCTGTGTATCCCAGGAGAGATCACACAGGAGGACATGAAGCTCAATCATGCAGAGTCATGGAACCCACGTGCTATGAAAAAGAAGTGAAGATTAGTTGTAGTAGGATACTCCCTTCTCTGTGGGATTGAAAATGAAATACAGTCAAACCTCACATAAAGAGTGCTTCGCTTAAAGAGTAACTCGCTTAAAGAGCAGAATTTTCTCTGAATGTTCACTTCGCTTAACAAATAAAACCAACCAAAAACTCGCTTAACAAATAAATCGGGTTTCGCAGTCCCCCCCCCCCAAATTGGTAATTTACAATGGTGTTTTGCTTAAAGAGCAAATTCGCTTAAAGAGCAATCCTGTGGAACGCATTATGCTCTTTAAGCGAGGTACAACTGTATGTCAGAAAGATCCTTGGAACCACCAGGTATGTTGTCACCCTGCAGGATGGATTAGGGTAACAGAAGGATTGATCATCACTCATAAAACCCACAGATGCATATCCCTTTCTTTTCATCTATGTAGAAACAAATGACACAACCAACAGGAACTATGAAGAAATCACATCAGATATATCAGGAAACAAAACCAAAAAAGCAATAAAGCAAAATAAAAACACTGTAGCACTTTAAAGACTAACTGCTATATTTTTTATTGTTAGCTTTCGTGGATCAACTCCACTTCTTCAAACAAGGAGTGAAACATTAGACTTGGAAGCTCTAGGAAGGAAACTCAAGGACTTTGACATACTTCAAATGAATTACTGGCTATGAATGTGGTGCTGATGTAAGGAATTTGGATTTCAGTACCATGGGCTATGCTTCCTTGAAGACAGTCTGCTGGCAAAGGGTGGATTAAACCTCACAAAAACTGAGAAGAATGTTATTGGTCAAAGCATGAAGAATTTCATCAGGATAGTTTTAAACTGAATTGCAAGAGGGAAGGAAAATGCAAATTCAGAGATAAAAACAGAAAAAGGTTTATGCACAATAAGAAGAACAAACCATGTTTGTGCTGTGTGTGTTGTTGATGTTTTTTTTTTCCTGACTGTAAACCACCCTGAGTCGCCATGGCGAGTGGGCAGTGATATAAATCTAAATAAATAAATAAATAAATAATGAGGCCCCAATGTTTTTAATAAAACTATATGAGGAACTGCAGTGGCTCAAGTCACTAAGATGCTGACTGGGAGGCGGAAAGTCAGCAGTTCGATTCCTGAGTACTGCAGGACAGAATGAGCTCCCATCTCTGTCCCAGCTCCTGCCAACCTAGCAGTTCGAAAGCAAGAAATTGCAAGTAGATAAATAGGGACCACTTCGGTGGGAAGGTAACAGCGTTCCTTGCACTCCGGTGTCTAGTCATGCCTGCCACATGACCACGGAAATGTCTGCAGAAGCAGACAGCACTGGCTTTCGGCTTAGAAACAGAGATGAGCACTGACCCCTAGAGTCAGATACGACTGGCTTTCGAGCAAGGGAAACCTTTACCTTTACCTATATGAAGGAAAGAAATATCTAAATCCAGTGGTGGGTAGCAACAGGTTCGCACACACACCCAGGAGGGCAAGTGGTGGTGAAATTGAGTGGCCTTCGGGCTGGGGTGGAGCGAAATTGAGTGGCCTTTGGGCGGGGGGGAGCGAAATTGGGTGGCCACACCCACCTCCCTGCCCTGCCCCATCAGGTTTTGTCCCTGCAAGTGATTCAAGGTCTCCCTTGCTCAAAATCGAGTCATATCCAACTCTAGGGTGCAGTGCTCATCTCCATTTATAGCCAAAGAGCCAATGCTGTCTGTGTTTGCAGATGTATAAATGGTCATATGGCATGCATGACTAGATTGCCCATTACATAGGCTCCACCCATGACATAGGCTTTGCCCATGATGTGGTAGCAAAATTTTTTGCTGCCCACCACTGCCTAAATCACACAGTCTTGAGTGTCTATATATGAATGATAGGAATATGGGAAACAAAAAAGAAAAGCTGTTAATCTTTATTTAGAAAGTAAATATGACTTGATAAGGATAAATGAAACTTATTGATATGACTCTTATGACTGCAACAAGGCAACTGAAAAATCTAAACTGTTCAAAATAACAGAAAGAATAAAAGGAACTAGAGTCACAGTATATGTCAAAAATACATATTCCTGCACAAAAATGCGGTAGGATGAACTTGGTTGCCCCATTGAGAACATCTGAATTAATATAGTAGGGTCAACAATATAAAAGGAATGTGATAGTTGGAGTCTATTGCCAACCACCAGATTGAGGAGAAGATGCAGGCAATATTTTCCAAAAACAAAATGCAATAATTCATTTCTAATACTAACAAGGAAAAAAGCTCAAAGACAGAAAACACACAAACAACAACAACAAAAAGCAATGTGGCTCCACAAAAAGCACAAAGATGACCTGAAAACAAGCTAACAAAATGACACATATAGGAAGTGGAAGTGCAGGCCAAAAAAGCACTTGCTTGCATTATTGGGAAATCAAATCTATCCTTTACCCACTCCTATTCCCATTTTGAGACATCTGAGTGGCAGACCTGAGAAAATCTGAATCCTGTTGTTGTCTGGTTATATCTCGTCACAGAAAAACTCCTCAGAAAGATTAGGAATATAGAGCAACATTAGATTTGTGACCCTGCGCATTTTGTTTTATTCTTAATATATTCACTGGATATAAACAAGCAATTAAAATGCATTGCATGCACATAGCACACTTACTCATGGATTCAAGTGTTAGAGTCAGCATTTTCAAAGCTGTTTTGTTTTTGTTTTTGCTTCATCATACTCCATGACAAGGGAAAGACCGTATGCATAAATAATATTAATCATTCAAAGGATATGACTCTTTGCCCCAAACAGCTGTTCTTCAATAATGCAATTCTAAGCTTCTCTGCTGTAGATTAAAATTTGCTTTTATTTATTATCTATTCATTTGATGGGCTATATGGGTATTGTTACTTATGCATGTGTGTACTTTGGCTTAGCAGTTCAGACTCTGGACTTGATGACTGGAAGGTCTGCAGGCCAGCAGTTCAAGACCCGAGTATTGCACACTGGATTGAGCTCCTGTCTCTGTCCCAGCTTCTACCAACCTAGCAGTTCAGAAGCAAGAAATTGCAAGTAGATAAATAGGAACCACTTCGGTGGGAGGGTAAACAGCATTCTGTCTATTCATGCCTGCCACATGTCCACAGAAACATCTATAAACAGAGGCAGTGCTGGCTCTTTGACTATAAAGAGATGAGCACTGAACCCTAGAGTCGGATATGAATGGCTTTCAAGCAAGGGCAACCTACATTATCCCATTCATACATGACACTAGTATAATATGTGGACCTTAAATGTTAATTTGGTAAATATAAAGCAATATTTTAGTAAATTACCATATTTTATATTTTGAAATGATATTTTTGTTCTGATTCAACTCTTTTATTCTAGAAACCCAGGAGTAGTGAAAGATTTTCATACTGAAATGCACAGCTCATCATCCTTGACTACTGAGCACATTCACTGAGATAGATGGAAGCTGCAGGTGGATTGTCGAATGATTTCTATTCCTGTGCGTGTGTGTATGCGTGCGTGCATGCGTGCAAGTTAGCAGCTTTTTATGTAATCTGGTGTCCTTCTAATTTGGAAAATCTCCCAGGACAGTTTACCAGGTCATGACTTTTCTTGGGATGGTATGATCAGTGTCTCATTCACTCCATGTCAGCTACATAATTATGTCATATGATGACAGTGATTATCTCCTGTGCAGGTTCTGGGGAAAATATTAATCTTTACTATGTTCCAAAGAAACTTATCAATCCCTAAACCTCAGGTCTAAGTAAAAGTCTTGCCTCTGTTTAAAGTAAGGTGAACACCCATTTTCTAAGCAAAAAGTCTTTGATTCAGTCCCCTGCATTGCAGGTTAGAGAAGAAAGAAGAAAAAGGGGAAAGTTTCTCCATGAGCAGCTATGCTTTTCTTTTCTGGTTTTTCTTATGGACCTACAATTTATACATGATTCAATAGTTTGATCCACTTTCCTAATTTATAGTGTTCCTCTAACTGCATCATTCTCTTTCTTCTTGCTGCTTTTCCTACTGCCTCCTACATGCCTCTTATCCCTCTTAGCTGTGTTATTGACACCACTGATCTTCCCTGTGCTTGGCCCCATCCTGAAATCATTTGCAAACAAGCCTTCTTCTTTAAAGCAACTATTGTTCAATATCTTCCACCAAAAGTGTTGTACTTGTTCATGGGCATGATATTTAGAACACATGCTGAATCATACCCATCACTCATATCCCCATGAATAAGTCTAACTCTTTGCATAGCATCGCCAGCTGCATGGTAAAAGCTAGCACAATGGTTTCTAGAACTAACATAGGGTCAATGCAATAATTTAAATTCTGCTGCTCTGTGTTCTCATAGTGCTTCCCTCTCATATAATATTTTATTTAATTTCTTCACATATTATGGTGTCTCCAGTGGTGGGATTAAAACATTTTTACTACCTACTCTGTGGGCGTGGTATGGTGGGTGTGACCAGGGGGAAAGTCCTGTGGTTATTTCAAAACTTGGATGGGCAGGGCCAGCCAGAATTTCTGCTCCCGGTCAGAAGTGTAGCGTGGGGAGGGAAGGGGGGCTGATGGCCCCGGGCAGCCCTTTTCAGGGGGGAGGCAAAATGTCCCCACCGCTTTGGCCTCCCTCTGCCTGGGCTTAGGGAGCAGGACTTCCCAGGCAGAAGGTGGCCCTTTTGCTGTGCCAGCGGCCAGGCCGCTCCCTCTTTGCCTCCTGCCGGCCGTGGCTGCCCTTGCTCTGCCTCCTCCACCGCCTCCCTCTGACAGGCACCCTGCACATGTGCACTGCTCACCTCCACCTGCCCACGCACCCAGCTAGCTGTCAGGGGGTCTCCCTGACCTCCCAGGACTTGCATAGAGTTGGGGAAGTGGGGGGAAGGCGAGGCTAGCCACCTGCCTGCCCGCTTCCCCCATCCTGTCCCCTCGGCTTCCCTCCCTCTCGTACCTCCGGCCCATCACTTTGGCTCTGGGGTCACTCCATAGTTGCTCTGGATTTGTCTGCCAGCCTTGGTGAGACCCCAAAATGCCCTCCTCAGTCGCCGCCCAGGGGAACGGTGGGCAGGCAGGGCCCTATGAGAGGTCCAGCCCTGGGGGCCTTGGAAAAGGCAGCGAAAGGTTAACTGGGTGGGGGTGGCAGCAGCAAGCCTAGATGGAGGGGGCAGCGAGTTTGGTCTTCACTCCGAGCAACGGAAGCCCACGCGACGCCACTGCTTCCGGTTCTGGTGAACTGGGGTGAACCTCCTGAATCCCACCACTGGGTGTCTCACTCCTTTCTGTAGCCTTATTGTATTTCTGCGTTTTAGCAAGCAGAAACAGACTACAGTAATACCTCATATAACATTAGTATCGAATAACACGAAAATCGCATAACATCAAGGAATCTGGGGGGAAGAATTGCATCAGATAACATTAAGATCCTATGGGATGCTTCAGATAACAACCGCGAAAGCCTGTGTGGTTACAATGTATCTCTATGGATCCCATAGAGGATCAGATAACACGAAAAATCATATAACACGAAGACTTGTGGAACCAGGTTTTAGTGTTATATGAGGTTTTACTGTATTTTGTGGCTTCCTTACACAGCAGCAGAACATATCAAATTAATCACCTTGGATTATCTGCAGTTCTGTAATTGGAGCTGATCGTGGTATCATTTAATTAACTGGTTAACTAGTTCTACAAAGAGCAGGTTACATTGGGAAAGCCTTAATATAATCCAATAATGTTCCACTCTTAGATAAACCAACCTTTTAGTCTGCATGTGAAATGTAGCATCCTGACTGGGTTTTTTCTGTTTTCTGTTCCTGCTCTTTTAATACAGCATACTGGCATGCTGTATTCCTTACAGTTCTTCATTCTGTGTCCTCATGCTCATATGCAGCAGGAAAAAGAAGGAACAGCTGCAGAGCACCTTGTAAATCAACAAAGAGGGAATGTGGATGGGTAGAATCCAATGCTATCTCTACAGTTAGCCAGATGCTGTGCATTGTCATTCAAATATTAGTTCTTCCTTGACTTTATCTACCCTGAGATTAAATTTCATGGGCCTAAATTGGAAATGCAATTTAGGATCGAGTTCCACTGAAATCTGCACATTTCCCAAAAGCCAGTTGGCATAACTGAGAAAGAAGCTGATACCAGGATAATCCTGGAAAAAGTGCTCAGGCAGAATCTTACACATTCATCCAAATCCGGAGATTCCATCATGAACTACAAAAAAGGCAATTATACAGAACAAGTAATGATTGATAACACAATATGTGCTGATTAATATACTTCATTAGTATGCTGCATCAGTTTCAGTGCAGATGACTAGGTAAGAATTAATATAGTATTAATAGTATTTAATAATTAATCTTAATATACAATTAATATAGATTAATAGTATTTATTATTACAAAGTGTTGTTTGCCTTATCTAGCAACCAAGGGAATAAGAGTGAGGTGTGATTGTATTGAAGAACTTTGATAAAAAGGCATTGAGGCTGAAACAAGTTATGGATCCAGAGACAGAAAAGCCTCCTGGACCAGATTCCTTGCCTTGTACAATATCGCTGACTTTATGACTAATACCATGCAATGGCACTCTAGAACAAAAGCTGCTTAATTTTATTCTAGTCTTTCATAATACCATGTTGTAAGTTACTATTTTTTGCAGTAAAATTTGGCAGTGTAAGTTACATACAGAGAGCATGACAGTGTCATGAGGAAGACAGGTACGCACCGTACAATATATTTTAAAGTAAGAATGCAAAAACTGTAGGTGGACTCAATTACATTTTCACATTGCTTTGAATTTAATTACTGTAAGTGGCATACATTTCTATGGCAGGCACAAGAATAGAAAATGAAATAACAGAGAAGGTGGGTGTAAGACCACAATATGCTTTTTTAAAAGCGGGAGGAAAATCTCATCCTTTAAACTTTTTTTTAATTAACATTAAGAATCTTTGTGATCTCCCCATGTTTGGTATTTTACTGTCCATTTCCCTTTCTCTCTACAATTCTCCAAATTCCAGTCATTAACCAGCACCAATCATTTTGTTTACTTTTTAATCTGAACTTGATTTCTTGAAAATTGGGATCTTCTCCTTGCTGCTTCCCAAGTATCTTACAAAAATGCTTCGGCCCTAGTTCCTAAGTTAAACAAACTTTGTTATGTGTGCGTGTGTTGATAGTTTCTCATTTTGCAGTTGTTCTTCAGGACTTAAGCGTGGGAGACATTTGAAATCTGATTTCTAAAACACAAGAGTCTCCCTGAAACACATCTTTGCCACAGCAATATGCTTTTAGTTATAACAATGAGAGATCTATAATATCAGCTTCTGCTCTGTACTCTCTGATATTCCTTTAACTTGTTTTTGTTGTAAGAGCTTAAATTTGTTCAGTGCAATCAAGGTATGCATTTCATTAATGTTTACTACTGTTTTTATCCTGTTTTGGATCATTCTGTTGATATCATTGTTTTGCGAGTTGTTTTATTTTACTGGTGCTTGTGCCAATTGGGACAGGTATCAATTAATTAATTAATTAATTAATTAATTAATTAATTAATTAGGATGGAAGTGGGGTGATGGCAAATGTGCATAAAAGACTTGCAGATGGAAGGCAGCTCGTAGATAAAGGGTTGGTGGGTAAGAGAGACGTTGTTAGCCTTGAAACAAAGAGGTTAAAGTAGACAAGAGGCATTGGGTTTCTAGCCCTAAATTTTCAAATGTTTTGGACTGTAAGACACATCACCCTAGCCTGTACCACTAGTAGTGTCTTCAAAACACCATGTTACAGCAAGATGGTATTACCCTTAATAGAGGAAATTATCCAATTGTAACTCTTTTTTCCATTACAAAAATTATGATTTGCATTATGAAAAGGAAAAAATAGCACATGAAAGCTTAACTTCAGTCTGACAGCTCAGAGGTTGCATGGATCTCACTATATGTTAAAATAATGTGAAATGCATTTTTACTAAAAGTCTAACATTGATTGAAGATAGCCAAAGTCTAACAGTGATTGAAGATAGTCCCCAACCCTGCCAAGGGCTCTGTCCACCCCCATTTCTAAGTTAGCTCCACCAGGGTCAGGAAGCCCATAGTCTATGTCTGGCATGGTTTAAACTACAACTTGCCCTGGTCATCTAGCCTTGCACAAAGATGGCTTTTAGTATTGAGCTATGGAGTTATGCCTTGCCACAGGAAAGCTGGGGTGAGGTTTGGCCATCATTCTTGGCCAACTGACATACTAGTGTTACAAGCAACAATTTTTACCTTTGACTTATTTGACACAGAAGTTTCCACAGATCCCCTTTAACTGAAATTGACACCATTGACATGCATAGGACCAATGGTACCTACAGGAAATTTTGCTGAAGGGGGGGGGGGCTGAAGTTGCACAATGGCATGTTAAAGTAACTTGCATTCATAGTACATAGCTCTGTGATGTTAAAATAATGAATAAAAATAAATTGGAGGAAATTTATCTTCTCTTGACAAACATACTTATAATTATTTTCTGTCATTTAATTGAAAACTAGTGCTGTACTGGAAATTTTTCATGTGAGAACTTCTCAATTTGATAAGGAAAATCTTTTTGAAGAAAATTTTCAAAAAAGGAGACATTTCAGAAAAATAATCATGAGTACGGGTAGGATTCTAATCAATCAATTGATAATCAATCAATCAATTTTAATTAATTAATTCATCTTTTACCTTTCACCCATGGTGATGATCCAAGTTGTTTTCTTATTTGGAAGTTGCTGAGGATATATGTAAATGTGTTTTTTTTTGTACCATCACTTCTACAACAGGTGACTGCCTTGCTTACTTTCTACCTCTCTATTAAACCCCAGAGAAAAACACTATAGAATAACTCCTTACAGACAACTTTGTAGGAACAGGAAGGTTGTGTAGCCACAGAAGGTGCATGAGAGAAGAAAGGTGTAACTGGAAAGGGCACACTCTAAGTCCATGTTCAATGTTATGTTAAGCTCAGTAATATCATCAAAAGAGATTCTAACAGTTCAACAGAATGAGTCAGCCAAAAGAAGTCTTTTCAAAGGAGAAATAACACATTGGAAAAATTGGAGGACAAATTATAAGCCCAACATGAATGTCACTTTTTCCTGAACCTGCACACAATACTGCTTTCTCTCATGCTCACTGTAGGGTTTCCGGGGCAAGAAGCTGCTTTACAAGCACCTCTAGCAGCAGACAAAATATGTACAATCACACCTCCAAAGTATAATGTCTGAGAGGTCCTGAGGAATGTCTTCAGTTGTGAAGAAGTGCTGAGCCAAAATCTGTGAGAAGACTTTTTTTTACAAATATTATGAACGTTTCTTCTCATCACTACTTCTTCATGTGAAACAAACAGATCCCTTTGCTGAATTATTTTTTCAATGTTCTCCAACTTCTGCTTTTGGTATTCGAGGGAACCTGCCTCTCCAACGTCACCACCATAAAGCGACAGAAAGGTTAAATATAGAGTGAAGCATGAAGGAAGGAAGGATGTCAACACTGTTAGCTTTTTTACTTTGCTACAAACCATACCTTGCATCCCTACTTGGACAGGGAGTATCTCATAACACTAGTTATCTCACTGGTAGTTTCACATATTGATTACTGTAATGTTCCCTATGTGGGGTTGCCTGTTAAGGAGGCTCCAATGAATCTAGAATGCAACCGCCAGGCTGATTATGGGAATGAAAAAGTTTGATCATATCTCCCCAACCTTGGCAGGGCTGCACTAGTTTCCCATTTCTTTCTGTATCAGGTACAAGGTATTAGTTCTAACTTTTAAAGCCCTAAATTGTTTGGGACCTTCCTACCTGGTGGAACATCTTCCCCTCAGGACAACAACCCACATCACTCGCTCCTCCTTGATGCCGCAGCTCCAGGTGCCGACCCCGAGATTAGCTAGGAATGTCATGACTAGGAGGAGAGCCTTCTTGGTGGCGGCACCAATGTTGTGCAACTTCTTCCCAGTGGAGCCGCACCAGGCACCATCTCTCCATACTTTTAAAAAACAGTTAAAAACATTCCTCTTTAAAGAGGCCTTTGGGAACATTTTACGAACGGCCGATCGTTAGGCTTTTTATTCTCTCACTCTACATCACAAATAAGTTTTCCCTTTAGGGCATCTTGGTTTTGATGTATTTATATGAAAATTTTAAAATTTGTGTCTGTTTGTATTGTTGAGTTTAATGTTGTTAGCACCTCAGAGCAGGAAAGTTTTTCCTTGAGGGGCTGGATACAAGTTTAATAAATAAATAAAAATAATAAATCATTGTGAGGATTGCATTTTTTGATGTAGCTGCTGCTAATGATGAATCTCCTCTTTAAGAAACTACTGAAGAATTTACCTTCCCTTTGCCAAAATTTGGCAAAATAACTCTCTCACACACACATGCAATTTCTTTGCCCGAAAACAGTATAGAACATTTTGAGTGGACAGTTTCTGTCAACTGGAAAGTCATTTGCCAGTAACTTTGATTTCTTGTTTTGAGTATGGGCTTTGCAGTGCTTTCTATAGTTTTGTTAAAATGTCCAGCTTTTCTGCAGGTTACCTTCTTTATTCTTTTAAGGCTTGTATCTCTCCCTCCCCCCTCCCCCAGAAAATAATGGAGAAAAGCATTCCCTAATATGTGCCACCCATTTTTCTAAATCAGAGGTAGACAGTGCAGAAAGCAAAGTAAAACAATCACACTTATTTTAACCCCCCATAGCCCTTAGTGCACTCTCTGGGCGGTTCACAAGTTAATTAGCATTTTGCTCTCAACATGCTAGGTACTCATTTTACCAACCTCAGAAAGATAGAAGGCTAAGTCAATCTTGCGCTTTGGTTAGGATTGAACTCACAACCTTTTGGGTGCAAGACAGCAGTTTAACCACTGCACCACCAACATAGGGATATTCCATTCCCACATTGAATCCACAGTAAAAAGAAGAAAAGAAAAGAAGGAAAAATGGAAATTTCCCAGTTTTTTTTTAACTGCTCTCTTTACGTTGAACAGGTTGCTAGGGCTGTGGGTGGGGGTGGGGTGAGGGTGTGAATTACTCCAAAAGACCAACAACCTCAAAATAAAAGCCAGAAGACAATGCCTCCAACCCTCACATTTCAAATATTTAAACTTGTGTTTTCTCAGGCTTGCCAAAGTTGGTGACTCCTGTCTTAAATTTTAAAAGATGATAGTTATTTATTTGTCCATTAGTTCTTCTTGTAAAGAGCAAAACTGAAATCACAAAAAACTGGCTTATGGTAGCTCCAACTTACAGAAAGAGCCACACCTGCACATGGAAGAATCCAGAACAGTGTCATAAAGAAATGGAGCATTTTGTCCTGGCTTCTCTACATGCCAGACTTTCCCATCCCCACACATACCCTTTTACTAGAGGCTTCAGAACAGAATTTTTCGGATCAATGAAGGGAATTTGTTGCTTTCAGGTCTGCTGAAGTCACAAGTACCTGAAATTGTGCTGTGCTGACTGAAGCAAAATTGTGCTCTTTCTCCTGCAGAGGCTCCTACTGCTTTTATTGGAAGCAGCTCAAGTTACAAATCCCACAGTAAACTAATAAATAAGGCTAACCAGTAGTAGGAAGAGAGTTAGAAAAAGAAAGAGAAATAACTGAAGTCATTTATAATATTTAGAGAATACTCGGTGAACTAAAAAAGCTGTTTGAGCTATAGAAATATGATTAAGAACTTTAAAACTTGCCAGTTGGTAAACCATTGGCCAAATCTGAACAAATAATTAGACACCAAATCATATGTAATTGAACTGACTAAAAAGCAGGGAAAGGATGTAATAGTAAAGGCTGTAGCACTAATGAGAATAGCAGAATTATTTTAAAATATTAAAAGTACCGAAGAAACTCTAATTAACATTGTGTGCCATGTTGATACAGAAAAAAAAACCCAAGAGTAATTTAATTACAAAGAACAAAATCATCAAGGGCAATAAATAATATTTAGCTACAGGTTTTATTCTTTAGCTAAATTAGTTTTCATGATGAGTTGATTGATTGTGGACTTCAACCCATTAGACCTACATGGAGATTAACCAAGTGCTGTAGAATCAGATAGCTGGGAACAAATATTGAACCATTAAACAGTGGCATATAGTAAATTAGCCTTTTCTAGCATGGTGCCTTCCAAATGTCTTGTGTGTGGCCAGGTAATCAGTCTGAGCAGTTTATTTTGCTATGGTAATAGAGGAGACCATACATACTGCCAGTGACTCAATGCTGAGTATTTAACTAACCTGACAACCCTGAGGACTAACAGCTTCGGTATCGAAGTCCACAGGGGTGATGGTTCCTAAATGGATTAAATCCTACTTGAATCCATCTTGATGAAGGGCAGCAGCTTCATCAATACTGGCCTGAGGAAGATAAGGACTTTCTCTGCCAAAAGGGCTCAGAACAAGAAAGTGACTTGTGGAACTGGATCAGTGGTACAGCGGTCATGCTACAATGTGGAAGGCAGATGAAAGGCTACTTCATTATGTTCTCAGGACAGTCTTCATGGCTGATCACCATGATGATCACCTATATTCGGATTCAGATGTGGAAGAAGAAGAAGAATGGTGCCTTCCAAATGTCTTGTACTATATTGGCCATCTTCCATAGCCAATTTAGCCAAGTATGGTCACTTTGTTGCTACAATTGTAGTCAACTAGCTACCACAGTTTTAATTCATTTTACTTCTATTGTTTCTCAAGTGCATAACAAAAATAGATGGCTCTCCATACTAACTAAATATGTCAAACTGTTGTTCATTTTGCCAGGGGGAGGGGTGTTCCGGGGGTCCCTAAGAGGCTTTGGTGGTGACAGAGTGCTATATATGATGCAGTCTACCACAACTCCTTCCTCCTAGCAACTGCCAGCCTCCTGGAGGACCCAAACACCCCGATCTTACCAAGTCACAAGGAGTGTGGTTTTTCCATAGTAGAATGGATGTAGCAGCAGCAGTGTGTAGTGGAAGCAGAGAGCTAGGTGCCAGTGCTATGTCCAAGTAGAAATCAACAAGGTAAAGTCCCAAAACAGAACTTTATTTTGTATTCTATAAAATAAAGAAGCAAAGCTGTAGAGAATAAAATCCCCAAATCCCAAAGTCCATAGGGCTCTCTTTTAGATCCAGAAATGTCCATGAAATATTTGAAAGAGCCAATGAGTCCATTAGAATGTCCATGAGCCTGTGGAGCAAAAGAACTCCCCAAAGTCCACCAGTCCTTAAAAGGGCCAAATGGCCAAATATCAGCAAAGTCCAATTCCATAGGACGGCAACAGCATAGTCCAATTCCTTCAGCCATCCTTCAGCTTCGTTGGGCAACATCCTGCCATGGGTAGTTGTTCCCCAAAGGGAATTTAGTTCAGCTAACATGAACCTGTTGCCCCTGGGTTAGAGAACCAATTTGGGGTCTGAAAAGAGACCCCTTAAATAGAGGGAATGAGAGGTTACCCACCACTTAGGAATGCATTACATAATGGGAAATACCCCCTCCACAGGTGTTTCTCCCTACATTTGGAATTCAATGACCTAATGGGAAGGCAGCTGAGCCTCCATGGAATGGAATGTGCTTACCTCATGGGAGAGCATCTGGGCTCCCATGGGAATGGAATGTGTTAATGACATGGGAAAGTCCCTGTTCTTGCAGGTGTCTTCCCAAAGGTGTCTGGGAACTAACCTTTCTTCCCTATTACTTTGGGCCTGTGATGTCATGTCTTACTTGACAGACACCTGGTGTTGATCTAATCTCTGGGAAATCTGAGATATGTATAAACAAAACAAAAAAGAATGCAGACAGCTGTATCACAATTTGACCAGCTCAAGTAAAGCAAGTAACTATGGCGACCATAGGATCATGACAATTTGTATACTACCTTTTTACAATGTCCTCAAGGGAATTTACAAGAGTAACAATATATATAATTTAGTCAATAAATAGAATTCCTAGATTTCAGTAACATCATTAAAATGAACAAGAAATATCTTACCATGTCTAAAAAAGGAGGTGAAAGGTCTCCTGAAATTGTCAAAATGAACAATGCAAAAGTTGTTATGGCCCTCTAGGATTTTCTGTCTATAAGATAGCTGTTTGTAAAATTCACTTGAAATGTAGTATTTTATAAATCAATGTTGGCAACCATTTGGTCTGAAGAACCTGATTGTTGTTTATATCACACTGTCCACTTGTTATCATCCATGTCAAACTTGTCTTCCCTCAGGCTGTAAAACAGTGACAAAACAGCTGGTGAGCTGCCAGGACTGGGCAGTGTAGTTTTCATCTGCAGAATGGCACCTAGCGATAAACCTCCCCATTGTACTATCCTCCAAATTAGTGATGCTCTCACAGTGGTTTGGGTTTTTTTTAACACGCTGAGAGTACACAATTTCCTTGGGTGCCCCATTTCTCCCAAGAAAATTATGATCTCCACAGCCTGATGAACAGCTGAGCATTGGGCTTCTTAGGTAGTGATTTATAGAAGCATTCAGTAGATCTGCTGGCCATGTTTGGCAGCAACAACCTGGACACCCTGATGACATGATGGAGAGCTAACGATGACTGCAGGTGGCCCACCTCAAAGTCTTCCAAAATAGGCCTTCTTTCCCTGTAGGATGGCATCCTAGAATGGAGAATTATATTGTTTGTAGTTTAGAAAACTACATATTTCTCTGTTGTAATCTCCTACACTACAGATAGAATGCCTGGGAACTTAAAACATGACCAAGCTGATAAAATTTGGGAAATGCTATTCTGGTGCTCCTGCTAGAATCAGTTTCACCAAATAAATATAGATAAGCTAAATAGATACACAGTGGAAAAAATGGCAAGAACAGTAACAAAATAAATCTAAAAGTGACTCAATTTATTATTTATTGAAATCCATAGATTATTTAAAATATTTCTTTACTTAAGGAGAAACCAATCGAAGTTGGCAGCTTTTCAAGACGACAGAGTTTTACTGATTTCCTTGTCTAAATAAGTATCTGCTAGATTAAAGATCAATATAGCAACACTTAGGCCCAAGCAATATTTTTAATTAAAAAAGTAAATCAGAATCTTTTGGGAAATAGAGATATCAATAAACTTTATTGAAAATAAAAAAAATATTTACTGTATTCTGTACAGGAATAAAACTTTTGTTGTACAAGGAAAGGATTGTATTCAGGAAAGGGACATTTTGCTATTCCCCGATTTCATGGCTGCTTAAAGGAAACTGTATGATTCCTTAGCACTCTTTTGTGCTTGCTGAATCCTTGTGCCTAGTTTCAGAAAGGGGGAAAAAGTTACAAAAAAATTGAATATGTTGAGCAAAATGTAACACAGGAAAAATCTTGTTTCCTGTTCCCTCACTGGAGGGGAAAATTCTCGTTGTGGTTGGAAATCCTCCGCGAGCTGTTTCATATCAGGAGAGGGAGTGTTCAGCACAATAAAGAAAATGACAAAATGCTTTCCCATCCTTAATTAGAATTGTTCCACAAATTGAGTACTTACTGTAACTGACAGGCATATACAGAAGAAAGTGTCAGTACAGTATCTGAAAGGCAAATATTTTTGAAGCTGTCTCATTTGCTCAACTCCTAATGGCTTTAGTAAGTGTGAGATAAAAGAACCCTAATGATTTCTAAGAGCATGGAAAATGTCTTAGCCTTGCAGCCACAGAATTAAAAATTTTATTCAGCAATTTAGATGCGATGTGTTGCTATAACTTTGACCCTTTATTCATCTCAGAAGGAATTTCTCCATGGCCAAAGTTGGGGGATGGGGGGAGAGACCTGGAAACCTGATTACTATTTAATTAAACAGATCTACTGCAAGTGGAAACCTTAGTTTTTGTTTCATTTTGTGTTCTGGGAGGGGCTCTCTTCTTTTGGTTTTGGTTTTGGTGGTTCAGCGGTTAAAAGCTACAGTACTGCACACAAAAGGTTGCGAGTTAGATCCTGACCTGCGATCAAGGTTGACTCAGCCTTTCATCTTTCCGAGGTCAGCAAATGAGTACCCAGCATGTTAGGGACAAAATGCTAACTAACTTGTGAACCTCCCAGAGAGTGCACTAAGCGCTATGAGGAGGTATATAAGTGTGGTTGCTTTGCTTTCTTTTTAGGTAGAGACATTTTGATAAATCCAAAAGTCCAGATCTTTCTGATTCTTTAATTTTTGATTTCCCATCCTGGAAAGTAATCCAAAAGTGGAGGAACAACCACAACACTTTTAAAAGCTGTAATTGCAATGGAGAAACAATAGTACCAGTACCAGTACCAGTAGTAGATCAGTGAGGAATAAATCCAATCCAGAATGAAGGTCAGAATGGTTCTCTGAGCAGAACAATGAATCAAGCAGATAAAGAGCAGTCACTTGATTTCCCCAGACATTTTAAAGATTCAGACTAGGATGTTCTCCAAGTCCTGGTTGGCAACTGACAACACTTGAAATGCTAGTTTTTGCTGAAATATCAAATAAGATGATTTTTGATACAAGGGTCAGATGGGGGTCCTCTGAAATATGAAATATATAAGGAATGTGTAGCTTTTATTAACCTGTTTTTCTGAATTTCAAATGTTTTAAATTTCAGAGGCACTCAATTATTAAGCCACAGAAAACTTTGAAAAATAGCCTATTTCATTTGTTTATCCATTCAGGTCACCTTCAAAGTCCCATCTCTATTTATGATGGCTATTGCTTATGTTTTAGGATTGCCTTCCATTTCTTTTTGAGCAGCCTATCTCACGTCAAGAATAGTTGGAAGCAGGCTTGTTCATTGTCTCAGATGAATGTGCAAAGGACAACCAGATCAATGACAAAAGGGTGCAGCAAAGAACTATTGACCCCAGAAAGGAGCAACATAACAGATTCTTCGTCTCTTGCTTAGCATTTGTAGCATTAAGAAGATGGTTAGCAATTTGAATTGAGGATACGAAAAACTGAAAGAAACAGAGAAGGCTTGGCTGTAGGTGTAAGTGACGGCTGAGCTCTGAAATGAGCCCAAGATTTTCTGTGCATACTTTAGACATGAATATAGTAGGTAGGGCTTAGGCTGCAATTACTGCTGGCATCTATTACTCCTCAACAACCACATTACAGAGCTGAAGGGTGGAGAGAACTGTTTGCATCACTCCATTTGCTGTGTTTACCACCACAGATTTCTAAAAAGAAAGGATAGCTTTTTGAATGTAAGCCAGTGGTGGGCATCAGCAGGCTTGCATCAGTTTGACAGAACCGGTAGCAGAAATTCTGGCTGGCCCCACCCATCCAAGTTTTCAAATAAAGTAATCCTAATTCAGGTGCAACACAGGACTTTTCCCCTGACCACACCCACCATACCACACCCACAGTGTGGTAGTAAATTTTTTTGGAGCCCACCACTGATGTAAGGCTAGATCCCACCAGCATGTTCCATCCAAACAGATTCATGCACTGGTTAGATATGAACCAGAGCACTTTACTGAAAAGATTGGAAGGCAATAATAAAGTATAAAGAGCTGGTTGACTGACAGATTTTAGCCACTTTCATTTTCTTTCACCTTTCTCTGATCTCTGTATCAACATGACCCCTTCTCTTTACACCACATTTCCCTCTCCCTCACACACACCGAAAATTCTCCTTCCTAACTCCACACACACACTCTCTCTTACTTCTCCCCAACTAATTTTGCCTTTACATACGACACTGACTGCCTCTTTTCCCCTTAGCTTCACTTTACAGCATCCAGGAGACAGGGATAGGCTGAACAAAAGAGAGGGCTTACTTCAGTCCTATTCATCATGAATGCTCTCCTTTAAATTTTATTTAACCGATAAGATGGTTCATGTATAATAAGCTTGTAAAGCCTTTGATTTAATATGCTCTTTTTACCATTTATTACTCACTGATCACTGCCATCGCTGCCTGACTCCAGACCTCTTCTGACTCAATCACCTCTTTGCCACTTATTCATCCCTGCTATAAGCTCCATTTACCAGCTGTTGCCTCACAGCCTCACTCATTCTGAAACAACTTTGATGGCTCATTGTGAGAATTCATGTCTGACAGAACAGCTCAAATTCTCTTATGCTTCTCATATTTTTCATGCATCTCTGTGAAAGCTCTACAAAACTGTGAATGTGAAATTGTGTCCCTTATTTGACAGTGATGGTGAGTTACTCTCTCAGGTGAAAGCATCCCAAGCTTTCTCCTGCAGAAATCCCTAAGGTTTTAGCTGGCTTTCCACAGGACTGGAAACAGATGTTAGCTGCTGCAGCAGCAGTAGAGGATGGAAATAAAGCCTTAGGGCCCTAACATATGACATGCATATTTTGGTCTGGAGCTATTTATGTATTGCCTGCCTAGAGACTTTTCTCCTTCTGCATGATTGCAATGAGGCCTCCCCCCCACAAAAAAAAAAAAAGAATACTATTTTTATATATTTTCCCCTCTCACATGCTATGTTACTATCTAGAGTATGAATAGATAGTAACAAGGTGGAATGAAAAGGAACCTAAGTGCTCATCTCATCTCAACGGGCATCTATTTCACTATTTAGATTACTTTTGGTGCTCTTTAGTTCAAATCAAATTATGGTGCCCACTTATGCTGAGCTAGAGATTTCCATCCTGGCCCATCCTGTTCCATTGCTTTTTGATACAGCATTAAGGCTACAGGTTTTTTCTTTTGCATACTGTATATACTCGAATATAAGCTGATCCAAATGTAAGCCAAGGCACCTAATTTTAGACGTGAGAAACCAGGAAAAATGATTGATTCGAATATAAGACTAGGGTGGGAAATGCAGCAGCTACTAGTGAGTTTCAATAATCAAAATACAGTAAAACCTCATATAACACTAAAACCTGGTTCCACAAGTCTTGGTGTTATATGATTTTTAGTGTTATCTGATGCATGTTAAAATCCTATGGGATCCATAGAGATACATTGTAACCACACAGGCTTTAGCGGTTGTTATCTGAAGCATCCCATAGGATCTTAATGTTATCTGATGCAATTCTTCCCCCCAGATTCCTTAATGTTATGCGATTTTAGTGTTATTCGATACTAATATTATATGAGGTATTACTGTAAATGAAAATAAAATTATGTTAGTCTCTCTCCTTCCACTCACCATCTTAAAGCCGTTTTCTGCAGTCCTGGGCTTCCCTGAGGCACAGGAGAGCCCGGTAACTGCTGTGGGTGCTGGGGCAGGGAGGAGGGTGTTTCACCCGCTGTAGAAGTGGTCAAGGATGGATCTCCATCCACCCAAATCACTTCTACATGAAAGCCCAAAACTGCTAGTGGCCATCAGCTCTATAAATCACAGCATCAGATGGTCTCAAAAGTGCAGATTTCTCACACAGCCTGGAAAATAGAGCAGATGACTCAAGTATATGCTGAGTCTGCTTTTTTTTTTCCCAGCACATTTTTGGTGCTGGGAAAGAAACAGCTTATATTTTAGTATATACAGTAATTCAGAGTGACCATAATTAGCCTATTTCTATTCATGACAAAGTGAAGTCTAGCATTTCTCATTGGATGAAGAGATGGTAATACTATAAATTATTATAATTTGTAGTCAAATGTTGGGCCATTTTGTTCATCAGTAAGTTTTCAGTCCAACACTTTTGAACAGGAAGGATTAGGTGGCTGAACACTCTACCCCAGAAATGCCTGAGTTTACTTGCAATACTTTTCACTTTGGGGAAAGGCTCTTTCATGCCTCCCAAAATAGTGATTTCACACTTACAAATCACCATACCTGGACCTGAATCTCCTAGTATATTTTCAAATGAATGAATATCCATCTTCTTTATTTTATATGCTGGAATTGTCATGGTAACTTTTTCAGTTTAGATGTTTTATGCTGCAGTTTCAGTTAAATGTACAGTGGTACCTCGCTTAAAGAGCATGATGCGTTGCATGGGATTGCTCTTTAAGTGAGTTTGCTCTTTAAGTGAAACACCATTGTAAGTGACCAATTGTGACTTCGGCGGGGGGATTGTGAACCCCGATTTATTTCTTAAGCGAGTTTTTGGTTGGTTTTATTTGTTAAGCAAAATTAACATTCAGAGAAAATTCTACTCGTTAATCGAGTTACTATTAAGCAAGGGGGTCTTTATGCGAGGTTTTACTGTATTTTGTATTTTAGAACCTTACAACTTTACTTTGTAAACTGTCTTGAGAAGTCCGCAGCTGGAAAGGTAATACACAAATACTTTAACGAAATATATTTAGAGGGCAATAAGAAAGGAATAGTGGCTTTCATATTAGTAGCCAGCAAGGTGACTCCTGTTTTAATCAGCATTCATTCAGACACAATTCTAAGTACAACTGTGCTTACTAGATATAAGTAGCAATAAAAACAAACTTGTCAGAAAGCAACATTTTTTATTTTATTTCCAATTCTATACTGCCCCATTTATGTTTCCACTCTCCGGATGGTTCTATGTGAGTTACCGTTCAGTTATTAAATGAATACCAGATTATTAATTATGCAGAGTTAATTGCTCTGGAAAAGCAGCTGAAAATGACAAATTGTGCTTCAGGTCAAAAAATTAAGTACCTTAGACAATATTGCTGGCACAGTGAAATAGAAAATTGACTCACAGAGACACCACCAAGAAGGATAAGGGAGCAAAAACTAGAAATGTTATTGAATTGCTTATTTTGGAATGGAGTGCTCTAAAGGTTGAGCTTTTTAATTGAAACTAGAAAGCCTGGAAAAATAATAGTGAACTCTATCACTCTGCTGATTGCTTATATGACCCTGCTATAGCATCTGGCAGATATTTACTGTCCAACAGTTTAGTATTTAGTCTGCAGACCTCTAGCTTCCTTTCTTGGCAGTATACAATGGTATATTATTAAAACGCGAGAATCCATTCCAAGTTTTTTTTCTCCCACCCCTCCTTCCACACACCACTAAATCTGTAGAGATCATGCCATTTGCCCTACATTCTGCAGCTCCATTCCTGGTATCTACATATATATTTGAATGCATCTAGGAGCTGTATTCTTAATCAGGAATGTTAGCATGGTCACAGTTTCTAATTGTGCATATGATCTGCTGAACACCCAAAAAATGATGTAATCTCACTAAATTGTTTCAACTTGATGAAATTGAAGGAACTGTAAAGATTTCTGCAATTTGCACAAAATATCTCTGCACTAAATGAATAACTCATCTCTTTGTGAAGCACAGTTCATATACAACAAACACAGAAAAACTACATGATCAGAAAGACTTAAGCAATCCATCCAATGATTCCAAGTTATAAAAGTCCATGCAAAAAGCCAGCAGCTAGCATAATATAACTTGCATGTAATTTATGCAAACAAAAAATTGTAAAATTGAAAGCTCTCATAATGGCAGGTGAAAAGTATATATCTGTGGGGAAGGATTGGAAACTGCCTTCCAAGTCTGTGGAGTGTGGTCATGATTGGACAAAATCTGTCAATTTTGTTTTTCCTGACACCCCCCCCCCCCAAACACATTATTGTGTATTTCTAGGAGGGACCAGCTGTGTAAATGTTTGAATCAGGAATTTGCATATTCTGATTGCCTTCATGATCAGAAATGTAGTGGTACAATAATGCTATTGCTACAACTACATCCTAGTGTTGGCAATGAGCTTTTATGTAACTCTTATGAGCTTTTACACCAGAGGTTGCCAACCTTTTAAAGTTGGAGACCGGGTCACACTCCCTCAGAGAGTTGAGCGTGGCAGACTGGTGGTTCCCCCCCACTGTAAACACTGCCATTAAATGTGTCTGAGGCTGTTGTAAATGTGTTTACAATGGCCATGGGTGCATTTACAGTTGTTCCAAACATATTTGTGACAGTCACTGGGGTATTTATGGCTGTCATAAACACGTCTATTTCCTGTGGTGGCATGGGCCAGATAATTTGATTCCACAGGTCGAGTCCGGCTCATAGGCCGTGGGCTAGCCCACCTCTGTTTTACATGATCAAAGGTTGACAATTCTGTTTTGTTAGAAAATTCAAGGTTTTTTTTTTAAATCTTACCCACTAGTTATGACTGAAATTCCCAGTCTTATATTATAATATAGTATAATTTTATGTGCTGAAAAGTATAAAATTATTGCATATTAGAAACATAAAAGGGAATAATTTGCTCAATTATATCTTACATGAGAGTTTTCTATGTTAGACTGCTAATTTGTCACTGCTGGAAACAGAGAAAATATTTTAAGGGGTTTTTTTTTTGTTTTTTGTTTTTTTGATACTCTGTTAAGATATACAAAGGTAGGAATATTTAATCAACAGAACAATGACTGGTGCAACCTGTTGTTTTAAGGTCTTCCTGTTTTCCCTGAATCTCCAAGATGCTGGGAAATGCAGCTGTGAAAAGTCTCCTACTCAACAGATTTGCTATTTAAGCAATATGAATATAGTATCATATCCTATGCTGTGGTCAGTTAGAGCTTCTTCACTCTCCTGGAAATGATTGGCTGTCAGTAGCACTTAAGTCTCAGCTTTTTCTGTTCAATGGAAAGAATTCATAGTTTATGGAATTGAGTTCATAATTATAAGTATCTTGCTATCAACCAATACCATTCACATAGAAGGCTAGATGAGAGGAAAAGCCCTGTTGTTCTACCAGAAATGAAATCAGCATGTCCATCCATAATACATACATGGCTTTCTGCTTCAAAACAGATGCAGATGTTATTATGCCAACTTCCTGGAGGCATCTTTTCTTTTTAAAGAAAAAAGACAGGTGTATTCATGGTCATGTGGTCTTCCTTCACTCACATGTTCTGGCCTGTCATCCTGATAAACTCTTAGCACTCATAATATGCCCTTGAATTTGAATTATTTTCACCTGTGACATGATGTACTAGTTTATAATCATATTGTATGGAACGTGTCAGTTTGGCTATCTGGAACATTTCAGAACCAGGAATTTGGCAGGAGGTTTTTCTTTAAGTGCGGTATCCGATTCTGAATATTGGCTATCATCTTGGCAATCACCAATGACAATTGTCCTGGGAACAATATAACACAGTAGCCTTCCATTTGCCTTCTGCATCACAGTGTGACACCTGTGCCACTGATCAAGTCCTGTGAGTCACTTTCTGTTCCCAAGCCCTTTTGGCACACAAAGCCCTCATTGGCCCCAGGCCAGTATTGATGGAGCTGCTGCCCCCCATCAATATGGATTCAAGTGGGTTTTAATCCATTTAGGAACCATCACCCATCCCTGTGGATTTTGCCACCTAAGGCCATTAGTCTTTAGGGTTGCCATGTTAGTTAACCGCTGCCTGATGATCGGCATTGAGTCACCTGACCAGACTGGAGGTTTTGCTATTGGCTATAAATGGGTTATAGTTTAAATAGGTTGATGACTGTTATTTATATAGTTGTATTAATATTATTTATTATTATTTATTAGTCTTCTTCCCAAGAGAGTGTATGATATAAGAAATATGCATAAGTAGACACCATCAAAACTCAACACACTATAGACTTTGTCTATCACCACCACATCTTGGTGGAAGCATCCTAATTATGGAATTTCTCCCCTTGGGAAGTGTTGTTGACCCACATATTTCTGAGTTTTCTGCCACAACTAACAGGACATATCCACTTGGTTCTTTGAGATAAAACATGGCACTGGGAGCATTACCTTCTAGCAGTGGTGGGCATTAGCAGGTTTGCACCAGTTTGCCAGAATCGGTAGCAGAAATTCTGGGTGGCCTCGCCCATCCAAGTTTTGAAATAAAGTAGTCCTAATTTGGGTGCAACTCAAGGCTTTTCCCCTGGCCACGCCCACCATACTATGCCCACAGTGTGGTAGTAAAAATTTTTTTGAGCCCCCCACTGCTTCTAGGGCTATGTGTATTCTGATGTACTTCTAGTTTAGTTTTATGGTTACTCACAGAGAGAATGGAGAAGATAGAGAAAAAGAAAGAGGAGAAGCCACATTTAGATTCCCTAGGTGTGAGTCTGTCAAATGGAACGCAGATGATACTCAGTTGCATATCTCGGACCATGGGGACCCTAGTGATGCAGTAGAAGTCTTTTCCAGGTGCCTGGAGGCTGTTAGGGTCTGAATGGGGGAACAACGGCCTACAACTGAATCCTGGCAAGACTGAGTGGCTGTGGGTTAGGGGTCCTGCGCTATCCTGGGGGCTATCATCTTTGATTGTGGATGGGGCGGTTTTGCCCCAAACATACCCTGTGCGTAACCTGGGGGTCCTCCTGGACTCATGACTCCTGCTCAAAGATCAGGTGGCAGTCGTGGCTAGGAGGGCTTTTGCACAACTCCGTGTTGTGCGCCAGTTACAACTGCTCCTGGTACGGGACTCCTTGCTCATGAGCACACACACTTTAGTCTCCTCCAGACTTGATTACTGTAATGCACTCTACATGGGGCTACCCTTGGTGACCATTTGGAGGCTGCAGCTGGTCCAGAATGTGGCTGCTCAGATTGTGATGGGGTATTGGCATTATGCTCGTGCTTCACCACTGCTTCAAGAGCTGCGCTGGCTCCCAGTGTGCCTCCGAGTGCAATTCAAGGTGCTGGCTATTACTTTTAAAGCCCTAGATGGTAGTGGGCCAGGATACTTAAGAGACCCCGTCACCCCAAGAACATCTGTCTGTCCCACCAGAGCGGACTGGAGAGGCTCTCTGGTTGTACCATCAGATAGAGAGGCTCATCTCTCTAGCACTAGAAGGAGAGCCTTTCTTGTGCCTGCTCCAGCCCTATGAAACCTCCTGCCAAGTAAGTTGCGTCTCCAGACAGAGCTGCTGCCCTTGAGGAAGGGGGTAAAGACCTGGCTAGTGGGGCATGTGTGGGGTGTGGGCCAGATGGTCAGTTCAGCTAGCTGGCTCCTTTGAATAACCCAACCTCCCTCCCTGTTGTTGTTGTTGTTGTTGATGATGATGATGATGTTGTTGTTGTTGTTTACATTTTAATCCTTTTAACTTTTTATATTTTTTAAATCTTCAATGTAAGTAATGTGTTTTTAACTTTGTTTTAATTTTGTAAGCCGCCCTGAGTCCTTGGATGAGGGCGGGATATAAATGTAATAAATAAATAAATAAATACATAAATAAATAAAATCCTTTCAACCAAGAATAATTTCTGACATGAAATTATTATTATTATCCTATAACACTGAAATGGTTAGTCTTCATATACTTGAAAGGAAGTCGTTCCCTATAGCTGGGGCAAACATGTAAAAGATTGTGCTGCACAAAAATGAACCCATTATCCCCAAAGCAATTTACAATACAAACCAATTGAGTCATTCTAAGAAAGGGTGAATCAGCATCGTACTCATTTTCCCCTTGCTGTTAAACTTGTGTAATTATATCTGTCTGCCTATCCCTTCTACATTTTTCACTTGTCCCTTGTGGGCAGTGTTAATTACAGCTCCCACTGCTTGTGTTCAGGAAGCTAGCAGCTGCTACCAGCGTTGTTAATAATGGTCAGAAAATTCTACACCAAGAAAGGCAGATCACAGTGATTCTTTCCTGCTTGTCTGAGATTGCAGATATTTCATCCAAAATTGCTAAGCTACAACCAAGAGTGGAATGCATGCTGCTTCTCCTGCACAGACCTTGAACTATCTCATTCCCACACACACAAATCTCCTTGGACTGACTTTTTCAAAACTGACCTAATTGAACAACTCAAATTGTTCCGAACACTAAGTTTTACAGGAGTAAAAGGAGAAAATGTCACATTGCAAGCAAAGTTCACTGTGTATGTACTTGACAGGGAATCCAGCAAACTCCTTTTTGCTTTGAGAAAGCAGAGGATCACACTTTAACTTGTTCTCCTTTATCCACTAATGGATAAGATAGAAGAATAGAAACTACTAGTTAAAATGTGAGATTTCAGAATATAAACTAAGGAGATAAAGAAAGCATACCTGTATGTGGTAAAAAGCTTTATAGAAGCAGAACAGCTTAAGAGTTCAAGACAAATGTAGCTGGTTGAGCAGTTTCTTCTTTCCAAATATTGGATGAAGCATAGCTGAATTTGATTAGATCCATGCATCATTCCTTGCCTTCCACAAGATTTCAGTTTAGAGGAGCTCTGAGAAGCAATTTTCAAGGACATGACTTTTACCATGCCATGTAGATGCCAACATTGATAAGGTCCAATTTGGTTCAGAAAATAGCATGTCAACTTCTGTTCATTAGCCATGTAACATTAGCCCTTTTTGAGAAACCCGTTGTGGCCTAATGCTATCTGGACATTTGAGGCATGAGAACATCTACATCAGTGTGGTAGATCTTGTGTATAACTCCAAATTTCCCTAACTATTAGAGTCAATTAATTATGAGAGATGATGGAAGCCCATTAACACATGGAGAACCACACATAGTCTATCATTAGCTCATAACTTCTTAAAATAGTTATAAAATGACCATGAGAAAGCTATTCTGGATGTTTCTGTGCAAATTATCCCAGGCTATCGAATCAATTCAATCTTTATTACAGTCCAAGACCAGCATAGTGCCCAAGCACTGTCATATTTTGTTGCCAAGTCAAGATGTACTTATTTATAAGAGCCTTTTGAAGTTGAAGATGGTGGTCCACAGAGGTTTTAGTGCCATGTTTTAATATTCTAAATGTTTTTAATGTTTGAGTATTTTAATTTTGACTGTAAACTGTTTTATACAGTTTTGTAACCAGCCCTGAGATCCTATAATATAGAGTGAGCTATAAATTTATAGGGGGGGGGGGTGTTGCAAATTTTAAAAAGGCTTTTTTCAAACTATAACTTGAGGTAGCATTAGAAATGTGGAAATAATTGATATAGGTACAGTTCCTTCCCAAAGCAAAGTGACTGGAGAATCCCTAATAAAATATGCTCCAGGGCTAGACACATTCTTCCTTTGTTCTTCATCTTGAGTCTTTTCCACATAAAATAAGCAAATTTCATCCCTTTGAAGTCTATATCTTAAGATAAAATTTAAAGTAGGGCCTGCCTTCTGTTCTGTTATATTTGAAGTAGAACCCATTTTATTTCAGAAAGTACCCACCCAACTAGAAGGATCCTCTTCTAATTAGCCCTCATCAGCCAAACCTGATGCATTTCTGTGGCCTATGTATTAAAAATTAATTAATATTGAATAGTGGCATATGTCAAACATTGAGAAAGGAAGAGGGATATGGCCAGGGAAGCAAATAGATATCTGCCTTTTCCATTTCTCTATATGGCATTGACTGTATAAGTTTAAGTTCATGACTAAGTCCTTCAGGGTGACAAACTAGATTTTGTTTTGGTATGTTGAAAGCATAGGACACCTCTCAGGGGAAAGAAAACTGGCCACCATGGGACTAAAATCAAAGTCATTTTATGAATTCTTAATATTTTTCTTCACTGGACTCAAGAAGTATTATAACTCTATAATACTGACAGCCAGTGAATACTAGCATAACTTGAGTATAGTTCAGTCAAGACACTAATGGAAAAGGTGAGAAGAAATTGCAAACAAAAGACTGCATAGCAACAGTTATAACCAGAATCCATAGCAACCATGGATTAGTGCACAGTAAATTGCATTCCATACTATCACTCTGCTCTTTTCCTATGCATGGAGTAAGAAGCAGTCATTACAACATTTGCACGGATATGCCTGCTATATCATAACTGTTCATTGCGGCTTCTTCTCATAGATGGCCTCTAGAACATCCATTTATTTCATCACAATAAAAAACAACAACCAAAACAGAAAATAGACGTGAATAAAATCTTCACATCAACCTATATTGAGCTTTACCTTTCCTAACCTCTGCCCGCCCCCAAAAATATGCTTCTGAAAAGTTGGGGTGATTAAAGACTTTTTTAAAAAAACTCTGGTGTCAGGCCCATCTGGAATAATGTAGCAGGTTTGTTGAAGGAACAGACATTTCAACCTGATATTCCAGTTTCAACCTCAACTTGGGAGAATTATTATACTAAACTATTTTCTAACCCAAACTAGGGCCTTATGCAAAAGCAACGTACTGAGTTTCTTGCCTTTAAAAGTATTCCTCCCTGTCCTCCTGTATCAATGTCAGAAACCAAAATTATTATTCAATCTTTAAAATCTAATAAGGCACCTGGAGAAGAGTATCTACTGCCAGAACTTTTTAAGACTTACTGTATATTGAGTGGTGGGACCCTTTATTAGCTGGACTATTTACCCATATAAATAATACAGGGTATATTCCAGCTGGGTGGGAGGTTGCCGTTATTGTTCTTCTTTATAAAAAAGGAGGTAAATGTGACCCCCAAAATTACAGACCAATAGATCTCATTGGAATTGCAGCCAAAATCCATGCAAAGTATTTGTTCAATAAAATAGAAGACTGGGTTTTGGAAAACAATCTTTTAGTGAAGGAACAAGCTGACTTCAGACCAGAGCATTCCACAATACATAATTGCTTTTCATTTACCTAATCTTGGATCTGTTGAATCATCACATATGTATTATAGGAATTTTATCACTGCATTTTCTGTTTATATTCTGTTTTGATACCAGTATATGCATTGTATTGCATTGTATTTTATTTATTTTAAATTTTATCGGATTTTATTGATAAGGTTATAAAACTAATCAATATCTATCTATCTATCAGTCAATCTATCTATCTATCTATGTATCTATCTGCCTGCCTGCCTGCCTGCCTGCCTGCCTACCTACCTACCTATCTATCCAGTGGTGGGCATCAGCAGGTTCACACTAGTTTGCCAGAACCAATAGCAGAAATTCTGGCTGGCCCTGCCCATCCAAGTTTTGAAATAAAGTAGTCCTAATGCGGGTGCAACGCAGGGCTTTACCCCAGGCCACGCCCACCATACCACGCCTACAGTGTGGTAGTAATTTTTTAGCCCACCACTCTATCTATCTATCCATACATCCATACATCCATCTATCTATCTAAAGACATCTTTGAAAACTTTGTGACATCAGGCCAATTTGAGAGCTAGCTGACACTGTTCGCTGGCATAGTCATCTTTTGTACTAGTTTTGTCCTCCCTCTTTTTCAATAGTTATTACCTGAAGAGGAGTAAAACTAGTAACAGGAATAGCTGGAGATGAGTGGTAGTAATTTGAGCTAATTAAGAGTCAAGCCATACTTAGAAATGTAGCTTGGTTTAATCAAAAGTGGCCAAACTCGTCTGCTGGCATCTACTAGTTTGTGTTTTCTCTGCTTGAACTCTGTTTTCAAAGATTTTGCCTGGCTCTTTCAAATCACCCTATGAACTTCAGCCTTCCTGATCTCTGCAGCTCCTGGCCAAAAGCAATTATGTTCCTTGTTTTCTCCCCTGATATTCATTTACCTCTCATACTTTCCTGCCTGACCTTCTCTTTCCTTCATTTATCAGGATCACTTCTTCTCCTTTGCTACCTCCTAAGGTCTCTGCATCATTACTAAAGTTGTGAAAATATCTCAGTCTCATTTCACCACCCCCTCCAAATTGCACCTTAATATTTATTCCATCATCAATTTGAGTTTGTGTTTTCTTCTTTCCCATTTTTGTATGTTTGTATATTTGTACATGTTTTCTAATGTGAACATTTATTTATGCATTATATCCATCTTAAACATTTTCTTTTATTCCCCCCCCCCATTGTATGTATTTCAGTGTACGTAGCACTGTGTGCATTTTCTTTCTATAACAAAAGCCCCCAAACTTGAGGTAAAGTGCATTTTTGCTCACAGCAGGTCAAAAGAAGTGTTAAAATGATAGTTTCATTGAGATGTTCTTATCCAATGAAATGCTCTTCCATCCTTAATTCTCCTATCTTCCCTTGCAATTTCATTTCTGTAGTGGCAATGATGGAGGCAGTTTATTTATTTGTTTATTTTTATTTTTAGTAGTTCTTCCTTTTCTGCATATACTGTATGTAGAATATTTTGCAACTTAGTCAGTGACACCCAAGATTATTTTTTTGTCTACTCAACAGAAGTGTTTCCTTGAAAGATCAACTGAGCCAATGTAATTTCATCACCATTATATAATCCCTCAGTGTTTCATAATGTAGACTAGAAGCCTGAAGCCAAGTATTTACCTGACAATTTTATACTGTATATGTAAACCCAAGTCTCTCTCACCTCTAAAGCATCTGGCCACATAGTTTCTGTGAAGGTGGTACAATATAACAACATATAGCATACAACATATATAGCACTGGCATAGGATGGGGGGCAGGGGGCGGCCTGCCCCGGGTGGCACTTTTTGGGCTATGGGTGTTCTTGGACTACAATTCCCAGAAGCCCTAGTGGGAGTAGGCACCGGCGTCCACCAGGGGGAGGGAAATTTGGCTTATGCCCCAGGCGACTGATATCAACGCTACACTACTGATATATAGCAGCATATAGCATCCTGTGTATCAAGTGTGATAATTTAATATTAGTCAAGAGTTTCTGGGACATTATTGCAATTGAATATTAATCAAGGGTTTCTGGGACATTTCCAGTAGACTTTCTCCCATAGGACCGAGGGGAGCCCTGTGAGAGAAGCCGAAGCGGAAACTGTCGAGGTGGCATGGCCCTTTAAGTTATGGGTTGTCAGTAGAGGCGCATGGCCACCGGTCCCAGTAATTTGATGTACCAGCACGGGCCTGCAACATTGGCTGTCTCACAGAACAAAGGATGAACTCACACAGTTGTTAATAGATGCTGAAGGTTAAACTCATTAGCAAATATTTAATGCCAGGTGTTTGTCTTGTATCCTCCTACTATTTGCAATTCAACAGGGCAAAATTTCACAAGTACTCTGAATAACAACTAGATTTCATCTGCTTTTACCAATTGTAAAAAACCATATTGATTTGTATACTTATCTGTAATGCTAACCAATCACTCGATACCTTTGTACGTGAAGTATATAAATTGATGAAATGAAATGTCAGTCCTATGTCTGATGAAGTGGACTTGATCTACGAAAGCTAACATTAAAATACAGCAGTTAGTCTTTAACGTGCCTTTTTGTTTTGTTTATTCTCTAATATGCTCCTAGAATATGTTTTGGTATATTAAAAATGACCACTTGCTGGAAAGGTAAACAGCATTGCCCCATGTACCCCCGTAATAAGGAGACAGACAACTTCAAGTTTGGTATAAAAATTGGGCCACTTTATTAACTTGTATCTTCAAACTTGGTTAACTTTGTTAAAGTAAGTAACTGCCCTGCAAAAGGGGCCGCAGTAGCACTGGTAAGGTTATATAAGATATTATAATCCACTCTACTATTTGCATAATAATTTGGCTAAATTTAGTGTAAAATAAATTCCCAATTATCCCTATGTCAGAAGTGTTTTCTTCCTGCTTGACTTCTGACTCCCACCGGATGAACTATTTTTTTGGGTCTACAAGCTGTCAAGCTTGGCAGACCCTAGTTCATGGGCCACATTTGACTGTTCAAATGCGTCCCGACCCGATTATATAGGGATCCAATAAATTCCTTACCAGTGCTACCCGCCAAGTGACCGTAAGGTATCCTCCACATCTCGACCGTACACAGCAGTGTGGGGTGGGCGAAAACTACAAGAAACCAAAGAGCCAATCAGGTTTCAAGCAAAAATTCCCACCCGGCCCCGAAGCGACCAAAATAATCACACTGCGGATTAGGGAGGGAGGGTGGGCAACCGTGCCAAAAGCTAACAGCAAAAGACAACAAGCTTTGTTTGTGCGATGCCCAAATAAGGGCATCACTCCACTCCTCCCTTCAAGCTCGTCCCCGATGCTGTCTCCATCCGGGGAACCAGGGCAAAGCGCGCGCCAGCAGCAACTGCTGCTAGCGCACGACCATTCCGCACACTCTGTTGTTGAGGCATGCCTGCTACATGACCATGGAAATGTCTGCAGATGCAGACAGTGCTGGCTCTTTGGCTATAAACAGAGATGAGCAATGAACCCTAGAGTCAGATACGACAGGCTTTCAAGCAAGGGCGACCTTTACCTTTACCAATCTCACACAAAGATAGTGTTTCACTTCAACAACCACCTAATTCTTTAACTAGAGTGCGAAGAATCAAAGTTTTGGTCCATTTTGTGCACAAAACTTATGTTATACCGCTGAACCATTTTATAGCTACATACGAACCATAGCTTAGGTGTATCTAATATAGCACAGTCCAGAGGACTTATATATAGTTCCCCTTTGTCTCTTCTTTGGAGACTTCTATAACACCATGCAGCTTCTTGGCTGCTTAACATATGCAGCATCAGCACATAGTTAGGGTGAATGTGTGCAGAAGACATTTTCCTTAATATATCTTCTGGGCTGTTCAAGAATACAAATATAACTAAAACACCATCCACTAAGCATTGCATAGTTCTGTAGTAGGTAGATGTTGATGGATCACTCTAATTAATGTTGATAATCCTTGCCTAATACAGTAACTTAGATAATTGCAGGCTTTCCTGAACTAGGAAGACAAGACTACAAGTAGAATTTAAAACTTTTTATATATATAATATTGCTGGTAGGGGAAAGCATTCCAAAGGGGGTGGGGAGCCAAACTGCCAAACTGCTATGAGCTTTTTCCTCTTTATCATGTTAACTAGGCTAAATGTACTTGCTATCCCTATTTAAAGTATTCAAAAATTGAGAAATGTATTTTCTGGAAGGGAATTCAAGCAGAGAGGCTTGGGAATGGAGTCTGCATTCATCATCAGCTTAAGGAGGAAAAGATGAATGGATAGAGCACATAGACATTGCTCCTGAATATCTGAGTTCACTTTGTATGCCTATCATATCCATTTAGATTACAAATGATTTTCAGTCTCTGCCAGGCTATGCATTTCATTGATTTGTAAGTATTTATAGCAGGGATTCTCAACCTGTGGCCCACAAGCTGGATGCAGCCCACAGCACCATTTCATGTGGCCCCCCACTGCCTCCACCACACCCAGAAGTGTCATGTGGTGGAGAAAAAGCAAAATGGCCATCTGGCCCCTGAAGCTGTCTGAAGGAATGTGACACAGCCCCCGGCTTAAAAAGGTTGAGAACTTCTGATTTATAGAATCCATTGTCCACTCTTAAGGAATCTACATGTCAGGGAGGGTGAGTGCCTCTGTGGATCAACTTCTAGAAGGAGCTACACAGGTAAAGCAAAAAGCCATATAAAATGTACTGTGAAACCATGGTTACTTTGTAAGCAAGGACATGTGACCTTTACTCATGCTGCAAAAGGAATCTGATAAAAGTTTTTTAAAATCACAAATGAGCCATTACTTAATTTTTTAAAAAATGTCAGATGCCAGATGCTTCACTCATACAAATACTTCAAGTATCATTTATTCATTTCTCAGCATCCTTCCACTTAAGGATTCATCAGAATGCTGACATTTTATATTGCCATAGCCTGAGGGGATCAATTTACTGGGAGAATCTCCTATCTAGCATGGTTGAAATGAATCTAGGGTGGGCCATGATTCTTAAAAAAGACTCTGGATAGTTTAAGGTTGCTATTCCTTGTTAATTGGCATATTTAGAGATTCATTAAGCCCCAGCGTTGATACATATCTTTCAGGCATGGGAACAGGGAAAAACAGATCTGTACCTAGAGCACCAACATTTAGAATGTGTTCTAGAGGTTGAATCTACTAATGTGTGTTTGGAAAATAAATGGCAAATACTCCCAGCCTCTTCACTTTCCTTTTCCTTTCTTTAATAATAAAAGCAGAAACTTTTCCTTCTTCTTGGTAGGCATTACATTTGTGGACCTCATGCCCACAGATCTGTACCTGAACATGGAAACCCGTGGAGGTGGAAGGTCAGTTGAAACTCCTTAAATATATCACACACTAGGTCACTGTAAGTCAGATAAGGTCATACCTTTCTCCTTTGCTTTTCTTGGTTGGGATGCCATGCCAATTTTTCAAGTCTGAGTCAGTAGGAGAAGATGCTATTTGACCCAGGTGTTGAAATTCATAACTGCAAATCTAGCAAAGGACAAAAGCAGGTCTGATGCTTGGAACCACAAGTAGCCTCCCATTGAAAAGAAATGGAGAGAACTGCAATTTGTTCTCTTTGTTAAGTAAATCCACACTGCATTGAGTCAGCCATGAAAATCTTTAAACTATACTTCAATCCCTTTACTGTCTCCAATCAGTATAAATAGGGATAAACGTGTTTTTAAAACTGTGAGAACGTATGTGTGCCTTACCTCATCTATATCAGCAGATGTCAAAATAATACATTTTTCTGTTGGAATGCACACAAAAGAAGGGAGTCAGTCTGAGAGAGAAGATGACTGTCAACAGATGATATAATCTCCTTAGCCATGCCAGCGAGCCCTGATACGAGGCAGAAGGAAGCATCTGTCTCAGGTGGTAGATGAAAGGAGTTAGCACCCACAACTACCATCCACCAACTCCTTTTCAGTAGGGATGTAGAAGATGATATTTGCAAGTTTCCCTTTACATTACAAGAAAGCTATTGTAACACATAGGGGCACCTCATCAACGAAACTGTCAAGCATGGAATTTGTTCAATCCTCCCAGACAGCAAGAAGCTCAGTGCTTTTTAAAATAATCAACAGCAGTAATAGCAAGCAAGCAAGCAAGACATGCATACATACATACATACATACGTACATACGTAAAATTTGTGTTCTATGATTCTCACACAAATCCTTTTGTTTTCAGAGAATGCAGTGTCTTTGCACAAAGAAAATTCATGCAAAATTTTTCCCAATACAACCCCAAAATGTGATAAACATTGAAAAACTTACCGTGATGATTTTTTTTTTACACTTTTATCGTTCTTATCTGCTGAATTGGGTGGTAAATAGCTTATTTTCACTATGCATTTGAAAATTACAAATCTTCCAGATTCCACTTATGAATTGATTAATGTCAAGGTTTGGCAGCCTCATTAGTTCTCAGTCACAGATACTTCTATGATATTGGGTTCTGCTACTGCCTGAGTGATTGATTTCTTCCACTGCACAAACAATTTGTTAAGAATTATGCCATAAATCTCCACTGATTTGTCCAAGAAAGAAAACTGACTCCCCAGAAGGGCATGAAATGTCCTGCTGTTAGTACACTAAAGAAAGTGAAATATGGTCTCCTGCCCTGAGCTTCATTGTTCAGCAAAAGGTCAAATCCTAAGAGATATAGTGCATGTGTTTCTATTACACAGCTGCTAATAAAAAAAAATAGTATATCACAAGGTATTCTTGAGAAGACACTGTAGATCTGAAACCCATTTCTATAACATTGCAACTGGGGTAATTTGTGTGCATTGCTGATTGGTTTTAGCAAAGACAACAAAGTATCTTGTCATATCTTAATAACTAGCAAACTATATTTGGCATAAATGCCTTTGGCCTACATCACCTGATGTCACTGCATCTGATCAAAGTAGACTTCAGTCCTTGAAAGTTTATACCAAATTTCAAAAATTAGTTTTGAGCTCCCACAGGTTTCTTAGTCATTTCTACTAGTCTAAGGAGCAAGAATAAACACTTGAAATTAAAAATAGACAAGCAGGTTGGTATCCTAAAATCGGGTTGAAAAAAATCTGAATGCACAGTCACCAAATTATGTCAATATACCACAATCTGGACATTGATAATTTCAGATATTTGTTTATTAAGTAAATTTATTGAGAGCATAAATTTATCCTCTTCTGAAGAAAGTGGGAAACTAGGGAATGGACCATAGAAAACATTTACTCAACGTTTTGAAGGCTTCTCTCTCTCTCTCTCTCTCTCTCTCTCTGTGTGCATATATATATATATGAATATGTGCAAGCCACTCTCTGCCCAGAAGATAAGGACAATTAACACATGCTGTTGCCTTCCTGCTAAAAAAGCCTTCAAAAAAGGACTGAGAGGAGACTAAAATATCCAACTTAACTCTTGACTTCAAAAACCAGTTGGCTTATTTCGCCAGAGACATGCAAATAGGGTAATTTATTATACCAGTGTGAAAGAAGAAACCAAAGATGCTTCACCTGAGTAAACTCAAGTACATTCAACACATTGATTGAATGGACCATTAAAGGTATGTAAAGAAGCTAGAAAGTTAATTACTGTAGTTAGCTCAGTCTCACTCAGAAGCTGGGTCCTGTTGTCACCTTTAATTTACTTGATCTATCCACTACATTATGTCCAGTCTACCAGCTGAGGTAAACCTCTTAGGCCAAAAGTGGAAAGAAAGCATGATTAAGGGTACCAAGGAATCTTCCCTTAGATAAGCAACCAAGACCCTTTCTGCTCCAGTCACCCTTCTGTAGCATCCTTTAAGCCATGTCCAATACATTGTTCCTCCTGCTAGTTCTTGCAGGGCAGTTTCCTGTTGGAGTTTGGAGGCCTCTGGTAATTCCTGTCTTTGCAGACTGCCTTTGCATCATTCTGTTCCTGGCCAAGACTCATAACTCCTTCCTTCGTCCCCAGTCTGGGAAGATTCGTATGCTTTCTCTGATCTACTAGGGGATACCTCTTTCCGTCCAGTATAAATATGGCTGTTTTTATATGTTTTGCAGCAACTGCAATTGTAGCTTTGTTGAATTGCTAGGCAAACAACTGGTCACGTGATGTATATGTTCAGTGCTGGTTTTGAGCACCAGCTCATCTGGGAAGCTAGCTTTTCAATATAACAATAAGCTGAATGGTAGCTATGTAAAAGAAAGACAAGGAAGAAAGACAGTAGAAATGCTCAACTCATTTGAAATGTAGTACTGTAACAGAGAGATTCCATAGATAGTAAGAAAGGCAGAAAAAATGGGTGTCCAATCAAATCAAGGCAGAATTCTCACTAGCCCAAAGATGCTCTATACTATCATGAATGATAATATAGAACTAGCTAGAAAATACAGCTGCATGTGATCAGGGCGGCCAACTATCCTGCATTCTGCGCGGCAATCTCATTTAGGGAGGGGGAATTTCGACTTACCCTTGTTTCGAAAATTGTACCGGACCTCCCCCGTTGCATCACAGAAGCACTGGTTTCCACTCCAACCGGCAGGCAGTTAAAGAGAAACGGAGCCGAAAAGGCTCCAATGAACTGCGCATGCGCAGAAACCCAATCTGGCGCCAAACTGGGTTTCTGCGCAGGCGCAGTTTATTGGAGCCTTTTCGGCTCCGTTTCTCTTTAACTGCCTGCCGGTCGGAGTGGAAACCGGTGCTTCCGTGACGCAACGGGGGAGGTCCGGTACCATTTTCGAAACAAGGGTAAGTAGAAATTCCCCCTCCCTAAATGGGATTGCCGCACAGAATGCGGGACGGTTGGCCGCCGTACATGTGATGGAGATAGCAAATAACTAAGACACTCTGACAAATGCTTCTGGAAGAACTTGGAGGGGGAGGGCATTCTAAGTGCAAGAAGCCACCTGGTAATGCTCCAGTGTGCTCAGTGAACTTGGAACAATGTTTCTGTCCTTTGGAATTTTCCTTGCTGGTAAGCCTCTTCAAGACAGTTTTTAGCAGTCAGTTTTATCCTTTTGATAGGACTTCTTTTCCTATCACTATTTCAGCACCTTCCAATTAAAAAATAAGCAGGTGTTATCAATGATTCTCTTTCAATATAAGATTAGTCTTTTCAATTTATCTGATCTGTTTTAAATATGGAAAATAAAAGGTTGCTACTTTCTTTAGGGGTAATAAAATACTTTAATTTTCTAAAAATTGACAATTAAAATCCCTTTGTCCCAATGTCTCCAAATGTGGCACAGGTCTGGAGCAGTCTGTCTGCTACATCAGTGCAAATGTTGGTGCTGATCTGAAGACAAGTCTCAAAGTTACAAAAAAAATTGTGTGCCACCATTTTTAAAACATAATCTTCCTCTGCCAGCAAAATATAGAAACCCATCTCCATGCAGGATGGAAAAATTCTTTTCACAGAGGTCCAGATACAGTGAAGACAAAAATAACAGTATGCTTTTTTCCTTGCAATATATGTTATGCTAGAATATATTGTAGTGAGTCAAATCTCAATTCAAATACAGTTGTACCTCACTTAAAGAGCATAATGTGTTCCACAGGATTGCTCTTTAAGCGAGTTTGCTCTTTAAGCAAAACACCATTTTAAGTGACCAATTTTTACTTCTGGTGGGGTAGGGGATTGCAAACCCTAATTTATTTGTTAAGGGAGTTTTTGGTTGGTTTTCTTTGTCAAGTGAAGTGAACATTCAGAGAAAATTTTGCTCTTTAAGCGAGCTACTCTTTAAGCAAGGCACTCTTTATGCGAGGTTTGACTGTATGTCCAAATTAAGTACACTGTAGCATGCCACAGTAGAAGATTAATTAAAATATACTGCAGAGTTGCCTGGTATCCACAATATTTTATATTGTTGCATTGCCTTGAAGACTTTTTTGGTCGAAATACTGTGCTAATCAGCAACTGGACTTGCTGCCATAGGCAAATCAAATTATATTTGTCTCACTAAAGTGGAAATAATGGCCCTACAAACTGTTGCCTCATGAATGATCCCCACCATTGCAAAACCTGTGGTAGCATCAATGGATTGGGTCCCATGATCAGCTGTTCTCTGTCATTCCTGCCATAAGCTTTTCTCCAGTGCTTATTCAGCATCTCATAGGATAGGTAAATGATGGTAATAGGTAATTGCTGATTATAAGCCGCCCTGAGTCGCCATGGCGAGTGGGCGGCAATATAAATTTAAATAAATAAATAAATAAATGGTGACTTAGCCTTTAAAAAGGCATTAACAGACTACATGCTGAATTCTAAACTGAAGAAAAAAATTAGATTAAGTACTATAAAACTGCAAATACCACTGTAACCTTGGGAGAAGAAAATGCAGTTTATGGTGAGTGAAATAAGAGTAAGTAAATGATGCTGCACAAGTGCTTTCGCTACTTTAATGAAAATGGAAATAGATAGAGACCAAAGGCAAATAGCTGAGAAGCCATTTAGTCAGGGAAGAGAAGAACAGGATCCTATTGTCTTTCGTTTAGCTCCCAAAATGTGTCAGGGGTTCCTAATGGACAGGATCCCCACATTCTCATTTATTGTTGCAGAAATCCTACATATGACCCATGTGTCACGCCATCGTGTTTGGAAACTGCAAGCAACTGAAGAGCAATATAGAAGGGCTTCTGAAGAAATGAGTTTCATAAAAGGATTCAAAAATGAAGGGTGAAGCAGCCTGAAAAATGGAAAGGAACAGTACCCCATGTGTGACAGAAGAGCATGACAGAGGGCAGAGTGTAAAGGGATATATCCCCAAGCAGAACATGAATAGAGTTCTCCTTGCAGCATCTTTCCTGGGTACAAGTAATATAGGCAATGTACAGGTTTTATTGAGGAGGCCAGAAAAACAGGCACAAGGTTGATTATGGATCTAATAGGCAGGAGAATTATAGTCAAAGAGAAGATAAGGTGCAGAGCTAGACATTACCTCTGCATTTTGTTCCTTGTAATACAATCCAATTTGGTTTTAGCTCTCCTTTAACCACTTTTTAATGCCAGAGAGTCTTCTTGTTGTTTATATTTATATATTACCATATTTATATTTTGCATGTTGCTTTATATTGTACTCTGAAGTGTGTATTTTTGCACATCCTCTGGCAATGAAGCCATGAGAGGCAGTGTGAAAGTCTTTATTAGGTAAAGGTCACCCTTGCTCAAAAGCTAGTCATAGCCGACTCTACGGTTCAGTGCTCATCTCTGTTTCATAGCCGAAGAGGCAGCACTGTCTGCTTCTACAGACGTTTCCGTGGTCATGTGGCAGGCATGACTAGACACCAGAGCACACAGAATGCTGTTTACCTTCCCATCAAAGTGGTCCCTATTTATCTACTTTCAATTTCTTGCTTTCAAACTGCTATGTATTAGCAAAGAAGAATTAAAAGGGAGGAAAATGAGACAGTGAAAAAACTGAGAAGGAAAAGGTAATATTAAATTAATTAAAAGTTCTTGGGGAAACATTCTTCCATTGCAAAAGCACTGTTTAGGGTCTGTAAATCGAGACAGGAGAGCATCTGGTGTAGCCGTATATACATACAAGCATAACACAATCTAGTTCACGAAAGCTAACATTAAAATATAACATTTAGTCTTCAAAGTGCTACAGCATTTTTTTTTATTCTCTGAAATGCTTGCAACACAGACTAACACAGCTACTATTCCAAAAAATTCAACAATCTAGGCTCGTTTCACTTCTAGGAGATACATTTTTCATAGCCTGGTCTGTTGCTTTATTTTTCAAAAGAAAAATGGCATGAGGGCTTAACAATGATTGTAGCATATTCAGAGTACTAACAAAGTAAATAAATTAGGAAATAGCTACAGGAGAGATGGAATCTCAAATGCTAATGTATTTCATGACAATTACTGAAAGAGCATGCTTGCAGACTCTGGATTCTAACTTCAATCATGATTATCGCTATCCAAGTGACTGGTTCATTTCCCTTGCTGCAGGACGAAACCTGACTGAGCATCATGTAGAAGACAAAGCAAACTCAATAAGAAAAAGCATATATTTTGATTCAAAAAATCACTCTGTGGAACATCATGGATGGGTTTTTAAACCATAAAGCCTTTTATCTCGATTGAGATTTTTTGGCATTTACTATCCATGGCCAACTTTATATAATGGAGAATATACAAGGTTAGCACTTTTCTTCGGATGCTCTTTTGTTACTTTTTCACCCCCTTTCCTCCTCCCCCTCTTTTCTTTCCACACCTGCTTTTCCCACTCTATGGAAAAACTAGCAATGGCTGAAAGATTTATCTTTTCACAAATCTATGCAAAACATCCTAATCTGCACTTCCCAGGCTAATAGATTAATCAGAACTTTGTTGGTTGGAACTTAAAATTTTCTTCTTGCATGTCTATTTTAACTTTGGATGTCACAATCTTAAACAATTGCATAGCATTGCTTCAAAAATCAGTCTTACCAGGTTTTTCTGCTAAAGTGTTTTACAATTCCTTCTACCTCTTTCCCCATTCATTGCATGTTGAATGATCAGCTATAGCAGTCTGATTCCATACATGACTCATTTCTTGACCAAACTATTCCAGCTTTCTGTAGTTTATGAATTTAAAGTCATTTTTTTCATCTTCCTTCATATCCTTTATTACTTAATTGATCATTCTATTTCTGTACTTCTACACATGTTTTTATGTACTGAGTACTGTATATCAAAATACACATTAAGCACTTGGGGAGAAAGCATACATTTGATAGATATTTCCAAAGGATTTTAAAAAGATTTTGAGAAAAATTATGGAGTGATGCAGAAATTAAATAAATTTGTGATTTTAAAAAATGTAGAGAACTGAAAGAGCCTAGAAAAAGGTAGAACCTATGTTTCCATCAGTCCCTTCACACAGCCACTTTTCTTATTCCTGGCAGGAACTACAGAAGGGGGATGGAAAAGCTGGTATGCAAGGGGTTATGTTCAGTAATATGTCCAATATGTGCTTCTATGCAATGGGATACAGATTGTGCCTCTATCTGCAGATTCCATTTCCATGGTTTCAGTTACTGCAGATCTAAAAATATTCAATTTATTCTGGAATATAATGTTTAGAAGGAACTTATTGTTTGTTACAGCAGTCATTTTCCTCAGCCCTGAATGGAACAATAGTGACATAGTCCTGAGGAATGATGTTTCATGAGGTGCTTTGGATTCTCTTCTAAGGAGCTGTTGTACACTCCTCTGAACTACAGTGCTAGGGTTTCATAGCTCTGACACCTCAACAACATATTTAACATAGGATTTCCTTGGATTTATCCATGGTGCTTGAATGGGTATCCAACTGCTATAAATATATACGGTTTAGGGATTTTGAGTGGATGATAGCTTATGACCAGGATGTCTCATTGTGGTGATGTGTACTCTATTCTGAGAGAGCAGACTCCAGAAACTCCAGTGCTTTAATTGATACAAGGATGTGCAAACATGGTTACTAGTGACCACATGAAGTTGACGTTTCCTTCAGGACTTTGGAACCTGAGCAAGGAGCAGGGAAGGTTACTCATATGAGACTTTGTTTACAGCCTCACAGATCAGGTCAGTAATGGTGAATCTTGGCACTCCTGGTGTTCTTGAACTTCAATTCCCAGAAGCCCCGATCAGCAAGAGTGTTGACTTGGGCTTCTGGGGATTAAAGTCCAAGAACATTTATACATATAAAAAAGAACATATAGCGGTTCTTTTTTTAAAAAAATCTTTCCATGTCCTACGGAAAAGATATTGCACTAATTTCTTACACTACTAAAATTCTTGAAGAGAGATAATATTTCTTTATTTCCACCTGGGCCCAGTGCAAATTATCAGTGATTATTTAGACCCGTGGTTCCCAATTAGTGGTACGCGTACCCCCAGGGGTATGCGAGATTGCATCAAGGGGTACGCGCAGCAATCTCTTAACTAAAATATCAAATCCTTAAAAAAAAAAAAATGCAATAACAATTGCCAAAAAATTATTCAATTTAATTAAACGATCAGTAGGTAAGTCAATCGTATGCATCAAGCGCTTTCTCCTGTGGCGGCGGTTTTTCCTGCGCCTCCCGCATCTCGCGTCACCCGATCGCAGCCGCCCCCGTTCCCGCCTATTTGCTCGTCATTGTCAATCAGTCAGTTCGGTTTATGTTGCATGAGCGTGTCACTGTGCTCGTTGTGTTGTTTTAATTGTGAATTAATAAATATCAGTCGCACCGTGTCACTCAGCCTTATATACCTACCTCAGTAAACGGTAAGATAATGTTTTAAAACTGTGTTTAAATTTGCACTTTCACTATAAACTGCAATACAATGTAATGATGTTTAGAAAATAAAAATAATATTCAAGCTGCTTCAGTTGTAAGCACTTTCGCAGATTCTGTTTTCTAGATTTTAAGTTACATTAATACTATTTTCATTGTAAATTTCAATACAAAGCAATAATGTTTAATTTGTTTTCTACTATGTACCTACTTCAAATACAGAAGGACAAATTCAATTTTTTGCCTGTTCACAGTTTCTGGGTTTGTTTGTTTTTTCGGTTTTCTAAGCTTTTTGATTACTTACACTACAAAAATACAAAGGCTGAGTTAATAAGTCCCCTTGTTTTTTAGATGGAACAGTGGCTGCTAAGGCACCGAAAGGTTGAGGAGGAGGTATCAGAAAATACTGAACAGTCACCTGCTAATGATGTGTCACCCTCTACTAGTACTCCGACACACAGAAAAAGAAACCTTGATAACAAGGAATCATCTCTCAAAAAAAGGAAATATGATGATAGTTATATTCAGTTTGGTTTTACAAGCTCTGGAGATCCTAATTCCCCATTGCCGCAATGTGTCGTTTGTGCAGAAATGCTGTCAAATCATTCGTTAAAACCATCCATACTACGTCGCCATTTAGAAACCAAACATGCTAATTTGGAAGATGAATCTGTATCCTTCTTTCAACATAAATTAAAAGACCTCAAACAAAGACAAAAATCTATTGAGGCGCTTTCTTTAAACACGAATATGAATGCCCTGCAAGCCTCTTTTCGAGTTAGTTATTTAATTGCCAGGCAAGCAAAACCGCATACAATTGGGGGAAACCTTATACTGCCTGCAGCAAAAGAGATAGTGAAATGTATGTTTGGAGAAAAAATGGCCCGAGAGCTTGATATTATTCCTATGTCAAATAACACAGTCTCTCGTAGTATTGCAGACATGTCAGATAATCTGAAAAACCACCAAATTCAACGCATTTTACAAAGCGATTACTTTGCCATACAACTTGATGAATCCACAGACATATCAAACTTGGCTCAACTTTTAACATATGTTCGTTATGTTCATTCCAAAAAGGTTCATGAAGAGTTCCTATTTTGTCATGCCCTTCCGATTCATACTACCGGGGAGGACATATTTCACATGGTCGATGGTTTTATAAAAGAAAACAAATTGGATTGGTCGAAATGTGTAGGAATATGCACTGATGGTGCCAGAGCAATGACTGGTTGTTTTTCCGGACTTGTGAAGTGAATACAAGATGTAGCCCCAGAAGCAAAATGGACCCATTGTGGTATTCATCGAGAGGCACTTGCTTGTAAAAAAAATTCCAGCCTGCTTAGAGAGTACTCTTAAAAATGCTGTGAAAATTGTCAATTTAATCAAGGCCCGTGCCACAAACTCAAGAATTGTTACAGACATTTGTAAAGAGCTTGGCAGCGAGCATGAGACCCTGTTGTTACATACTGAAGTGCATTGGCCGTCCAGAGGAAGAGTTGTTTCGAGAATATTTGAGTTGAGACATGAAATTGAGTTATTTTTGACCGAACAGGGACATGCCGAGTACAAACAGATGCTGATTGATCCTTTGTGGCTACAAAAATTGGCTTACTTGTCAGATATTTTTGCAAAACTGAATGAGTTGAATTTGGGGCTTCAAGGCCAGGATACAACCATATTCACAATGCAGGAGAAGGTTGAGTCAACAATAAAAAAATGTCTCTCTGGACATCTTAGATCGACAGATGTAAATATGATCAATTTCCGAATTTAAAACTCTTTTTGGAAACTACTTCTTCATCAGTGAATGAAGATGTAAAATCAGCCATAAAATGCCACTTGCAAAATTTGTCGACCGCATTACTTACTTATTTGCCAGAAATATGGTCGCAATGGAACTGGGTAAACAACCCCTTTGGAAACTGTCCCACCGATCACCTATCCATCTCTGGTCAAGAGGAATTAATAGACATTTCATGCAACAGTAGACTCAAAAGTTGTTTTGCGGAGCAATCACTGGTTAATTTTTGGGCTGGTCTTAAAGACGTTTATCGTGTCAGCAAAGTAGCAACAGGAGTGCCTGGCGGACGGCGGTCCATGGGGTCGCAGAGGGTCGGAATCGACTGTGCGACTGAACAACAACAACAAAGTAGCAATAAAACATTTACTGCCATTTTGCACGATGTACCTTTGTGAGAGCGGATTTTCCGCAATGACAAATTTAAAAACTAAACATTGTCACAGACTTCAACTCAAAGACGACTTGAGATTGAAGCCGATCAAAATGCAACCAGATTTTTCAGAGTTGTGCAAAGAAAAATGTGCACATTTGTCACATTAATGAAACATGTGTTCTCTGTCATTAGAATGTCTTTTGATGATAATAAATATAAAATACACCTGATTTCATTTTTTTATTTAACGTTCCTGCAATAAGGGGTATGCAAGTTTGAGGTCTTTCTTGAAGTGGTACGTAGAAAAAACTAATTGGGAACCACTGATTTTAGACTAATAAAGCACAGAAGGAGAATCTTTTTACTTTTAAAGTGCCACATTCCTTCATAGCTAACCTTCTAGAAGATTGCATATCAGTAATAGTAGAAGCTATGTAAAAATGTGAAGGTTCATTAAAATACATACTGTATATGCACACGTTAGTTCAGATTAAGAAGCAGAAATGCAGAAGATTCTACACATGAATAAATACAACAGTCAAATTCCACAACCAGCTTCAGTTCATTATGTATATATGCCATTAATATTTGGGATGTTCATCTCCCTACAGCAAATATAGGTTATGGTTTAATTCTGTAAAATCTATAGGGAAGTGGGGTGAACTCCTGGGTAAGTGTGTTTAGGATTATAGAATTATCTGCTGTTGAAGATAAGAATCTGAATGTTGTTTTCCTCAGCTCTGCAGCAAAAAAACAACAACACCTCAACAGCATATGCAATGTGCAAGAATAATTCATCTCTACATTCTATTACTTCTGTATTTTTGATTAGGGAACATGGTACACAGCAGAGCAATTCAAGAAGCTGAATCTTGTTAGAAGGAAGCATAAAGAAAGCATTCGAATTGGGCTTAAATTCTGAAGAGTTTTTTGTCACTGTTTCTGCCTGGTTGGCCTGTAGAAAATTTGTTCTGTTTACAGTCTGAAACTGGCTGAACATGTTTTAGCTGATATTGAAAAAATTGTCATAACAAAGATTGAGTATAGTTGTTTGTGCAATTGAATAGAGAACATGATGCACCATTGTAGGTAGTGATGTTGACAGTGTTTGTAATCTTTTGTCTTGGAATGCAAACACTGGCTTGAATATTTTGCCTTCAATCTGAATTATAGAAAAAATGATTCTTGCCACCTATTTGTTTACCCAGTTAGGTAAACACCAGCAGGAAAAGGGGGGGCTGTTCTAGGAAAGTGCTCTAAAATTAGGCTTGGGGCATGTACTTTACCAAGAGTGACCAGCAATAAAATGAAAAACCATATTGCTTATAGCTGAGTATGTGGTGGTTTCAAAAGTATCAAAATTGCTTCTACCCGAAGTAAGAGATTTATTGGGAGTTGCACATGTAGTATAAGATCCCCCATAAGACTAGTGGTTAAACTGCAGTATTATAGCCAAAACTTTGCTCACAATCCGAGTTCAATTCTAATGTGTTCAAGGCTGATTCAGCCTTCTATCCTTCTGAGGTCAGCATAATGAGTACACAGCTTGTTGGGGCAAAATGCTAATTACCTTGTGAATCACTCAAAGAGTGTTCTAATTGCTATGGTGTATAAGTGCAATTGCTATTGCTAGGAGTTGCTCCAAACTTTAGGGGAAAGTACAAATCAAGACCTGGAATGAATCACAGAATTGTACAGCCTGAAGAGACCTCAAGAGTAGAAACCAACAAAGCAGAAGCACCCAGCTAAAACACCCAGAAAGATTATTATCTAATTTCTGTTAGAAAAAACACCAATGAAAGAAGAGTCCATCATTCCTTGAAGCAGTCTGTTCTGTTGTTGAACAGATCTGATGGTAGGGAGGTTCTTGCTAATGTTTGGACAAAATTTCCTATCTTAAATTTGAACACATTTCTCCAGGTCCTTCCCCCCCCCCCCCAGACATGCAGGGGCTGAGTTTTCTATCCGACAACCTTTCAAATATTGGAGGACAACAATTATATCACCTCCCCCACCTCCCCTTTGTAGGCTAAGCATATCCAACTGCCTTTAGCATTCTTGATAGCCCTTGGTTTACAGTTTACCATCTTGGTTACTGTTCTGTGGACCTCTTCCACCTTCTTGATATTTTTAATACCCATATTGGGACACAGTATTCTGGGGAAGGTCTGACTACAGCAAAATAGACTGATAACATTGTTTCTCTTGACTGGAACTAATAATAATAATTGCAAGCTATCAAGTCTTGCAATTCATTATATGATGGCCCTTTCTAGGGTTTCCTAGATAGAGAGTACTCTGAAGTGAATTACCATTCCTTCCTTTCGAGGGCATGCTGGGACTGTGGAGCTTGCCAAAACCCACACACAGGGTGACTGTTCTCCTTGGAGGCTCAGTGAAGAATTGAACTCCTAACCTCTTACTTTACAGCTAAATACCTATCTACTCATCTGACTAAGGATAAAGAATGTTCATCCATAAATAAAGTTTTTATAACTGTGTAGTAACATTATACCTGTGAGCCGCCCAGAGTCGCTTCAGCGAGAGGGCGGTAATACCAATGCAAATAAATAAATAAATAAATAAATAAAATTATTCTTCATCTTCAGGTGCCATTTCTGTTCCAGATATTGGCTATCATCATGGTGATAGTCTTCCTGTTCTTAACTCCTCGGAACAGGACATGTCACACCAGTCTCTCGGGTTCTTCAGCCATAAAGTCTGCCCATGTCCAGGGCATTTCTTCCTAGGAATCTTTCCTTGCAATGAGTTGGAGTACTCTATACTTTATGTTGTTCCTCATTATATGGCCAAGGTATTGGAGCTTTCTTTGGTTAATGGTCTTAAAGAGTTATTGTTATTTATCCGTTTGGCACAGTACTTCTATGTTAGTCACATGGTCAACCCATGATAACCTTAGCAGCTGTCTGTAGATCCACATTTTAAAAGCTTAGATTCTCTTTTCAGATGCTTTAGTCAATGTCCAAGCTTCGACTCCATATAGCAACACTGGGAATATATTACGTAACATCTCACTACTCGAATGTTTGTCGTGAGAGTTAGATCTCTTGTTGTTCAGTCGCACAGTCTATTGCATAACAAATGTCACATTTTTATGAAGATGGAGCTTGCTTTTTCTATTTGTATTTTAATCTGTACTTCGCGATCCCAATTTTCATTTAACACACTCCTCAAATAGACAACTTTATTCATTCTTTCAATATAAGAATGTTTATAAATTCTCCAAATAAAGGGCATATAGACTAGGGTTGATCTACTCTGTACTCTTTCCAAGTTATTCTGATCCTATCTGTGTCCAGGTCCATGATACTATCTCTGCATTGCCATATTTCTGGGCTTTTTTAAAACACCAAACTTCAAATATAGGAGGTTATATATCAGAATGACATCATCTATGACTCTGTATTTGGTATATATAAGCTCATGCCTTGCTGTTTCATTCGTATGTCTGAAGAAGTGGACTTGATCCATGAAAGCTCATAATAAAAATATAGCAGTTAGTCTTTAAAGTGCTACCGTGTTTTTATTTTTGCTTCCTGGTTTGCCTAGAACACAAACTAACACAGATACCATTCCAAATAAAGCAAAACCCTGGATCTGAAAAGAATTCAGACATACCCTTCTAAAAATTAAATCAGACAATGCACACAATTTAACATTTAAAGCTGATAATAGCTTCACACAGTTTCATGTCTGAGCAATCAAAATTGCAAGAAAAAAATGTGATTCCCTGGAAATCACCAATCACAAAATAAAGCAAGCTAATTTGCACTAGAGAGAATGGAGAAATCACTGGCTACTACAATAACATCTTTTATTACTTACATAATGTTTTTTCCTACGGATTGAGTACTATGTTTATTGTATAGTTTGACCCTAAACCACTGACAGTTTTGCCTTCATCTCAAGGAGGAACGGAGGAACAATGGCATTATGTCTCTTTAATGAAAGCAACCATTTTTTAGGCAAACAAGATGCTGTAACCACAATCCACAGCAACAGCAACTACGCAACTAGCCTAAAATTAAGGATACAAATTAGATGTGTCATCTGTCATTTGTTTGCCTTGGAAAATTGACTTTAAAATGATCAGCTGGCAGGGGAGGAACTAGTGTCAAAGGAACAGAACTTTCTCCATGTGATATTGGCACAATCCTAGTCTGGATGATTTTATCCTTTGCCTGGCACTTCCTCCCATTACTAATTACAGTCACGGGTACTAACTACTCATTTCAGGATGGTTGCATTTCACATTTCTTTTAGAATGAATTTCAACCACTCTTCAGACATTTCCTGAGGAACTGGAAGGAGACAGTCTGTGAGAGGAAAAATATAAGTCAAAATTAGACTCATAAACTTTTCTCCATTGACTATTTCCCTCATCCCACCAAAAAGGTAGAGATGGGGTGGGGGATATCCGTGTCCTCCTGTTGGATTTTTTAAACCTTAGATGCTAGGAGTAAGTTCACATCCTGATTCATAAGGGAGAAATACAAGATAGATTTTGCCCTGTTAATACTAGATTTGAATTATTCAGTGCTTCTTATTAGTAAAATGATAAAGTGACCATTTTATATTTAAGTTTCTTGTACACCACACCAGCATATTACCTCCAAGACATTTATAAGTGCACTTGAGAAGAAATAGCAGAATTGACTCAGAAATTCATACTTCAGTTAGTAGCTACTTAAATCTAGCAATTAACTTTCTATTTTTTAACAAAAAATGATGCTGACCCTGTTCCTGCCTTTTCTCAGAAAGAAAGAAATTCATTGGCGTTTTCTTATTGATCACTGCATAATTGGTCATGCAGCATAGAGTGAAGACTTTTGCCTCATTTTCATCATCATAAAATTAACATGTTTTATCTGAGAGGTCATTTGACCCTGAGTAGTCATTAGCATCTGTCTCTTTGAGTCTTTTTGTGTGTGGTGTTTTAAGAAAGTAATGTGGCATTCTTGTGCTGTTTCTATAATAATTCATAAACTGTCAGACAAATCCCTTCCTACTTCATTAGAAACTGTTGACTTTTTTATTTGTTTGACTGTGAGGATTCCAAATCACATCTTGCAGACCACAAGTCATTTCAGACATGAAAATCAACTTTTTCCGTATCATTCATTCTGAAATAGTATAACTTTCTTCATTTTAATAAACAAAGAGAAACAGCCTTTAGGGTAGCAATGTGGCTTACAGTAATCATGAACTTCTTGAGAATAAATACAAATTATGAATGAAGACATAATGATCGTTTAGATATGGAGGAATGCAATATTTCAGGTACAGAAGCAATGGTGTAATATATAATGATTCATTTAGCAATCTCATACTTTCAACCAGGCACCACATTTACATTACTTGGTATACTAATAGACAGTAATCTGTTTGAAATATGAAGGCCTACAGTATAACATATGCCTGAACATGCTTGGATGGTTAAAATTATGTTTCTGTGTCAGAATGATATGCCATGTAAAGGGCTATTCAGACATTCTAACTAGGGTAAGAAACCAAAACAGAAATCATAGAACTGTAGACTTAGAACTGACATAAGGGTTACCGAAACCAATTGCTTGCCAAAGTAGGAGAGCCACAGCTAAAGCATCTTTGATAAATGGCCACCTACATTCTCTCTAAAAACCTCCAGTTACAGAAAAGCTGTCACCCATTCATTCTAACACTGAAAAGCTTTGACTGTCAAAATGTCCTTCCTAAAGTTTAAGAGGCATCTCCTTTCTTGTAATTCAAATTCATTACTTCAAATTCTACTCTCTGAAACTACAGAAAACAAGCTTATGCTTGGGTTTTTATTTGGGCTTGAAAAAACAGAATGTTGGATAAAACATTCCTTTTCCAGAGGCCGGAGGAGAAGGAGAGACAGTCATGGAGGGCAGGTGGCTAGACGACCACGCAGGTGCCACCAGACCTCTGGCCTTTTTCCGGTGGTTGGAGGAGAAGGAGAGACAGTTGTGGAGGATGGGTGGCAAGAAGATGCTGCTGCAGCTGCCATGAGACCTCCAGCGAGACCTCTGGCCTTTTTCCAGCAGCCAGAGGAGAAGGAGAGACACAGAGGGCAGGTGGCCAGAAGACCATGCCACTGGCACTGCAAGGCTTTCTCTCCCTCCCCCCAACCACCATCAAGTGCTGCAGGAGGATGGCAGCAATGGCAACTAGCTGCAGCTGGGTTGGCATCGGGTGTGGCGAGCCAGGCATCAGTTTGAGCCACGGTGGAGTGGGAAGCTGTGGAACAGGTGGCTTGACCACATGGGGGCTGGTGGCAGGGGCCCTGGCATGGCAGAGTTTCTTGACCCTTATGCTGTCTGGTGCCATGGACTTGGCCATTGGGGTGGAGGGCCTGGACATCACCCCCTGTCCAGCCTAGGCCTTGGACTCTCTTGCGGTCGACTTGTTGAACTTTTTATCTGAATGACTTTTTAATGTTTTCAGCCATCAGTGTCTTAACCACTATACCACTCTGGCCCCTCCTCCCCATAGTAGCATAGTCTAAACCACATGTTGCAAACTCAGGTCTTGTCAAGAGCCTTCGAAATCAAGATGAACTATATCCATGCCATTTTTCTCATCTATTAAGCTTAGAGAGAGAAAAGGGGAAAGAGGATTAATTTATTGTTACTTGTTTTAAAGGAATTCATCTATCATATTATTCTCTTCAAACTGCCAATGGATCAACAGTTAATTATATGTTCCAAAACCTTTCCTGGTATCAATGTGGTACTGGTTGATCATTAGCTTCCTGTCTGTTCTTCCCTCCCCACCACCAGCTATTTTAAAGACAGGGATGACAACTTCACAGTAGGCAGGTACATCACAGCCCTCCGTATACCAAGAACAGCTGTTGTTTCTTATGGGATGTGGCCAGTGAAAATGAGAAAAGATTTTATTTTATTTTATTTTATTACAAAAATATCAACATTAATGAATTTCTTCATTTTTGGATGGAAAGAAGCTGGTGTTTAAAAGCCATGGACAATAAAGAAAAACTGACTGATGTCCTCATATAAAATGAAAAGTTATTGTATTAATTTAATAATGCATCAGATGAAGTGAGTAATTCTTATTGTGAATCCAAACCATCAGCAATTACATGATCCAGAGGTAGAGAAACAATTCTTATTTTAATAGTGAATCACTTTGAAGAAGAATGTTTTCCACAATGTAAAATTCTCTCTATGGGAGAATGGAAACTGTACAGATTTTTCACAGGTGACAGCTAGAGACAGATCCAGCAGTTCCCTTTCTATTTCCTTTCTCTTCATCTATTAGGGGGAAATTTGCTTGAGAATTGCCATTGAGACATTGTGGCTGATCATCTATAAGGATTTTATAATTTTTGGAGTCATATTTAGGGCTTCTTGCATACTATGATCTTACTATTTGCATGACATTGCTAATAGAGAACTCAGATTCTCAAATTCAGCTCCAGATTTAAATGTTCTTCCTGTCATCAAAGCACCTTCTGGCAGAATTTTGAGAGGACAGCTTGAAACAGAACTGATCTTAAGTACAGTAGTGCTGAGTCTGGAGATCCAAAATTACAAGAATATTAGGGACAGATGGACAGCAGAGACAGGGGACAACAAAAGAGCAGCCTGCCACAGCAGGTGTGAAGGGCAGCAGAAACTGAGGCCCTAAACATTTGGAGATTTTGGATTTTGGAATACTACATTTTCAAAGACATTTTCTAAAACCATGGCTAGAAACCTAAAAGGACTTAAAACTGAGCACATGGACAGAAAATAAAGTAGATTGTGCCTCTTGTTAATGTTATCCCTTGATATATAGTGTTCTATGATGGAAAGGAAGCTATGTAAGAACTACCAAACCCAAATACTAAATATATAGTCCTCCAGAGAAAGCCCAGTAGTACTCTAGCCATGAGCAATCATTTGCACCCTCATGACAGCATAATTGGAAATTGAAATGTAATAGACATACAGTAAGCAACATATAATTCACAATGAACATTCACATCACTTCTGGTATAGTCCCATATATTTGACTCTACCAACTCAAGAACAATACATTGGGCAACTATATCTGGAGTGAAGACTGCTGTTTTCTTCACAGTTGTCACACCAATAGCATTAGACACTCATTTAATTCATAAACAAATATAGCCATGTGATCGTTACACAGTACAAATGAAGAAGTGGTACCTTTATTCGATCATTTTTTAAAAAAATAAACATTACATGAGGTCTTGTGGTTCAAGATCAATTTTTCAGGTATACACCAATTTCTTGTGGATAGTACAGGGAAATAATCAACGAGAGTCCAAAATGAAACCAAATTTCCCAAATGGAAGGCTCTGGGTCTTTGTATTGCTCCTTTCTCCAACCAAGCAGAAATTTTGAGTTTCAAAACAAGGCCACCTGCAGGCATTATGCATATACTGTACCTGGTTTCCAGTGTTTGTGGAAGGTGAGAATGATATCCAGTTAACAGCTATGTAATGCAGTCTCCTTTCTTCTCAACTCACTTCTAAAAACAAAGCTTGGCACAATATCTGTGCAACAACCATTCACACACATTAAAGAAACACAAGAAGGACAAAAATACTGGTCCTACCCACTTTCTATAGCCTTACTGAAGTCTGCAGTAGTTTGGTGAGAAGGTAATAGCATTCCATGCACTCCGGTGTCTAGTCATGCCTGCCACATGACCATGGAAACATCTGCAGATGCAGACAGCTCTGGCTCTCTGACTGTAAATTGAGATGAGCACCATACCCTAGAGTTGGATATTACTGGCTTTTGAGCAAGGGCGATCCTTACCTTTACTTTTAATAATCATAGTAATAGAAGCTCCATGGTTTAGCATGACTATGTAAGAGAACTGTTGAAAACATAGAGGAAGTCAGTCTGACTACTGAAATTTCTGAGCTTGTTTAGGAAGTGCCAAACCTGTTGTAATGAACCTAAATTCCATGTATTTGTTGTGTTTGTATAATGCCATAACCCTCAGGAAACATGTGGCTCTCTTGACTTTAAACAGTACTGTCCTAGAATGAGTAGTTTATGGATTGCAGTTTAATAGTCTACCAATGAAAAAAGATAGTCAGTCATAAAGCATGTTCTGAAATTCAGCAGCTGCCCACAGTAATTTTCCTTGTTTATTGGTTTTACTATTTTGACCTCTAATTTTGAAGTTGGGACAGTCAGCAAACTCACATCACCTTCCTTCAGCTGATGATACACAGGTCTTTTTAAGAATGGCTATGTGATTTTAATGTCCCCTTTTTACTCTGTGGGACACTGCAAAGAAGAGCTGTTAACATTTTGTTTGTAGCCTGCTGGACCATAATTAACTTTATATCCACCCCTCTGTGTTTAATGTAATCAGAAAATATCAATTCACTTATATGGACATTTTGCCTGACTCCTCACCTTGTTCTTTCAAAGGCCACTTTGTCCAGAATGAACAAATTCTGCTGGGTGTGCAAATTTCATCTGTAGCATGAGGTGAAGCAATTTGACCAATCACTCTGCCAGTTTTTCTGAGCTGAATATTAAATCGGAATGCTTTCTCTGCATACATATTATTTAATTACATAACTTTTCTCAAGCTGGGACTGACTAGGAAAAGTTGTGAGACAGTTTAGAAAGCAATAATGCAGAAAAGTCACTACATGCATTTTCTAAATTAATTACAAATATTCAGTCATATTTGGAGAAGTGATTTCGCTCCAGCTCGCAAGAACAGACACATATAGAGGATGCAAAAAATGTATACACATTTTCAATTCCTTAGTTGATCAGATGTGAATTCCTGCTGGTTGTAACTTGCTTTCCATTCCTTTCTTTGCCTTTCTTTTCTTCTCTAGGTTTGACCAAAACCTTTCACTATTGAGTCTTTCTATCTTTGGTGGAGGCTGCCAAGGTGTCTTTTTACTCTTCTGGGATACCGCTCGGTGACTGCTGCTGTCCAACGCCCATCTGTCATTCAAGAAATGTGTCTAGACCCATAAAGTTTTTGTTTATGATATTTGACAACAGCTTTGTTGATTATGCTTTGTTTTCTTATCTGGGCATTAGGGATGTGGTTGCAAAGGGATATCTTTAGCATTGCTCTTTCCATGGCTCTTACGGCTCTTAATAGTTCTTCTTCCTCGGCCTTTGTTAATAACCATGCTTCACAGTGAAACATGGCATACACATTTGAAGAAAAGGAAAAACAGCATTAAAATTGTAATACTCAATATAAACCAATAACAAAAGATGAATAAAAGACAACTTTGACTTTTGCAATTACAAGAGGCGTTCAAAGTGGTTACCATCAGCATCCAGATACTTCTATGGTGATCTATTGTGGATTGTATTGTGGATTACACTGTGTTTATTTTTTTTTTGTACTGTATTTTATGATATTATGATATTGTATTGAACTGTTATATTGTATTCGATTGTATGTTGTGAGCCACCCTGAGTTGGTTTCACCAAGTAGGGCGGCATATAAATTGAATAAATCAAATCAATCAATCAAATCAATCTACTGCTTGAGCAATGTTGACCTTGTACTATGCGTCTCAAATTTATCACAAATACCTGCAATTTGATAGGTGTGTTGGAGGTTCTGTTGCATACTCACATCTCCATTGTCTTCCACAATGGTCACTCTCTGAGTTTAGACATTCTCCAACTGAGGGGCATAAAGCCAAAGATGATAACACAGTGTTTTAGCATAAGAGTATAAATAAGGGGGACTTAGACCACAGCCTTTCGAGCTCTCTGGACATCAGAAGTGCCAGCAATGTCCCTGCCACCTTAACCTGAGTTCCCAGGTGTCTGAATTGAAGGGACAGAGGGAATCCATCAGGTAAATCTAAATAGTTTGCTTGTATACTGTTTCATGTTTTCTGATATGCTCTTGTGTGCTGTCTCTGATATGCTAAGCTTTGCTTAGAGAATTGTCTAATAAACCTTGTTTCTTCACCCACTGAGTGCTTATTGTCTCTAAGATCCTAAAAGAATCTGATGTGGCTAGCATTCCACTTCTTTGTTTTCCTACTTGAGAGAAAGAGGAGGAAGATTGTGGCAGTTAGGATATATCTAGAAAAGGTTTTCATTGTACAACCCCCTTGTTTCATTGAGTATTTAGATGAAACTGTCTTATATTTTTCCCTAGCATGCTTCCCTGTTACTTGTTTTTTCTTACTGCAAAAACTTCTGTCAATATGGAAAAGACAGACCAGCTACACAGTGGCCTTTGTTTTGCACTCTGAGCTATAGAAGTCGGAATAAAAATGAGAAAACATACTGGATTGGTCCAACGACATTAGTTTTTTTTGCCTAGCTCTGACATTCTGGATTAGCAGTACAGAGTTATTAAATTAGACAAATTATAACTGTTCTTCCCATCCTCAGTGGTCACAAGACTCTAAAAATTAATTACAAATGTATTCTCTCCTCTCCCCTCTTTTTATCAGCATGTGAACAACCCACATTTAACCATTAGACATACCTCTGGGCATGTTTCCAACAGTGAGAAAAGTGTGTGCCTTAATACAGATTTATAAAATTATGCAAATATACATTGATACCACTAGTTGGTTCTCAGATGAGAATTACAAAATTGCAGCAACAGCCCCTTACACCCCACAGTGCTACTAAATTAACCAAAGTACTTCTGAATGGCACAGCAAATCACTTCCACAGAGCAATTAAACAGTAAACAGGGCATGGAAGCATTACAAGAGAGATTAAGATGATATCAAAACAAGAGGTTTTGTATCCTCAGGTCCTTTTGATATATTCAAAAGATGGGATTAATAATTACTTTAGATCTACCCAGTTCAGAAAGTTTCCACATGACCAGAAAATCATAGCAGCTGTTTTTATTTATTTGATCTATTCCAAATTGTTGAACACTCTTTTCTTCTTTTTAAAAAAATCTGCATACTGTTGAATTTTCTTCAGTATTACATACTATACATACTCCTTTCCTTCCATCCATCCATCCATCCCAATTCAGCTAAGATAACAAAAAAAAGTGTCTTTCCTATCTGGAGTATGAAATACTAGTACAAACTCCCTTTCTTCTAAAATTTCAACATGCAAGCCTTCTGCCCAAGTCATTTATTTTTCACTCATCTTACCACAACTAGCACTGAGAAACAAGTAAATTAAGTTGTTGTTACTTGATATCAAGTTATCTCCAATTTATATTGATCTCCAAAATATCCTGTCTTCAACAGCCCAGCTCAGCTTTTAGAAATTATGTCTGTAGCTTCTGTTAGGGAATCAATCCATCCCATGCTTGGTCTTCTTCTTCTTTTGTTGCTTTCCATCCTTCCCAGGATTTTTGTCTTCTTTGGTAAATCAAGAGCTGAGTGCTGTGCAATAAAGTGAGTTTCCATTGTCTGTCCCAGCTCCTGCCATCCTAGCAGTTCAAAGCAAGAAATTGCAAGTAGATAAATAGATACCGCTTCAGTGGGGAAGGTAACAGGATCATGTGCACTTCAGTGCCTAGTCATGCCTAGCACATGACCATGGAAATGCTTGCAGATGCACACAATACTGGCTCTTTGGCTGTAAATGTTTATCCAGCAGAGCTCCCAGACCAGGTAACCTAGTTACAAGCAACTAGGCATGGATTTAGAGATGTGGATTAAAAAAACCACAATGATTAAGCTTAATCTTTTTTTTATCTGAGTAGTGATCCAGTTACTAGATGGTAAATTTCTTAATTTAAATGTGTCTGTAGTGTACAAAATCATCAATAGTCATTAGATGGCAGACTTCAGAACTATTCCAGAAAATGGTTCATATTAAAGAAGGGACTCTACGCAAGCCAGCTTGCCAAAATGTGATTAAGAAAATGTTCTGTGAAGAGTGGAGCTGACAGTGTGGAAAATCCTACTTCAAAAGCAAGGGCCACGTCATTGGGTAAAAATGGAAGACAAGAATCAAACAGAATACCAATGGATGGAATCAGCAACTACCCCTGAAGGGGGAAAGACAACTTTGCTTTCTCCTACAGTCCTGATTCTGATTATGTTTCTCATTCACTAATTGCACTTGGGTCTTTTAAAATTTATTGCAACCGATGTCATGAAGTCAAATGGAACGGTTCTAAAGACAGTGGTTTGATTTATCAGATCCTGAAAATGCTCAAGAAAGTTTATCAAAACTGGCTTACTTGGATGAATGTAGAATTGCCAGTGAACAATGAATAAACGTCTCAAGAAGGCTCTCCTGTGGAAAGACGGGAAGCATATCTTTGCATCCCAAAGTGCATGACTTCACTCACACTGGCATGAACTGCTGTATCCAACTTAAGCGCTCCCAAACGGTGCTATCAGTCAGGTGCTTTTGCTATTGCTGCCTGAAAATCAGCTTTATAAATTACAAAGTGGGCTTACAAGATCTGAGGCACTGAAGCTTATCCTACTAAAGCTCGTAAAGTGATTATGTGTTGCTTATCTTTATGGTTTCTTTAATCCATCTATTCTCTTTTTTTCAGAAATATATGTTCCTGGTGTCAGGGATAAATGACTGTACTCTTGCACTGTACAGACAATTCACAGATGATACATTATAAAGTGGAAGTTATTAACTGTGAAGATTTTATTTACTCTTACAGTGAACAAATTCTTAATACAAATAGTAAAGGTCTGTGATAAGAGCCCTTTACCCACCATTTACAGCATAGGTATTCCTCTAATGGGGTGCACGCTATTCACAGGAAGAGAGTCCATTACTTTTCACCAATTTATTATCAACATATATATCCATATGGATGTATGATTAAAGTAACCATATGGCAAACCTTACTTTAGAGACTTATGAAGGGAGAATATTTCCTAGTAATTCTTCATTATCCTATGGTTACAACACAAGTAGATACTCAATACAAGATATTTGTTCATTTTATTCTTGCACAGCAATTAGGTTTTCAGACAGAAGCTTCATGCTGTGTTGGCCATTGATTAAACTGCAAAGAATATTTCCATTCACATAAGAGAAGTAATATAATATTTATTCCACAAAGAGTGCAATATCTAAAATAATATAATTTGCCTTGAAATTTCCATTTCATTGTATATATGGGCATAGAGATATTTCTCAGATTGCAGAAGAAGGAGGGAGGCCTGAACTCCTTACCTTTTGTACTGATCTCCATAATCAGGCATGGGTCTTCTAAATGGGTCTTCTAGTTTAAATACAGGGAGGGAAAGAGACAAGCAGTCTCTATGACTGCAGTAGGGTTGGGGGAAAGGCACGCCTTTCCCCGACCCTACTGCAGTCGCAGAGACCGCTGCGGGTGGGGGTGGCTTTAAAGGCAGGAAGGAAAAGGTCTCTTTCTTTCCCTGCCTGCCATTACAGCGGTTTGTCCCTGAAGTCAGGGCTTTTTTTAAAGCGTTGTTCGATGCATGCATCGGACAATGCTAAAAATCAGATAACGTCATGACTTGTGGAACCAAGTCATAATGTTATCCGGGGTATTACTGTACTCTAGTTACTCATATTATTTATATAAAACATGTAAAATTGCCACACATTCTTTTCTATATACAATGCACACAGATACACACATGCACACAGAGATACATTGTCTAGCATGTTCCATTAAGGTGGCCAACGGTATCTATCTTAGTTTCCAGAAATTTAATTTATATTTATTTCCTCCTTTGCTAAGTATAGGACGTTTATGACAGTGACATAATGAGGTTCCAAATTTATTCTACTCTCATATATTCTCATAATAAATCTGGTTATTTTCTACATCAAAAGATCATCCCTGTAATTGTCAGGCCTGCAATCTCAGCATGAGACCTGAACAGCAAACTGTGCTTTGCTAACTTTCTACTTCAAGGCGAAAAAAATCTCAATTAGGTAGACATTTTGTGCTGAGGGCAAATAAGCTAGGAACAACTCCATCTTAAAAGCTAATTGTAAAAGTATCTAAAGATGAATATTGAAAATGCATTAATCTAGATTCAATTTTTTTAGAAACATTTCTGGTTCATGAAAATGGGATATCATCTATCTATTATTCAAACTGCCAGAAAATGGTGCAGTAATTGTTTCACATATTGCCAGCAGGAAAAATAATCCCAACCTTTTCATAGGAGAGGGCAACCTGAATTTTGACATTACTAATGGCAGCACTCAATATGGCCTAAAGCAGTGGTGCCCAACCCCTGGTCCATGGGCCTAATCTGGCCCATGCATATCATTAATGTAGGCCACAGTGGCCACCAGGGCACCTATAGACCAGTGGTGAGCAGCAAAAAAATTCACTACCACACCATGGGTGGAGCCTACATCATGGGCAGAGCTTACATCATGGGCAATCTAGTCATGCCTGCCATATGGCCACGTATAAATCTGCAAACACAGATAGCACTGGCTCTTTGGCTGTAAATGGAGATGAGCACTGCACCCTAGAGTCAGATATGACTGGCTTTTGAGCAAGGGAGACCTTGAACCACTTTCAGGGACAAAACCTGATATCAAATTTGAATACCAATCAGGAATCTTCTGTTATTAGGTTAAAGTTGCCTTTGCTCGAAAGCCTGTTGTTACCAACTCTAGGGTTCAGCGCTCATCTCTGTTTATAGCCAAAGAGCCAGTGGATTTGATCCACAAAAGCTCACATTAAAATACAGCAGTTAGTCTTTAAGGTGCCACAATGTTTTTGTCTTTTTGTTTTGTTTACTCTCTGATATACTTGCACAGAATAAAACTTTTTAAATGGTAGCTGTGTTAGTCTGGGCAGACCCACCCCCCACTGCTGGAAGTCAAAAAACATCACTTACCATGGTTGCCACAGTAGTGGGAATCACATGTTTTTGGCCACTTCATGCACAGCCTCCACCACTTCCCAGGACAGGGGGAGGGTGTTAGGAGCATGTTCACTCTGGTTTGGTAGTTTTCCAATGCTCCTCCATTGCACTTCAGCAGTTGGAATGGTACCGTGAGCGAGTTCCGGTGCCAGCCACAGCTTATGTTAGTGCTTGGGATCCCAGCATGGAACCAGGAAGTAGCTCATGGTCCCAGTCTAGCTGCCGAAGTGCAACAGAGAAGCATCAGAAAATTACCTAACTGAAGTGAACATGCTCCAAAAAGCCTCCCACTACCCTGGGAAGCAGCGGAGGCTGTGCACAAAGTGGCAAAAACCATGAGATTCCTGCCACTGCCACCAATAACAATGATGATGACAAAAAGGTAAGTTGTGAGCACAGTGCGGGAACTGGCACCTGGAGGAAAAACATTGGGAACCCCTGACCTAAAGGATACCCCTTTGTGCACCATTCACACCAAAACCAGCCATGTTTTGGAGTGAAATGATTAACTGATAATTAAAGATCCCATCTTTTTGGCCAGACTATGATTCAAATCACCACAAATATGAAAGATCCAAGGGCAGTAGCAGTCTATCTCTCACCCCTACCTACACACAAACATACATACATGCATGCATCATTGTAACATGAAGGCTAACAGACCATTAACAGCTCTGCCCATTGTACAACCCATTCAGTGAAGTTGTGTATATGTGTGCATGCATATACCCATATGGTGCACAAAGAAACACACAGAAACACACAAAAGCAAAAAGAATATACTTGTTGATGTTAAGCAGTAGCTTTCCACCCCCACCCCCTTGAAATCTTACTCTTAGTGTCTTTCATGTTTAATATTCTTCATAAAATAGTCACCTGAAGCTAGGATAAACTTAGGGATGCCTTGGAGAATTGTTTTTGACAAATGATTAATGTTCCAAGTTGGAATGAAGTTATAAAAACAATTCCTAGAATCTTTGTCATGGATGGATGATATGAGAGAGAGAGAATGCAAAATATGTGCAAATTCTGCATTTTTTTTTAAATTCAGGCCTAAGTAAATAGACTTCCTTTCAGTTTATAAATCTTAATTCCTACCTGAAGCTAGTGTGTTCAGTTCTTGACAGTGAAAAAATAATTTCTATCACGTTACTCCAGAAGCCACCGTTGAATCCTACCATTCTTGATACTATTAACCAGATATACCATTTTTGAATAAGATTGATAACAACTCTAGGCTTTTTTGGACTTTTATTTCAGTCTTTTCCAACCTAGATTGAATTCATAGTCAATGATCACACAGGGGCTATGGATTGATTCAGGAATTCCATGTTCATACTTGAAGCGATGTGATTCACATTTCAGCTCACAATGTCCCCTTATTTTTCCTTTGATGATCCTTTTGTGGCTTGCTGTCAAGACACTTCATTTTGAAAGATTTCTGGAAAAGGTGACAGTATTCCAAAGTTCTTCTTAACATACATAGATAGAAATACCACATACTACAGGAATGTCTATTGTTTCATCTCAGGCATATCAGAAAACAAAATAAACAAAACAAAATAAAAAATACTGTAGCACTTTAAAGACTAACTGCTATATTTTTATTGTTAGCTTTCATGGATCAAGTCCACTTCTTCAGACAAGCAGTGAAACTTACAAGCATGGTCTTTATACACCAAATTCAGGGGTCAAAGGGAGCAGGGTGTGTTCAAGTAAACTGACAGACAAGAAGCAAGCACAACAATACAGCTTCCCACAGCCATCAGCAACAATAGATTATTCAGATTAGCTCTAAATGTCTCCCTTTCAATCTCAAAGGGTCTGAGAAAGCCCATTCTGGTCTCTGATAAACTCTGATCAACTCTGTTTCATCTCAGTTGTTTCTAATTTGTTCACAATTTTTTTCATTGATCTAAAGCAGGGGTTCTCAACGTTTTCACACCACGGGTCAGACATGCCCCCCTCACGCAGGTGGGGGGCCTGGAGATGTGGAGGCTCTCTGGAGGAGCATTCCTGTTGTCATTGATGCGTGGCGGCAGCAATCAAACCATTTTTGCAGCTTTGGCAACAGCTGCCAGGTGACTTCCTGGTTCCCTGCTAGGAACCAAGCCAATGATGCATGCTCTGCCCAACACCAGATGTCACCCAGTGGTGCATTAGAGTGGCCATAGTGAAGTTGGGAAGCATCAGAAAATCATATGGACAGAGCTCAATTGCTCCAAACAGTCTTCTACCCCCCTGGGAAGTGGTGGAGGGTGTGGACAAAACCATGAAAACCACACAATCAGCACTGCCGCTGCTGCCATAAATGACAAAATGCAGCTTCTGGGGTTGGGGGGCATGTGGGCATGTCTAGAGGTGCCTGCATTCTCACTATGGGCCAGGTTAATTATATACATGGGCTGGGTTAGGCCTGGGGGCCAGGGGTTGCAAATGCCTGATCTAAAGCTAAACTAGCATTTTTATTTTATTTATTACATTTATATCCTGCTCATCTGACATATTTTCCCACTCTGGGCAACATACAACATAATAATAAAAATATTTACAATTAAAAAACTGCAAACAGATTGAATAAAATTATAAACATCAAGAAAGGAAAAATACCACCTACACATTAAAAAATGCCAACAAAAAGACCCAACCCTATTGGTATATCAAAACTAGTGATAATCTGGCACTAATCTCATATATGTAAAAATATTAAAAACTGAGAAGATGATCAGGGAGAAATAATGTGAGGGCATTTTCAAGTCCTGAAGATCACACCAAGCTGTCTACATCAAGGAAGCACCACCCACAATTCCCTGACTTCATAGAATGAACCAACTGATCACATGGAGAAAAGTCCCTTCAAATCATTCCAACTTGAAAAAAGTGGAAACCCACAGCAGCAGAAAAAATACACTATACTGGGAACAAAAAGGGCTGGGCAGATTTGAATCAGCCTTTGCATTGCATGATCTGGGGAAAAATAATTACATAAAATTGTTGTGTTTTATAAAGGACAATTTCTACACATTTAGTCTAACATAGACTATTAAGAAAACTATTGTATTATTAAATACTAATCTCATCAATAGAAGGAGGGCCTTCTCTGTGTCTGCTCTGGCCCTGTGGAACCTCCTCCTGATAGAGCTACGCCTGCAGACAGAGTTGCTTTACTTTAGAAAAGGAGTGAAAACCTGGCTGGCAGGTCTGGTCTGGGGAGTGGATGGTTCAATTTCCCCAGCCAGTTGGATGGTTTGACCCCCAGTACATCCAAGTTATAATACTTAGCTTTTAATTAAGTTTTTAAGCTTTTTAAAGTTTTTAAGCTTTTTAAAGTTTTTAATTTTTTAAGTGTTTTTAAAATTGTTGGAAATCACTCTGGGTCCCTTCAGGGAGGAGGGCGATAAACAAATATAAATAAATAAATAAATAAAATGTTGCTTCATTCAAGATTTGACAAAACAAGGGGACTACTATTATTGGCATGAAAGATTTTCTCAATGATAACTTGTGTTCTTGTTATGTAGAAAGAAGCCACTTGACAGAAAAGTGATAAAAGCACATACGTTTATCTGTGGTGTTTAAAATCTACATACTGTATCTTCTTGATACATCCAGGTCTTGGTCACACAAAATGTAAAGTCAAATGTGATCAAATCAGGCCTTTGAAAATATTTATGAATTCAAATCAAATTCCAATATGCATGTTTACAGGTAGCAAAATGGATCTTCCACACTCCCTAAAGTGTTACAAAATTGGGGGTGCAGGGAATAGAGGTAACCCTCCAAATTTTAAGAGGGTAAAGCAAAACCAAATACTGCATACAAATTAATTCACATGACAACCAATGTAGATGTGTTTTATTTTTGTTAAACTGCAAGTCAACTTAGATCAGAAAGAAAAACAAACTGATAAAATGTTTTCACATTTCTTCACTTAGATTACATTTCTATAGTCATCGATTCACTCTAAACCCATTAAATTCAAATGTACCTACTTTTGAGAAAGCACAAACAGGTTTGCTTTGTTAATTATGAGCCTAAAGAAATGCTTACTTGCAAGGAGCAAGTTGGCAAGAATTAACCTATCAGCTCACATCTTTTTGAAACTTCAATAGGTTGTGTGTTTCTTTCTACTAGCAGAGATACCAAAACAATTCAACATCATACAAATGTGTAGAGTAGACCTCAAAGGTTTGGTTCATCAATTCAAGATATGTAGTCAGATTTTAAAGATCAGCCAGGCTTGAGAACTCTATTTTCCAGTTTGCTGACTAGCAATTATCTGGGGGGTGGGGGTGGTAGGATAAATCAATGGATTACACACTACAACACAGAGTTCATTGCAAGTGGAACAGTCATGTAGACGGAAGAGAACAGAAAGAAATCATTATACCTTGGAAAGAGCAGAATTCCCTGTGGAGGTGTAGTTCTTATGAAACAATACAAAGTTCAGGTAACATGCCAACATTTAAGAACAAGAGTTCATGTGCACCTTTTAACATCCCAGAATCTGGATATAGAATCTCTTTATGATGAGGGGTGCGCAGGAGAGCCTGGACCCGTAGTTCCCAAAAGGGGGGCAATTTGATTTTTAAGGAGGGCAATTTGAGAATGAGTTGGATCAAATTATTGGCCTTTTAGGCTCCTCCACATGAATAGGAGTTCATTTTTTTAATAGTAATAATTATATGTCACAGGGGGCACATCAGGATTTTAGAGATGACAAAAAAAAAAGGTTGGAAACCACTGGGTTAGACTTGTTCAGTCAAGGTGACAAATTCCTGTAGGCCTCAGTTTAATTTCTTATTTGATACTCAGTTGTTTTAATAAAACAGAGTTGGTTTAATAAAACCTACTCTGCTTTTCCCCAGGTCCTTACGAACCTTCTACCCTGCAGCTGTGAGCAATACTCCTGCTGCTATGCAACTGGAAGGGAAGAGGAGCATTTCTTCTCTCCAGTACTGAACAGGCAGGGCATTGTACATGACACTGTAGTCTTTTCAGACGAACAGTTTGAGAAGCCTTTAAGAGATCCAACTGAGAGGGAAGTGAACATCATGTGCATTGAAATCAGCCATGAAAAATATTGGAGAAAGGCTCTAGCCAGTTCTGAGAATCTAAATAATTTAGAAAAGCAGCAACTGGAATCAGACAGGTGTTCTTCTTCTTCTTGTGCTGTATCCGATTCTGAATATTGGTCATCATCATGGCAATCAGCCATGAAGACTGTCCTGCAAATATAATGCCATGGCCTTTATTCTGCCTTCCACATCGCAGCGTGACACCAATACCACTGATCCAGCTTCTCAGGTCACTTTCTGGTCCTGAGCCCGTTTAGCATGCAAAGTCCTCTTCAGCCCCAGACCAGTATTGATGAAGCTGCTACTCTCCAGATGGTTTCAAGTGGGATTTAATCAACTTGGGTAACTGGAATCAGACAGGTGTTCTTCTTCTTCTTGTACTGTATCCGATTCTGAATATTGGTCATCATCATGGCAATCAGCCATGAAGACTGTCCTGCAAATATAATGCCATGGCCTTTCTTCTGCCTTCCCAGTGGACTTTGCCAAAACCTCTAGTCCTCCAGGTTGTAAGGTTAGTTAACCACTGCCTGATGCTTGGCATTGAGTTGCTGGCAGCATGGTCTTCTCTATTACCATAGCAGGATAACCTGACAGGTGTAACTGATCAAAATGAAACCCATTGGACATCAAACATTCAGAAGTTTTTTCAAAGATACCAAAAATTACAAGAAAGGAAGGGAATTTTTTTCTGTAAATGACAATGAAGACTAATCTTTACAATCATTTTAATAGAGGCAATTGGTGGGAACTGTAATTGAGAAACTGTGTCTATATTTAGAATTTATATAAATGGTCGGAAGATAAAATGCAATGGTGTATAATGGATGACTAAAAATATGCTACCTGGTTATTGTTTTCATTAAACTTCTCTAGTTCCTGGGAACAAGCAGAAAACCTCTTGTTGATGTAATTTAAAATTGCAAGGACTGAAAAAAGTAAATATTTAAATTGAAATAATATAGAATTTAAACACTTTCCTTCACAATATCCCATATACACAAGATAGTGTAAATTCACTTTTCTTTAAACTTCCTGCTGTAAGACTATAATACAATTTTTTCATTTCTCTAATTATTTGATTTGCCCTCCTAACCAGTAAATAGAGGAAAGTCTGATGAAGTGGACTTGGTCCACAAAAGCTCACATTTAAATACAAGGAGTTAGTATTTAAGATGTCACAACATATTTTTTCTTGCTGTTCTGTTTTGTTTACTCTCAGATTTACTTTTTGAAATTGAATTGAATTACACATACAATGTTTAGCATTACTTTTGCTCAAAAGATTTAATTCTGGTATCACCATGCGACAGGCAGAACAGTCAAAGAAAATGGTGGAAGCACAGTTATCATTTGAGTAGCACAAGACCATTTTGAAAAGGTACAGTTGAGTTTTCCCATATTCTCCTGACTTAACACCCCTTGAATTCTACTTATGGGGGACCATAAAGAATATGGTATACCATAGAAACCCAGCTACATTGGCTACACTTCCTTTGGGAATTATTTGAAATGGCATGCACAGCAATACAAGTGGACACTCTGGCCAATATTGGTCAAGCAATATGTTCGCTGTAATCAGAAGTGTCTAACCACTTTGAAAACCTCTTGCAATTGCAGAAATGAAACACAATTTATATTGTTATATTATTACAATTTTAATCCACTTTTTTCCTTTCTTAAAATGTGTACACATTAGTTTGGCTCCCTCTGTATTCTGGGCAAAAAGAATAAATCAAGTGCTGAGCTGGGACCCAGGCATCCAGGTTATAATCTCAACTGGTCAATGAAACTTACTGGATGATCTTGAGCCAGGCAATCTCTTTCTGAAAGCTGTTGTGGTTTTTAAAAGTAGGGAAGTGAACAGAGGTGTAGCTACCGCCGTATCAGCCGTATCAATTATACGGGGCCCCCGGGCTATGGGGCCCCCCAACGGCAAAAAATAAAATTAAAAATAAAAAAGAGCAAAAATTTACTGCGCATGTGCAGAAACTCAATCTGATGTATTGCGCATGCGTCAGATTGAGTTTCTGTGCATGCACACTTTATTGGAGCGTGTGTGTGTTTTTTTTTTACATTTTAATTCTATTTTATTTATTTTATTTTTATTTTGGCCCCGCCCATGACGTCATGATGTTGGCTCCCCCCACGACGTCATGATGTCATGACGTTAGCTCCGCCCCACATATAAAGGGCCCCCAAACAATTTTTATACGGGGCCCCGCCAAGGTAAGCTACGCTTCTGGAAGTGAAGAACCATGTACATTGTGTTTAGATCATTTTAGGAAGAGCAAGGTGCATAGAAATACATGAAGGTGCCACCACACTTAAGGTATATGAATAATTCTACACATACAAATACCTACCTTTTGGGGCTATCATATACCCATGGCAGAGGAGGAGGGATATTATAGCATAGAGTGTTTTTAAATTCCTTTTCTTAGGTGTTTAGTGTCATATATTTAAGTAAGAACCAGCAGTACCTCATGCCACTAACTGGTCTAGTCCACTGGGAAATAAAATTAAAGTCACTATCCAGAAGGAAACAAAAAGCCCTGATTATTTTGATAACAGCCTCATCCTAAATGTCAACAGTTCGTTTTGCACTATGGCTTCGCTATTATTATAAATGACTTGTTTTGCAAGTTGCCTGCTAATAAATTATTTTTCATTGGCATTCTAAAATCCCTGAAGCCTTGATTTTTGTTTTTGCCTCTGCTGCCATTATCATATTATCCAGCTGCAAAGACAGGTGAGAAAATGCTTCTAAAGCAGAATCTATTGCTTGTCTCAGCTGGTAATATCTTCTACTGTTGCAGACACTGAGTGCTTTCCTATATTTGTGCCTATAACCTACCCAATCATTTGGAGACTTTAATCATGCCTTGAGCTCAGGATATTCGGATTTGCAGGTCTGGCATTTCCTCCTTGCAGGTGTTCCCACAGTAACCACTACAATCTGTGCTCCACTTTACATAAGCAAAGTCTCAATGCAACCTAATCCTGTTTGCTTATTGTTATAAGAAAAGATCAATTATCATTTTTGATTATGTACAGTTGTACCTCACTTAAAGAGCATAATGCGTTCCACAGGATTGCTCTTTAAGCGAAACACCATTGTAAATGACCACTTGGGGGGGGGGGGTATACTGTATATACTCGAGTACAAGTCTAGTTTTTTAGCTCCCAAAATGATATCCAAAAAAGAAACTTGACTTATACTCGGGTCAACAACCTCGAAAGTCCCAAAACCACAGTGGTGCAAATTCAAACATACATTTTTTTAAAAAGCACTAACACTACTGTAAAAACTCAAAAACATACCCACACAAATGTCTGAATAAATTAATTGTACTGTATTTTCATGTATTTTAATTACTGAAACTCACTAGCAGCTGCTGCATTTTCCACCCCTGACTTATACTCAGTTCAATCTATTTTCCATGTTTTAGAGGTCCAAATTAGGTACCTCGGCTTATATTCATGATGACTTATAGTAGAGTATATACGGTACTAGGAAAATAGTCATGAAGAGGAGAGGCAGAGCACATAATAATGGGTTTAAACTAAAAACAGACAGATATAAGCTGAATATCATGAAAAACTAGAAAATAGGGCAATCATTTGCGAGATCTGCTTTGAGTTAGATTCCTGCATTGAGCAGGAGTGTTGGACTCAATGGCCTTTTTAGCCCCTTCCACCTTAATGGTTCATAAAGTACTGTTATGTAGATAATCAACAATGTCCAGGTCAGCACTGAAACCCTAATAGCTTTGTTCTTGCTATATACTTTCAAGTTGCCCCCAACTTATGCTGACTCTATAAACAAGCAATCTCCACAATGATCTGTCCTCTGCAGCCATGCTCAACTCTCATAAAGTCAAACCTGTGATGGTCAAGCATGCAGTGATGGACAGCCAATTATTTTACTACCACACTGTGGGCAGAGCCAATTTCATTGGCAGAGCCAACATCATGGGTGGTGCCAATGACATGGGTGGAACCAATGTCATGGGCGGAGCCAACATCATAAAAAATAAAAACACACTTTAAAATATAAATTGAAAACACATAAAAATACACATAAAAATACATTGCCCAGCCCGGTGATGCGGCGGCATGGCGGCGCAGCCTGGTGCAGCAACGTGGCAGCACAGCCTGGCACAGTCCAGCCTGGTGGTGCGATGGCGCAATGGCACGGCAGCAGCACGCAGCGGCGGCAAGTAGTGGCAGCAAGTGGTGGCGGCTCGGTGGTGCAGGGAGGTGGCATGGCACAGCAGCATGCAGAGTGGCACAGGGCAACTCAAGCGAGGGCCTCAGCCTAAGCCACCGCTGTACCTCCAAGGAGGCCGCTGAGGGCTTCAACAGCCACCTGACAGTTCAGTCCAAAATGGCTGCTTGGTCCTTCTCCAGTGAGCCCTCTGTTCTCATTTGGTGACCAAAGTACACTAGTACCTCAGATAACAATGAGACTTGGTTCCACAAGTCTCATCGTTATCTGGTTTTTAACGTTGTGCGATGCATTGATTGCACAACATTTAAAAAAAGTCTTGTTCCCCTGGAGACTGCAGCAAGCCAAAATATCGGGATTTGAATCCTGACATTTTGGCTTGCTGCAGCCTCCAGGGAGGTGGGGGAACTTTGGAAACAGCTTGGATCGGGGGGATTAGAGGCACCAGGGGGGGTGGTCAGAGAGCCTGAAATGGGTGAAAAAATGTCCATTTTTTTCATCCATTTTGGGCTCTTTGACACCCCCCCCCCGCCGGCTCCAGGCAGGTCGGGGGACCTGATCCATGCTATTTCTGGACTTTCCCCATCTCCCCGGCCAGTGCAGCAAGCCAAAATGTCGGGATTCAAACTCTGATGTTTTGGCTTGCTGCACTGGCTGGGGAGGTGGGAAAAGTCCAGAAACAGCATGGCTCTGGTCCCCCGACCTGCCCGGAGCCAAGAGAGAGCCCAAAATGGGTAAAAAATGGACAGGTCAGGGGACCCGATCCACAGCTGCAGGGTGGCTGGGGAGGCTGATGGGGACTCCCCGTCGGTTTCCCTAGCCACCTGCCCATGCCTCCACTGCTGTGGGGTGGCTGGGGAAGCCGACGGGGGAGCCCCCATCAGCTTTCCAGCCACCCCACCCCATCCTCCACAGCTGCAGGGTGGCTAGGAAGCTGAACGGAGAACCCTGTTCAGCTTTCCAGCCACCCTGCTGCTACAAACGACTGCATCGGATAACGCTAACAGATCGTTATCTGATGCAAAATTTCTTTAGAAATTTTGCATCGTTATCCGATTTTAGCATTATCCAATGCAGTAATTATCTGAGGTATTACTGTACTTGAGTTTCAGCTTCAGTATTTGTCCTTTCAAGGAGCAGTCAGGGTTGATTTCCTTCAAGATTGGTTGATTTGATCTCCTTGCAGTCCAGGGGACTCTCAAAAGTCATCTCCAGTACCACAGTTTGAAAACCTTTATTCTTCTGTGCTCATTCTTCCTTTTGGTCCAGCTCTACAACTGTACATTATTACTTAAAATATCATTACTTTAACTATATGGACTTTTGTTGGCAGGGTGATGTCTCTACTTTTTATTACATGTCTAGGTTTGCCATAGCTTGCCTTCCAAGGAGTAAGCATCTTTTTATTTCATGGCTGCAGTCACCATCTGCAGTGATCTTAGATCCCAAGAAGGTAAAATTTGTCACTGCTTCCATTTCTTCCCCTTCAATTTGCCATTAGGGTAGTGTCATTGGCATATTTCAGGTTGTTGATATTTCTCTCTGCAATCATAATTCTGGCTTGTGCTTCATCTAGCCCTGCGTTACACATCAAGTTGTGCATCCAAGTATGGGCTAACAGCTCAATTTAGAGATTGTCCTCTGACTTAAGTGTCACTGTTTCTTCTCCATCCCTTCTCCCCTCTCTCACTTACACACACACCACATGCAGAAGAAAAATTTATATTATTAGAAACAATTTTAAATTATTTAAATAAAATGTGTAATGTATTTGGAGTGAATGGATGGAAATGTGAACATCTGACAGATTATTGAATATTGTGTGCATTGAATTGCACATGTGTCTAAGAATAAAGAAAATACTCTGATGATTGCATTTTTCTTCCAATAATAGAAAATGGAAAGATCTATGACATATTTGCAATAATATTCTTATAGATGCTGAAGTTGAAGTTTTCATTTTTGAAAAATAAGTGAGAAAGAGAAAAATGTCTCTTCCATCTCTATTTTCCATTATGTTCTGGTGTTTGCTAAATTTTGCCAAGTATTGTCTTCTGTCATCAATGCTGATGTAGAATGTATTGTACTTAATGTTTACTGATAACAGTATTTTTCTCACTGCCTAGATAATGCAAGGTTTAAATGACTACCAACTCTGACAAAATGAAGCAGAAAGCTGTTTTTCTGTGCTTTTAAAACCATCTCTAAGAAGAGTGTTGTTTTGTGTTTTGCTTCATATCAAAGGCAATTTTCAAGCTTCAAGAGCTTCTCTCATAAAGTTTATCATTTAGCACAATTCCACTTAAAAAAACCCACCCTACCCCTGAAAATAGTCAGCAGATAATTTATGCAATTTATTCAGATTTTAGAATAGTAGTTTTTGAAAGTACTGTAGCTGATTGCTGAGATAAGTTAGCAACAGATGTCTGTTGCCTTTAAATTTTTTCAGTTTAATACTAATTTTCTTGAAGCAAAAGGGGGAGAGAGAGTTAGTGGACAAAATCATTTTAAAAGGGTTATACAGAGTTTTTTCAAGAGTTTATTCAAGCTTTTTGATCTATTTTGTTAAATGATACTGATTTCTTAAGGAGTAAGAGAAGTACTGTAGACAGAAATCCTGTTAACTATCAGTGTTTGTAACTTCATGAGTTTTTAATTGAAAATGCTACTGATCAAAACTTGGTACTTCTTCAAGTAAAGCATATGATTTATGGTTGAACTAATACCCCTCTACATGAAAATTTGAAAAGTGAAATCTGGGGGAAACAAGGAGGAATTAATAAAGATTGTATCTATGTAACATGCTTTGGAAATAAGTCTGGGCTCCCTTACAGCCTACTTACTATCGGAGGTGTTGTCAAACATGTGTTCCAGGCATACCCTGGTAATGGCAACCTTGTGTTTCCCACACTGGGTTAGGCTAAAGGAACTGCAGAATGAACTCACCAAAAGGTGCCTTCATTTTGGAAGTCTCACTTCTGGCTAGACCAAGAAGGAGGAGGAGGAGGAGGACAACAACAATGACAACAATGACAACATATGAAGGAGATAAGAAGTTTGCTTTGTGAGCTGGAAGGCCAGCAAGTCAGCAATTCAAGACTCGGGTACTGCATGACAGATTGAGCACTCATCTCTGTCCCAGCGCTTGGGGACATGAAAGGAGCCTGAGTTGGGTGTCCCCTGAGCAGTGTTTCTCCAGCAAAAAATTATTATTATTATTATTATTATTATTATTATTATTATTATTATTATTATTATTATTATCATCATCATCATCATCATCATCATCATCATCATCATCATCATCATCATCATCATCATCATCATCATCATCTATTAAAAGGGTCATCAAACATCTAGGCACATCTAGGCACATGTTTAATCAGCAAGACTAAGCCATTGGACAGATAATGAGCTTTTAAAAAAACACATTTTTGTGTTGTTTTCTAGGTGCATTTTTATATAAACTTAAATAGAGAAGGTGTGTTTGTCATCATGGTGCCACACATAGTTGTTACAGTGACATGGCATCTGATAAAACTACCTGTAGCTGTCATTACAGTTTGTTTAGAAGAGCCGCTCTGGAGGATGGATGGTTAGTTCACAGCAACAGAAATATTTCCCTTGTGGACCTGTGTGTACTAAGACAATTTCCAAACAATTCCTCATGTCCTTCAACATTTAACTAGGCACGTCCTTGCATTTAAGTGATGGAGAGACATAACCAAGGTTTCAAAATTTCAGGGGAAATTGAGGCCAGGGATTCTTTGCTTTGGGAATGGATAGCTTAAAAATAAATACATGACGATGTTATTGGTACAATTAAGCATGCGAATCAAATATTTGGTGTTAAGAGTCTATGTATGTTTTAGTTAAACCGGACCTATATGATTTTATAATAGACCACCATCATCAATGCTAGATCAAATGAAGGATATTACTGGTCCATATTCACAAAAAAGAAATATGGATTTTCCACTTATATTTCATAGCCAGGATGTATATTTTCACTGGATTTGACAAAATAAACTTCTAAATATTTCTTTAAAATATATATGTTGATAGAATAACACTTTCTGGGCTCTTGCATACATCCACACATGACAGTATATGGAAAAACTCTGGGAGTGAATCCCAAACTTTTTTTTGCCATGCCCCACCTAAGCATCTCTAAAATCCTGATCCCACCCCCACCCACCCCATGACATATAATTCTTATTATTTAAAATATGAATTCCTATTCATGTTGAGGAAACCTAAAAGGCCATTAAATTGGTCTAAACAAGCTTCTAATCCCACCCCCCTTAAAAATCAAATTGCCCCTTGTGGGAAGTGGCCCCCAGGTTGGTTACCATGGTATTAGACTGACACTAAGTATGTGTCCTCACACACTCAAAGACTCCTTTACAATCAGTTTGCAGCCGGTCAGTTCCCAGTGCATGCATGACTCCTATGCTAGCAGCTAAAGCAACCAGGGTTATTCTCTGTCTTCGTGCTTGAATGTTCTGACATCCCTGTCATCAGTCTTTGCTCTTCCAGTACTATCATTAGCCACTCTCCAAAGGATCTCTTGCAAAGAATAATAATTCCTCCAGCCTTTCATCTTGTGGCCCTACGTGCTTGGAACTGTCCCTACAAGATCTTTATGATGCCACCATTCTTACTTCATTTAACTGTGTTGGGCAATTTTCAATGAAACCTTAGGCAAAATTCCCAGGTCCCCACAACTTGTTATAGTAAAGGTAAATGTCTCCCTTGCTTAAAATCCAGTTGTGTCCAACTTTAGGGGGGTGCTCATATCTGTTTACAGCCAATGAACAAGTCCATGGTCATGTTGCAGGAATGACTAGATGCCAAAGCACACGTAACACTGTTACATTTCCTGCCAAAATGGTACCTATCTATCAGCTTGCAATTTCTTGCTTTGGAACTGCAAAGTTGACAGAGACTGGGACAGACAACAGGCACTCACTCCATCACACAGCACTTGGGTCTCGAACTAATGACCTACTGACCTTTTGGTCATCAAGCTCAGTGTCTTAACCACTAAGTCACTGTGTCCCCTTTATGTACTTCAGCCTAAATGCATACAGCTGATATAAGCACATATTGTCCAGCATCCTACTGCATATTCACGCTGGCATAATATAAGTGGTGTAATCTTCAGCAATGAATTGCTACCAGTTAAGAAAACAAAAGTGGGTATTTGCTATCACACACCAAATTGCACAGTTAGTATGCAATAGGAAACCCTATGCCAACATGTGGCAGTTCAACACTAAAAGTTATGCTATTGGCCATGGGTAGGAACAGGAGGCAAGGTGTTTGGTACCCCAGATTTGGTACCCCAGAATCCTAAACCTGGCATTCCTTCAAATGTTCACAGGTAAAAACTAGTCAGATCAAAACACCATAATTATCACTAACAGACTTTATTTTCCCTCCTCCAAGTTATTTCTGCTTATGTCTGTTTGCTGGCATAATGTCAGAGGTCATAATTCACAAGACTCTAGTGAGCGTTTCACTTTTATGATCATGTCCTATGTTGTTTCCCCTATTTTGAATTTTAATTATAATTTCTTTAAGGCAGTCACCTGTCCTTGTGTATTGTGTAAAACGATATGCTTCTGATGGCAACATATAAACAACTATAAAAAGTACACACACACACACACACACCTATACATACAATATTCAATAAGTATAAATATGGAGGATATTATTGTAACAAATTCACAAGCCTGTTTTCTTAACAAGCCAATGACAGTGGAGCACATACAACTAAGGACAGTGTGCATGCAGAAGAAGTCAATTAATATCAAACACTAATTAGTCCCTCAGTATTTAGCAATGAAGCATCAGCAGCTGTCTGAGATGCCATATGCTAATTAACATTAGTAACTTCAGAAATAATTGTCTCCATTGCTCTGTGTCATGCTACTCCTTCTAATTGTACTTCAGAGAGCACTGGCTATAAATGGTATCAACTAACGTTACATTGCATTGCTTCAGGTTTAATGAGCAATTTAACTGCAGACTTAAAGGCATGGACAAAGAAATGTTGCCAGATTGTAAGGCAGTATATTTTAGAATAATAGGATCTGGAAATTCAATTCAATGTTGCTCCAAAGGGTCAGATTTACCTTTTGGCATGAAATAAAAGTGTTTCTTCCTTGACTGAAGAAGGAATATGTGCAACAGGAAATATTCATAGTGAGAAAAGAAACAACATTTTTCATTTGCTCCCTTATTATCAGCTGGTCCAGCTGTGTTATTAAGCAGCAACATATGTCAAGAGTCCTACAGACATATAACATGCATACTTAGAAAATTTGGAAAGGGTTAACACCCAAAGAAAGGTAGTTTGAGTTATAAGTGGTGATGCTACAGATGCCTCACAGGGATCTGTTAATGGGGTTATTTGAGGGTTTTACTTCTTTTACTGTCCCTCTTGGATGTTTGCCCTCCAACTGTCCTTGAAGAAAAACTGATCCCTGAACAATGGAGGTGGGAGATGAGAAGCCATGAAGAAAATTAGGACTAGAATCAGCATTGGGGATTATGCTTCCATTTAGCTACACTGAGTTGCCAGAATGACCTTCCTTCCTTATTTCTTACACCACTGTTGTAACTTTTGCATTGTGCTCAGAGAACTCTCTCCTGATTTTTATGTCATCCATTCACTTGTTGAATGTGTTATACTATAAAAGCAATAAAGCTTAGTTTCTTCTTAGAAACAGCAAAGTCTGTTAATGCCTGTTGCTTGGGTCATGTATCATAGAATTTCTTAGTGAAAGGAAAGGAAATGCAAGGCCTTTGCTTGGGCTATTTTTGGCTTTCTTTTGGGTACTACATTTTCCAGATCCAGAGCAAGACACAAATGCTCAACATATTCCTCCTAACTGTGGGTAAAGAGACGGGCTCAATTCATCTCTGACAAGTTAAGAAGAGGGAGTAATTTTATTGCTGTTAAATAATCAGGAGAAATACAAGCCAATCTACTGCTTGGAGCCCAGAGGTCTACCATTATATCTATACTGTACATATGGTATATTAAGCTAACACCTGAAATAGTGTGTAGTTTACTTCAGTGTATGAGACATTTTTTAGAATGTCAGATAGCTGTTGCAGATTTTTTTTGGGGGGGGGGGTTCCCCATCAAAATGAAAAAGTAACAATGTTCTGTTGAAAATGTTAATGGGACTATATATAATAGCAGAAACAATTACACTTATACACCACTCCATAGCACTTATTTCACTCTCTGAGTGGTTCACAAGGTAATTATCATTTTGCACCCAACATGCTGGGTAATCGTTTTATCAGCCTTGGAAGAATGAAAAGCTGAGTCAACCTTGAGTCCTATCAAGACTGAACTTACAATGTCAGCAGTTTTGGTTTAACCACTACGCAACCATGGCTTGCATACAAGACACAAACATTTTTAAAATTTCAGCTAGTTTGATTTGGAAGTGGAAGTATTAATGCTAGGGAAATATCATAGCTGGTTTTCCCCCCAGCCAATTTCATAGAGGATGAGAAATTGTCTCCTCACAATAGTGGGACACATAAGAATTTCATATTAATGTTTAGGGTCAGGTGGGGGGTGGAGCTTGATCTTAATGAATAACTATATTAAGTGGGTAGTGTTTTCCCCCTTTTTAGCTTGAGAAAAGCTAAAATCTATCTGCTCTTGAATTATGAAAAGTCATAGTCACCCATCTACACGCAAAATGTTTATTAGATAGGAATGGCACTTACTGAAAAGGTATTATTTATTCAGATTGCAAGACATGTTCTTCTGGTTCTTAGACATTAAACTGTAGAGTAACAAAGCAATTTATGTGCTTCTGCTGTTCCTTAACAAAACTCTTAATGCAATTGTTCTTGGTAGTGAGAGGGGAAATTTTGACTTTCCACAATAGACCCTGAAGCTTTCTGATAGAGCTTTCTGTCTTCACTCTTTATTAAGGTTTCACAATAGGAGCTAATATATTTTGCAGCTAGATATAAATGCAGACTACACTTCTCATTTTACGTTGGAGCAATTTCTCTTTTCTCCTCCACAACCAGCTTCATTGTGCCTTCTTTCACAACTTATTGCAATACATTTATCTCAGATTTAAAACAGCAGTGCATTTCTCTTGGTTTTAAACATTTTTTAAAAAAAACTATGAAAATATAATGTAGAGCAACAATATCTATATTTGAATGCTTCCCTTTAAGAATCATCTGATTTTCAAGATTCTATTTTACAAAGCATTTTATTTGTTGAAATGTTCACTACTATATTTTTGGCATGATGCTTAACGTGGAGGTTCTAAAAAAGAAAAGAAATGCCATCCTGAATGCTACATCTTCATTCATTCATTCTCACAAAATCTACACCTGACAAAGTGGGTATTCTATAATACAAAACTATAAACAGCATTCTTGTACATGCCAAGACAGTAAACAGCTAAGACACAAAGTTCTGTTTTAACAAATTTGTTGTTGTTGTGTGCCACAAGTCACAGACAAGTTATTTCAACCCTATGAATAAGTGATCTACAAAATGTCCTGTCCATCAATAAATTTTCAGTTCCTTCCCTAAAAATATAATGTCCCATGCCACTTTTGGGTTAATTATGATGTCAAGAAGCCATACGTAGGCAAACTGTGTTCCAGGACATATGCAAAAATAATCTAAATCTTAAATACTGGCAGGTTCCATATTAGGGAATGAGCTTTCCCAATTTTCTGGGTTCTGAGCTTGTGCTCTGCTCTTCATTGGCAGCTGGTTCAGAAGAGGAACAAAATATACACCACTTGCTCCCTTTATAAATGCCCAAAAGAAGCATTTTCACAAGACACGCTGTGTAAGCATGTTGCAACTGCCCAGTTGGGAAACTATTGGATTATAGAATACAGTGTCCAAGTTATGTTGGTCCTGGAATGGCAAGTGGACCAATTTCATCTATCCACAGCAACATAATTATATTGCTCTTCAATTGTTGCAGCTTGGAATAGAGCAAAGCCAGTAAATTACGTACAGTGGTACCTCATACAATGATTTTAATCCATTCCATGGGGCTCATTGTTGTACAAAATAATTCCCTATGGGATGCATCGTACAATGATTATTATTATTATTTTGCTAAGTGGTTTTTCCCATTGAAGAATTGTTGTATGATTTCTTTCCATTAGGGAAAATTGTTATGCTAGACACCATTTTCCACCAAAACCTAATCGCTATGCGATTTCATTGCTATACGGGGCGTGTTGTATGAAGTTCAACTGTATTTATACTGTAAAGCTGTTGTTGGGGAGAGATGTCAATTGCAGCCATATTGCTTCTGTCAATTGCAGCCATATTGCTATTTCTCAAAGTCTTTTAAAGACAGTTGGTTCTGTAATAAACAAAATTTAAAAAAAATCCCAAGAAAACAAAAAAGAAAAAGAAAATGATGTACCTCTACACTTTAAGTATTGAGTAAGAGGGAGTCTATATAGAATGTTTGATTAAATAAAACAGCCCACATTACTCAGACATACACATTGGCACATAGAGAAAAGTTACAGACATCATACTAGAGCTCAGGCCCCTGAGTTACAGGGAGGGAATGAACATACCCCTAACTATCAAATCTAAAGGAGCTATTGCTCAAAAGGCTACAAGCCAATATGAGCTCTGTGTACAAACCAAGGGCTACTGCATTCCATAAGCTGATGCCAACGTGTAGCAGCCCACATTCTGCATCATTTTAGGTCACCTGAAAATCATCTCTCGGGGTGGGTCAGACCTGATTGACTTAGATGCATATTGGATTGGATAGTATTCACACAGTCCATTAGTAATGTCTGTGACTATCGTGCATACAACTGATGAAGTATCATGTAAAGTGGTTGGAAGTCTAGGATGTAAATGAACAGTATTTAACACTCTAGGTGGTTTGTTTTATATTCTAATACTCTAATACATCCTGGGAAGGGTTCTTCTGTTATGACTGGTTGTTCATTTTGAACAAAAAAGGGATGGTCACGTGGCTAATACAATCTATAATTGAGAAAGTAAACTGGAAAGGGAGTTCATTAAAAAATGCAAAACATGTTAATATTCTGCCTATGGTGATCATTTCAATCACTCTCCTGGGGAAGTTGTAATTTATGCTCTTAATTAAAAACATCTTCTTTTGCTGCCATCAGGAGTCTCAGGAGGAATCGAATGATGTTGTACTAAATGCATGTTGTATTCTGACTGCTTAGCTTGTACACCTTGTATTTATAATGACCTTCTTACTTACTGCAAAATTGGACCAACCTTACAATTCACCATTAGTTCAGTCTACAGTATAGCTCAGTTTACAGGACCCCGATTGTAATAGCACTAAATTGACACAGGTCCTTTGTCCCCTAGTTTTGTAGACCCTACATCAGACAACTTTAATACATTGGCGAGAATGCGATTATGAAAAACCACATGGGCAAAGGCAGCTGCACCAGTGTTTTTTACATTTTGCTGCCCATCTGCCGAGGTGCACAAGTAACTGTATTATCAGTTGTGCAACCCACCTATGTCAAAGAGCAGCCACCAAGATTGTGCACATAACTTGAAAGATTTCCAGATTAAACTATGTAATACCTATGGGTTTCTGGACCCAGCATTTGAATTTCTGATTCTGGAACCACAATTCTTTCTTCTTTGTTCCTGGATGGTTACATTTTTGTAATAAACAATGTATCAATTTGCTTAGTTATGGCCATACACACAAAAGTAGTACCCATATATGAAAAACAAATGGATCTGCACATCTCACTCTTGGAGGTAAGACAAAGTAAAGCAAGTATGTACAGTACAATATGTATTGATTTTCTGCAGAAAAATGCATCCCAACTTACATAAATGTCCCAATTTATGTAATGCGATTTCCCCAGAGTTCCTGTGGGTTTGCTTTGTTTTACATAAAAAAATCATTTTTCCTATGAGTTTGCTTTGTTTTATATAAAAATTAATTTTACTATGGGTTTGCTTCATTTTATGTAAAAAAACATATTATGTAAAAACCTATGAAATGGACTCTTTACATAAATTGAGGTTTTACTGTATCCCTACTCCATGAGGTAATGCCACCATCACTTTATTTATTTATTTATTTATCAAATATATATTGCCACACAACTTGGAAATGACTCTGAGTGGCTCACAACATTAATCAATCTTAAAACTTCAAAACCCTTAAAATGATTTGCTAAGTTTTACTGGGCTTTGTTCTTTTACTTTGACTTCAATACAATTTTGGAAACCTGGAGAGACTTGGAGTGATTACTTGGCTATGACACTACCTTGATTACCTTATTTACACTAATTTGGAAGCCTGGGCTGTTCAGCCAGGGGGCTGCAGCTCAGAAGAGTGAAAGGGCTTACTCGAGGGTAAGACCCCCTATCATGACAAGGGGTGTTTGAAATTACTCAGGACTACAATTACCATGACCTAACATTGTGCTGGCATGCCAGTTATTAGTCTGGGTTAAGAGTTTGGACCTGGAGTAATTTAGCTCCTCCCTCATTCCTACTTTTTTTTTCATATTTCTGTCCGCTGATCTCAGCTAGCACAGCTGTTGTGTTGGCAGATTTGAGATTAGCCAACATGACGGTTGTTACAGCACAAGGGCACTTATGAGGGCACAGAAAAGCTTCTCACCATTCTAAAGGCACAGTGTATGTTTGACTTTGGGTTGCACTACCAGATATAACATGAAAGTGTGACTTGTTCTAAAGTGAAAACTGTCCTCCTTTTCTATCCAAATATCATGGCAGCTTGTTCTTAACTACTTAGAGTTTTATGATTCACAACATCAGTTAATCTGTTTATTAGATCTTACACTTGAGATAATTAAAATTTATATTTCTGTTTGTTTCTATTGATATCAAACAGACAGTATGGGAATAGTTTGAGTCTGTTGTTGGCACCACTTTGCTGGAAAAATTGACACTTACTTATGTAGCTTTAAGAGTAATACATAGTCATTCAACTGGAAATGATGAGGTGACAGAAAAATTATAGGATGCATTTCCAAGACTGGAGAAGCAAAGAGGAAGCCAGAGACAGAAGCCAAATGCGTTCTGGTCTGGTGATCAATAGACCTTTGAATTTCCAGGCAAATTCAAGGCTTTTAAATGCAGATGTTGCTTCAGGTAAGCATATGCAAGAGGAAACTCTTCCTATAAAGGCCAAAGATAATAGATCAGTAGACCACATACATTACCAGGGACAGCTGAAGCAGAAGGATCCCATTTGTGTCCTGCTGGTGGGACTGTAAATAAAGCTCTTCAAACAGGGAAATATACAAGTCTAAAGAAATGGCTGTACAGTGGCAGTGATCTTCTGTAGTCATTTTCTTCTACCTTTTCATTTTTATTTTATTTTATTTTTGTTCAGTCGCACAGTCGATTCCGACCCTTTGCACTGTCCACCAGGCACTGTCCACCAGGCACTTCTGTCCTCCACCATCCTCCTCAATTCGCTCAGCTCTGTGCCCATTGTCTCTACAATACCATCTACCTTCTTCTTTTGCCCTCCACCCTTCCCAGCATCAAGGCTTTCTCAAGTCAATCCTCTCTTCTCATTTGATGTCCAAAGTACTTTAGCTTCATCTTCACTATTTGACCTTCTAAGGAGCAGTCAGGGTTGATTTCTTCAAAGATTGACCTATTTGTTCTCCTCTCTGTCCAGGGGACTCTCAAAACTCTCCTCCAACACCACATTTCAAAGGCATCTATTCTTCTGTGCTCAACTTTCTTTATGGTCCAGTTCTCACAACCATACGTTGCCACCGGGAATACCATTGCTTTCATTATGGCTAGGCTTATCTAAAGTTCTAGTGGCCATGAATTGTGTTTATAAGCTGAACTACTAGATTTAACTAAGCCAACTCTTTCCATATTAACGGGAGATGAATAAAAGCATGTGGCTCTTTCCCTAATTATATCCACAAGTTTAAAACAGTGAACTTATACGGCTGCGGAAGGAATTACTATTCCCTAGTTGCAACAAGTACTTGAGTTTATCCGGAGCAGTAAATACAATGTGCCAGCTCTTAAATAAACTATGAGTTAATTGTAACCATTTATTTAACTACATGACACTAGAAGACAGATTCAAAATAAGAATCTAATTAAAAAGTCATAGTCCAGTTCACCAAATATGCAATGTTATGTGGAGAAAATGTTTTCCAGCGTATCTATCTATCCTGATACTAATCTTTGGCTATTTGTTTAACATTCAGGCAATAATATATATAAATAATATATCTAAAGTGTGAGTTGCTGAGGCGTTTTAGTGATTAAGACACTGAGCTTGATGACCAGAAGGTCAACAGGTCAGTAGTTTGAAACCCAAGTGTTGTGCGAATAAATGAGCCCCCATCATCTGTCTCAGTTCCTTCCAACTTATCAGTCTGAAAGTAAGAAATTTCAAGTAGATAAATAGGTACCACTTTGGAGGGAATGGTAACAATATTCTGTGCCTACTACATGACCACAGAAACATCTGCAGACACATACAATGCTGCTCATTGGCTGTAAATTGATATTAACACCATCCCATAGAGTTAGGCATAACTGGCTTTTGAGCAAAGAAGACCTTTATTTTTACTAAAGTGTAAGTTGTATTTTGGTGGCCAGAATCCTGCTGCAAAGTAATACAAACATGGAAGAAATTGTGCAAGCAGTTTTCACATGATTCTGTCTGCTTTATGCACAAGCATACAATTGAGTGCATGACTGAATTTATGACCTGAGTATGTGTGAGTGCATGACAGAAAGTCAAGAAAACCACACACTTAAGTTACACTGTGCAAACCTAGTAGGATTCCCATCAGTGCCCTAACTTGTGAAGGATATAACTATACATGTATTTCTGTAAATAGTTTTGTATAGAAATATTTTAATACTAATTTCAACCCTAGCACTTGGCAGTTCTTAACAGTAAAAGTGGAGTAACTGAAATCACAGATAGTATTAGAAATCTAAATATAACAGTTTAAAATAACACACAAAAGCCGTAGCAAGCAAGGATTAAAGCAGGGCTGCCCAAAGTATGGACCACAGGCCTGATATGGCCCATGGCGTCCAATCATTTGGCCCACTCTGTCCACGCCACTCCCAGAGTTGGATGTAAAATGTGGACTGGGAATGTGTACCCACTGCTGTCGTAAACACGTTTATGACAGCCATGGGTGCATTTATGATAGTGTTTTGTGCATGAGCAGGTGCATTTTACTTCTGCTTCTGGTGGGAGGGACCACATGAATGGCCTGCTGAACCACTTGACTGGCCCATGGCCCGAAACATTTGGCCACCCCTGGATTAAACCCTGGTGGAAACTCAGCCACCCATCTAAAAGGCATTAGTAAAGAAGCTAGATTCAGATTGGATTTTTGGCTGGGGAATGTGGCCATAAATGTCATAACTCCCCAACACAGAGTCCTGAGCTTTCTCTTTGGCAGGAAGAGCACATGCAGCATCACTTCTCCAATGGAGATGATAGTACAGTAATACCTCGGATAACGCTAAGACTTGGTTCCACAAGTCTTGGTGTTATCCGATTTTTAGTGTTATCCGATGCATGTTAAAATCCTATGGGATGTATCGGATAACGTTAAAGCTCCATACAGATACATTGTAACCGCACAGGCTTTAGCGGTTGTTATCTGATACATCCCATAGTACCTTAACGTTATTCGATCCAATTCTCCTCACCAGATTACTTAACATTATGCGATTTTAGCGTTATCCGAGGTGAACGTTATCTGAGGTATTACTGTACTTGTATTAGCAATACTAACCTCTTAGAAGAAAAGATGCTCCACTCTGAGCTGAGGCTATCTATCACTGCTATGCCCCTTCTTATGACCAAGCCTCTTTATTTGAGATTGTAGAAGAAGAGAGAGGAGGTTAAAGGTCTTTCTTAAGTGCTCCTGGTGTATATTGTAATGAACACAAAATTCAGAATCTTTACCAAAAGAACTGGGGGGGGGGCATTCTGCACATCTACTGAATTTCAATGCTCCCTTTCTCTCATCAACAAGACTCAAGGTGACTTACACATCATTAAAAGAAGCAGGAACATTAAAATATTATTAAATACTGACTTGTCAAAGGCCAGAAGCCTTTGTGCTATGAAGCCTGTCCTGCCGATCCTGACTTAGCTTTCTGTCCTTGTCGCAGCAGAATTCAACTACAGTACCAGGTTAGTCGACTTTTGTATATTGAATGGGGACGGGAAGCCCTCTCTTTGACTCAGGCAACAAAATGTGTGGGGCTAGTTTTAAATGTTACCACTGTAAATATTTATGAATTATGAATGTTTATGATTATTTTCACCTTCTACATTTTCTTGGTTTTAACTGTTATTTCAATTGTTGATGATATTGTTTTACAAGGGAAATAATTATATTGGGGGAATGATGCTACACAAGCAGCCATTCTTTTTAAATGTGCCATTTTTAGGCACACCTTTAGATTCATCATGATTTATCTCAGTATGTGTTTATTTAGCCTTTCCTCATTTTACACTGCCATTAACGTGTGTGCTAAAAGCAACAAAAGTCAAAGCTATTGATTTGCAGGTTCCTTCTTCTGTATCAAAGCTTTTGGTACCAAGTAAAAATTTTGCAAGGTTTCCCCGCCCCCCGCCCCTATTAATCTGTTGTTGGATAAGTACCCCATGCCATATTATACGTTCACAAATCAAAATAAATTGATTTAACAGTTATTTCCTCTCCCTGGTGATTTCTACTTTCATTCAAAGAAGGCTGAGGGCTGCAACTATCTAACAAAATGTACCACATGATTGTGGAGGAGAAGCCACAATGGTCAGTGTAAAAACAAAGCAAAGCAATCACACTTCTATACCATCCCATCGCCCTTAGTGCACTCTCTGGGCAGTAGGTACTGATTTTACCAACCTTGGAAGCCTGGAAGGCTGACTCAACCTTGATCCCTGGCCAGGATCAAACTCACAAGCTAATGGTTGCAGGGCAGCAGTTTAACCACTGCTTTACTACCAGTGTAATAAAAATAAATGTGAGGGGAAATAATATAAAACAGAGGGATGTGAAAATATCTGTTTCACTTTTCCTTGCATTCTATTTATCCCAGACTCATTGTCATTGTGCCTTGGGTATGAAGAAATTCATATTTTTGTGGAGATTCTTATCAAAAATGAACTGAAGAGAAGCCCTCGGTTCTAAAAAAAAAATGCATCAGAAAATCTTATTTTCCTTGTACTGTTACCTGTAATGCCCCATGCACTGCTATGCCAGCTGTTGTGTTGCAAGCAGTGGTTCATCCTGCTGTAAATATGATTCCTAGTGTGAAAAACAGAACAGAACCAGCTTTCTCTTTATACATCAAGGTGAGTTATATTTCTTTGTTGTGTTAGAATATATGACTGACACATTTCTACAGCGAGTCATAGAGAGCCATGGGATATGTGGAGGTTAGAATAGTATCTCATCTATGCCTTTCCTAGATCTCAACAATTCAGTTCTGTCTTACATTGCAAAGGAAGCAACTACTAATAACAGCAATATGAAAGTTCATGACAGTGGCGAGCTTTCCCAGTGTTTATTAGGTTCTCTCTCAGCGTGACAGAAATCAGGATTGGGTTGCATGTTTTCAGTAGAAGAGTAGAGTGTGATAAACACTATATACACACTAGGGCAGTGGTGGTGAACCTTGGCACTCCTGGTGTTCTTGGACATCAGTTACCAGAAGCCCAAGTCAGCACTCCTGCTGATCAGGGCTTTTGGGAATTGAAGTTCAAGAACATCTGGAGTGCCAAGGTTTGCCATCATTGTACTAGTGAATTAATGGCACTCAGTCATATCTCCAGAATAAAATATTGTATTTAAGATGCTAAAAACAAGCATCATCTTATGATGTGTCCTAAAACAAAGGAAAGGAACTGTGGTGGCTCAGTGGTTTAGATGTTGTACATGACGACTTGAAGGTCAGCAGGTCAGCAGTTCAAGACCTGAGTGCTGCACAATGGAATAAGCTTCTATCTCTGTCCCAGCTCCTGCCAACCTAACAGTTTGAAAGCAAGAAATTGCAAGTAGATAAATAGATACCTTCGGTGGCAAGGTAAAACAGTGTTCCATGCACTCTGGTGTCTAAGTTATGCCTGCCACATGTCCAGGGAAACATCTGCAGATGCAGATAGTGCTGACTCTTTGGCTATAAAGAGAGAATAGCACTGAACCCTAGGATTGAATACAACTGGCTTTTGAGCAAGGGTGACCTTACCTTTACCAAAACAAAGGAAGGGAAAGATCAGTTTGGAGTAAGAATGAACTTCACACTGTATATAAAATGTGACACAAGGACCACCAAAAAGCAATTCTTCTTGTCCATGTGATTAAAAGGAAAAAAGAATACAAAGCAAAATGTCTTTCACTAGGCCCTGTTATTAACTAGTGTGACCCTGTGTTTTGCAATCTTGGTGACTATATTTGTTTTATATCAGCATTTGCCATCATGTAGGGATCCAAGATGGCTTCCAAAAGTTATTTTTCTATAGATTTTGATAATAAAATGTAATTAAACATATAGTAATATTAGTAATACAGTACCAGATTAAAGCAATTTAAAAGGTTTCAAAAAAGGAAAATGTGGCATTCCACATTCTCAGTTTCTCTCTGTATGGCATCCCTCATAATATGCCAATTCATTTGTTGGCCTTATAAGAGAAATGTCTTTGGTGGACAGTGGAAGGACCTGGATTCTTTTCCAAAGAAGTTCAATAGCCTCCTCTCCCACATCCCCATTAGATGTTCCTGTATGAGCATGATACCAAAAGAAATTCCTTCTGTTAAGCTGTTAAAACCTGAGGACGCTCATATAGGAAAATACATTCTTTTTTTAAAAATCATAATTTTAATATCTTTTTTCCTGAAGCAACAACTAAACAATTCTCCAGTGAGATTTTAAGGCAGACCCAAGACAGGCATTAATATAAATTAATGAGTGCAAGATGTGAAAGCCCTTGGAAACTAAAAGAAGTATCTTGATTTATTAATGCTATATGCCATCCTAAAGGCAGACCTTGTGGTATGAATGTAAGAGGGGAGAAAGAACACACACAAAACTGTGCAGATCCAATAAAACAGGGATTATGAATTCCAGTTGTTACTGTTGGGAGCAAAGGGGCATACCTCCTGTGAAAAATATGTATTTATATAATTATTTAAAAGGTCTTAAGTTGTACTTGATAACAGACCATACTGAAGACAAGATAAGTGAATGACAGGTGTGTTACAACCATTGTAGCAAACTATAGGAAGTATGACAGACCAATAACTCTTGCAGAACAATGGTTGCATATCAACACAGTATTTGGCAGAAAGAGCTGATGAAGTTAAATGTTTTGATGCAGCAACTTGACTCTGAAAAAGATAGACAGCACAATTACAAGGGGCTCACTGTTTCTTCCTACCTCACACATGCAAAAAAGGAAAAACATTAGATTAAGGCACTGTTTATTTCTTCCAACAGAGTTGTGAGGCTTAACTGAAGCACTAAAAATGAAAAAATCAGCATGCTGAAATGATTGTAGATGTCAAAATTCTGGAATGTTCTGATAAGGCAATTACAGTATTTAAAAATAAATGAAAATACTCATTGAGCCTGGTTTACAGATACTAAAACCACATTAGCTTTCTTAAAACTATGTGTTTTTCTCCACGCTCTCATTCTTTAACTCTGTTCTGTATATATCTAGAAGGCATTGAGAGTCATTCATTCCTTAATTCAGATATTTATATTCTCACTTTTTGACAGAAAATAGTATTCTTAATTAGGGATGAGAGAGATAGGAGATGAGATTCTCAAAGTAAGTATCCATGTAACAGGTTGATTTTGAAATGTGAACGGTTGGAAGACTGTGGTGCAATTAGGATATTTTGAAAATCCACAAAGTCACGTAGGCATTTTAAAAATACGAATGGCTACAAATGTGTGCAGCTGAATAACGCATACAGATGTGGTCTAGTCAGTGGGAAAATATATACAGTTGTACCTCGCGTAAAGAGCATAATGCGTTCCACAGGATTGCTCTTTAAGCGAGTTTGCTCTTTAAGCGAACACCATTGTAAATGACCAATTGTGGGGGGGATTGCAAACCCCGATTTATTTGTTAAGCGAGTTTTTGGTTGGTTTTATTTGTTAAGTGAAGTGAACATTCAGAGAAAATTCTGCTCTTTAAGCGAGTTACTCTTTAAGCAAGGTGCTCTTTATGCGAGGTTTGACTGTATTTTAAAAATACAACACAGTTAGCTTAGTGTGGCAGTTAGAGTGTTGGATTAAGACTCTGGAGACCTGGATTCAACCTCCTGCCCTTGAAATTCAGTGAATGACCTTGGACCAATCACGTGCCTTTAGCCTCAAGCCTCATAATTGCCCTTATCACAGGGTTATTGTGAGGCTCAAGTAAGAGGGATAAGAACTACTGCCTTGATGATTTTGGAGTATAACAAATAACATGACTCAATCAATGAATTAAGAAAAACAAATACAAAAACGCATATACAAATGTGTCTGAATTTACATCTAGGAAATAAAGCAAAGCCTCACAAACTGATGTGGATGGGATGAGAATATAGATAGTGTTGGAGGGTACAGACACAAACACACACAGCAATACTGGAGCAACGTTAACTTGTGGCTACATCACTTTGAGACTTGGTCTGATTACCTGAGCACACCTCCCTTCTGTAAAGGAACACATCCCACAGTTCTTTCTATGGAAATAAGAAAGCTTGTATTTATTCAAGAAATATACTTATAGTAGGAAAGGTCATGGACGTTATTGATGTGAGAAACCATGGCTGATCATTTAATTTCCGGAAACAAGGGTAAGATGTCTCCTTCTTGAAAGGGCAGGAGAGAAAGGTGTGAGAAGGAAGTTATATCAGCAATCTACAAATATCAGTGTAAGGTTGAAGGAAGGTCAGAGTAGGTAACAGACAGTCTAAGAAACCTGAGGAGATCCTCTTTCTCTCTGCTCTTCCCCATAAAAAGAAATAGAACCTGCTGATTCCAATAGAGAGGGACAAAGGATAGGGTGATAATGTAGATAGGATTTGGAGGAACACAACTCAGATAAGATGAAGAATTTTTCAATTCCCAAGATGTGATGTAGAGGATAGGGTGATGGACTAGGACACAGGAGACCTGGTTTTAAACAACTCTAAATATCTCACTTACTACTAGGATTACTTCAAGTCAGTCCTGACTTGATGTCACATAATAACAAATTTCCAAAGTGTCTAACCAGTGTATAGGCCAGAATATCAATTTGGATAATCTAGGAATAGCTATGGGAACATTTATAAAGCAATCAGTATGAACTGCTTCTGAAGTAGTAGAGAATATGAACTTAATGCTTTCAGAGGCAATACAACATAACTGAGCTTGGTGTATAGGCAGATCCTTTTTGTTGCTCCATGGCTTCTGCTCGCTAAGTGCTTCTGTTGTCTCTTGACCTGGTAAATAAGACAGATGGTGGAAACAGAGCAAAGAGAGGTCAACAGACACTGCAGCAAATAATGCCCTGAGGAGCCATTACAGAAACACAGAACATGTACAGGTAAATTCACCAAAGCTGCAGTGACAGGCAGATTGTCTGCTGGGTGCCGCTGAGTGATACTATTCATACAATGGTGCTTTTCAATTCACATGCCAAATCTTTTCACTAGCCCAGAATACATGTTCAGTTCTGTGTTAATCCTCAGACTTAGTTATGTTATTTTGTTGTTCAGTCAGATAGTTGAGTCCAACCCTTTGCGACCCCATGGACCATTGCATGCCAGGCACACCATCTGTAATTTTCCTTAATAAAACTGTTAATGTTTAAGCCCAGCACCCATGCTCTAGTACTCTTTACACATGTCATAACTAGGTCTCTGCTACAGCAGATTTATTTTTTTTATATTTCTTTCTTTCATTCATTCATTCATTCATTCATTCATACATACATACATACATTCATACATACATACATACATACATACATACATACATACATACCCTTCACTAAGATAATGGCAACAGGCCCTATCAGTTCCTGGAAAATAGATGGGGAAGAAGTAGAAGCAGTGACAGATTTTACTTTCTTAGGATCCAAGATCACTGCAGATAGTGATTGCAGCCATGAAATAAAAAGGCGACTGATTCTTGGGAGGCAAACTATAAGAAACCTGGGAAACATAGTTAAAAGTAGATTCATCACCTTGCAAACAAAAATTCGCATAGTCAAAGCAATGGTATTCCCGGTAGTAATGTATGGTTGTGAGAGCTGGACCATTAGGAAAGCTGAGCTCAGAAGAATGAATGCAATGTGATGTTGGCGGAGTGTTTTGAGAGTCCCCTGGACAACGAGGAGAACAAATAGGTCGATCTTAGAAGAAATCAACCCTGACAGCTCTTTAGTAGGCCAGATAGTAAAGATGAAGCTAAAGTACTTTGGACATCAAATGAGAAGAGAGGATTCGCTTGAGAAAGCCTTGACGCAGGAAAGGTGGAGGGCAAAAGAAGAAGAGGGTGACCAAAAATGAGATGGCTAAATGGAATTGTAGATGCAATGGGCACAAAGCTGGGCAGGCTTAGGAGGATGGTGGAAGACAGAGGTGCCTGGTGGGCAACGGTCCATAGGGTTGGAATTGACTGTGCGACTGAACAACAACAAAAAGCCATAAATTACAGCAACAAAGCAATATCATAAAAATAAAATACATAAGGCACACTAATATTAACCCAAAAAATGACATAAGGAAGACCAACCTCACTTAACAGAACCACCAAGTGTCAGACAGTAATAACCTCATTTTAAAAAACCACACTATAGTATTAATAAACAACACTATGAGAGCAATAAAAAACAGCAGTAGCAGCATTCAATGGGAGTCCATGGCAAACCTAGTGATCTTATTGATCATGAAAAGCCTGCTGGAACAGGTAAGTCTTTAGGGACTTACAAATAGTTACCAGTGAAGGAGTTGTTCTTATCCCATCTGGCAGATCATTCCAGAGGATGGGGCTATGGCAGAGAAAGCTCTTGATGTGGTCAGTGCTTTCTTCACTTCTCTAGGCATGTCCACTTGGACCTTGCATATCTAGGTGCCTTTGGTATGATTCCTGAGGAAGAGGTGCTATCTCAGACAGCTTGGTCTCAAACCATTCAGGGCTTTATAGGTCAATACCAAATCTTTGAACCTGGCACAGAGTGCCACGGGCAACCAATGCAGACTAGCCATAACCTGTACGATATAATCAAAGCAATCAATACCCACAATCAGTCTGTCTGCCACAGTTTGTACCCACTGAAGTCTCTGTATGAGGCTCAAGGGTAGCATTAAGTAAAAGGTACCAATAACAGAGAAAGCAAAGTGGGAAGGAAATACAGACCCAAGAACCCTAAAGTAAGCTTTTCAGAATTGGTGTAGGAAGGAAGCATTCATCTGTGCACATAGATAAAATCCTGCATGCATGCACAATCCCGGTGATTTAAATTTTGAAAGCTGGGGATGGGAGAGATATTTGAGAATACAGAGCCCGGGCAATAGGTTCCTCTAAGAGACATGACTTACTTTACCCTATATCTGCAACTTGGTGAACTCAGGGTCCCATAGCTATTGCGGTGTGCAGGAAAGGTCTGGGGTTCATTAGTTGATCACACTGTCAATTTTCTCTTTTAGCCCTAGCTCATTATTAGGCAATGTCCCTTTCAATTCTCTTTTCCCCATTTTAAATTACATGGCATTTGCTTTATCTCAATATTCAAAAGATGCTGGGTTCAGCATTAGGGACTGAGGGGAGTTTCTTCTTCCTGTGACTATCTCTGGGCTCTTCCAATTCATGAACACTTCAGAAATGTACAAATAGTTTTGATTTTGTCAACATTCACATATTTGTCTAAAGATAGTGCACATCTTTAATTAAGTGTAAGTACTGTGGTTAGGTATCTGGCTGTGTAGCCAGAGGTTAGGAGATTGAGTCCACACTGTGCCTCCTGGGAGAAGAGCTAACCAGTAGAGTCATAGGCAATCTGTAGAGTCCCAGCATGCTCATCAGAAAAAGGGAATAAAACTTACTTCTCTGTATTATCTACCTGGGGGACTTCAGTGGCTTTAGCAGTTAAGAGGCTGAACTTGACTGAAAGGTTGGTAGGTCAGCAGTTCGAGATCTGAGTGCTGCACAATAGAGTGAGCTCCTGTCTCTGTCTCAGCTCCTTCCAACCTAGCAGTTTGAAAGCAAGAAATTGCTAGTAGATGAATAGGTACCACTTCAGTGGGAGAGTAAACAGCATGTCATACACTCTGGTATCTAGTCATGCCTGTCACATGACCACAGAACCGTCTACAGCTGCAGACAGCACTGGCTCTTTGTAAACAGAGATGAGCACCATACCCTAGAATCAGATATGACTGGCTTTCAAGCAAGAGTGACCTTTACCTTTACTGTTATCTACCTAGAAAACCATGGAAAAGGTCACCATAAGTCATAATTGACTCAATCAACAGTACACACAATAGAAGCATAGGCCAGAACCTTATAGTCATGTCCCACTGGTAAAGCAGAATAAATTACAGTACTGAATTTCAACCAATTAAGCAGTCAGTATTTCATTCTTCTTGTCACATAGCATTCATATTACTTTGTGCACAAAAAGAAAAATAAGGACTGATTTTGTCACTAGTGGAAATTCACCATTGAAATTTATACTGTTGGAGTTACTTTGGCATCAGACAATAGTATTCTAGCCTGTATTTATATAAGTGTTTGACAAATATGAGTGCTGTCTTGGAAATATGATTCCTGTCTTAAATAGGAATAGACACACACACACCCCTACTGAAATGGGGCCTACTGTTCCAATATATTTGTGTATCATCTAAAACTAACTAAAGAATATATTTTCCTTTGGAATAATTGTTGCATTCATACGTAAATGTATGCAGTCCTAATCCAAAAACCAGCTCCCATTCTTGGTGGAAAATGGAATTGCAGTTAAAAGAAAAAAATAATTGCTTGCCATGAATTGTTGAAAAAGATGCTCAGGAAAGGGAAAGCATCTGTGCAGTTGTAAACAGTATTAGAAAAGATAGCAGTATTAGTTTGTAGTCACTGAGTCTCATGATTCATTAAATTATTTATGAATGTCTTCAATTTATGCATTAGTTATTGACCTGAAATCCCACTGAGTTAAATATCTAAAAATGATTTGCAGCTAGTGCATATTTTAGAACACTTTATCTTCCTTTCAAAAGAACACTTTACAATATATTGCAGAAATATATAGGATTGTTTTGTGAGAGGGACTGAAAGTGTTAATGAATAATAATTAAGAGATAGGATTGCTTGTGTTACATTAGGTGAGAAACAATATAATGATTTATCATTTTTATTTTTTGCCTTTGGTCCTTCTGGCTGTCTCCATCTCAGAGAGAAACCAAAACAAGAAAACTAAAATCAGAATCCATTTATTCTAGATTCCTCTTATCAACATCAGTTAAAAAAAATTTGAAAGTACAGTAATTGGGTTGCAGATTGCTATCTAATTCTACTAGCCACCAGCCAGCATTGCATCAGCTGGAGGGGGCGGGGGAATACCATACCACTTCACATTAGTCAAGAATACTCTCTGTGCTAGATATAGATTGAACATTTGGCCTTAAAACTGCCGCTAATTTTAACCATAACATTCCGATCATTTTGGTCTGAACTTAAACAATATTGAGCAAATGAGAAAATGATAGAAGAAAACTCTGACTCAGAAAGAAAACTTGATCTAGATTATTTTGAAGATGATTCTTCTCTCCTCTGAAGGCATTGATGTCTCTAACAAAGCTTCGTGTATTTCAGGATATAATAAATGGAAAAATAAGAACATTCTCATTACATTATATATCACCAATATAGTAAGAGGCTCAATGGACAGTTCACAGTATCCTTGTTCAAGCGTGTTCTCTTTTCATAGTTTTCAATTTCTTGCCTAGAATTGAATTTTGCTTTATAGCTGTCTTCAGGCAAATATACAAAAACACACTGAATCAGAGGTACTTATATGATTTCAAGGGCTAGACCAGTGATGATTAACCTTGGCACTCCAGGGGTTCTTGAACCTCAATTCCCAGAAGTCCCGATCTGCAGGAGTGCTGACTTGGGCTTCTGATAATTGAAGTCCAAGAACACCTGGAATGCCAAGGTTCATCATCACAAGGCTAGACCATCTCAGCAGTACCCCTATCACAGTGAAATATCCTTCCAAGTAACATAGGTCAGACTATCTCTCTTCAACTATTGCAAAAACTGGTAAAGGCTGAATTGTATATTAATAGTTTGCCTCTCTCTTAAAACCAATCCTTCTGGTTATATGTTTTGTGGCTTTTACTTTGATTTTAGGACCCACTGAAATGATATGCTCTTTGGTTAGGCTAGTATATTTTGTTCCTTAATATTTTACAGGTTGTATCTATTTAATCTGCTTTAAATGTGCATGTTAACTGCCCGCAGTGGCTTTGGTCAATGGGGCTGAATAAAGATGCAATCAATCAATCAATCAATATTCCAAGATGACTACTGGAGTGAGCAAGGAACTGTTCTTTTCCTTCCAGATCCTCTTGATTTATTTATATTTAAATGTTACACAATTTAAAATTATGGATGTATATTAAATATAAGTAAAATTAAAACATTAAAATGTCAAAATAATTAGACTATTTTTTTTTACCAAAAATGGGTCAATTCAAAGGCATTATCATGGTCTATACACACAGACACACACACAGACACACAGACACACAGACACACAGACACACACACACACACACACACACACACACAGAATTGATTAAAGTTCTTTGTGTTCACAGAAAATTTCATTTTTTAACTTGATTAATTTTACTTGATTATTTCTTGACCTTTTTACTTGGTTTTGAAATCTGTCAAGAACCTTTCAGATGGTACAGTCAGAATCTTGTCCTCATGGGAGACATACTTTACAATTCATCTATTTGACAAGGATTTGTGTTTTGTTATTTGGGTTTTCTCTCTCTCTCTCTCTCAATATATATATATATATTGAGAACCACTCCCCATGTTGAGAACCACTATTCTAGGGGGTTGGTATCCACGAAGTAGATGGATTTGGTGCTGTATTACCTTATTCCATTCCTTATTTGTTAGCACATCTTGATGGACTTCTGGAGGGCAATGTAAGCCAAATAACAGAGTAGATTTCAGGCAGCCAGTTATAATCCTGCATAACTCATCAAGAGTGACATCCACTTGTTTGGCATGTGCTGATTTATACCATATGACACTAACATGCTGTGGAATAGGGACAGCGCTGTTCTTATTGATTGTGCATGCACATACCCGTCTGAACCAGCAAGTTCCCGCAGTATGTTATTTTGGGTTGCAACTTTATGTCACGATTTAGTCAATGGTTTTGTAGATCATGGTTCAATCCAATACAATGTTCAAATATGTTCATGTATAACAATGTACCAAAATATAGCCTTCCCAACTAATTTTTAACTTCCCCTCTGCTTCTCTGTACTTTAAGTGTAAGGCACAGACCTGTAGTTTTTTTCTTCTTCAAGAGTTTTGTTTCAGCTAGTTGTTTTTACAATATAAGGAAATAATTAGCTAGTGTTTAATGGACTTAAAATTTTGTTCTTGAACTGTCAAGGCAAGATCATCAGCACAGAAGAAACTCCTGCAGTATAAGATCATTGGATGATCAGTTGTGTAAATGTTAAAAAGAAAATTGGACAACCATGATCTGTCTAGATCTGCTTTCATTTGGATTCCTGCATTGAACAGGCCTATGACCCAACTGCCTCATAAGCCCCTTCCAACTCCATTATTCTATGATTCTATAACATAGGAATCCTCTACAACAGAGCTGTAGAATCCAAAGCCCTGATGTACTCCAGTTCTCATCCACTAGCGAACCTCAGCCTGGCTGCTGTTATGGAATGATGGGAACTGCAATTAATCAACAGATGTCCCAGTCTTGGCCTGCAAGAAGCTTACTCTGTACCTACAAAGAAATTATGCAACAGCACTTGAATACTTACCAGAGGCGTAGCTACCGCCGTATCAGCCGTATCAATTATACGGGGCCCCCGGGCTATGGGGGCCCCCAACGGCAAAAAATAAAATTAAAAATAATCTCCTCATAAAGGCTCTGTTGCGGCAGCAGAAGCTGGTTGAGGATCCGCAGGGAGCCCCGACGGTACCGGATCGCTTCCAAACCCATGGCTAAGTTTCCACGGCAGGAGGCGGAGCCGCAACAGAGGAGGGAAAGGGGAGGCAAGTTGTTCACCAAGCCTCCGCTGGGTCCTAGTGCGCCCGATTCATGGCTCCCATTCCCTCGCCCCATCCCCGGAGAGCATCGAAGCCGTGTAGACCGGCTAAGCTTCGCGTTAATTTCAGTAGAATTCCGAGCCTTAATTGGGTCTCTTTCGGGAAAATAGCAAAAATCCGAGTTTAGTCATAATCACAAGGCCCAGCTGCTTCCGAAGAGGTGGATTGATAGGTTAAGCTGCCGAGTTAAAAAAAAACAGCACTTTTTTTTACACCAGTGCAGGACAGAATGAGCTCCCGTCTTTGTCCCAGCTCCTGCCAACCTAGCAGTTCGAAAGCAAAAAAAATTGCAAGTACTGTAGAGAAACAGTGTTCCGTGCGCTTGTCATGCGTGCCACATGACCTGTCACCCCAGCGTCGAGGTGGAGAGCGCCGCCCGGGCTGGCGCAGCCTGCCAGGGAGCCCCTGCGGCGACCGGGGGGAGGGCCTCGGGGCTGCCTCGCTGCGCCCGCTCGCCTTCCACAGCTGCCCCTTGCCTTCGCCGTGCGCGTCGAGGGAGGGGTCGTGCGATGGCAGCAGCGGCGGCGCGGCGGTGACAGCAGAGGCGGAGGAAGAAGAGGCCCCAGGATTAAGGTAAGTGAGGTTTTTGTGTTTCGGGTGGGTGGGTGGGTGGGTTGAGGTGTGTGTGGGTTTTTTTTTTTACATTTTAATTCTATTTTATTTATTTTATTTTTATTTATTTTATTTTTATTTTGGCCCTGCCCATGACGTCATGACGTTGGCTCCCCCCACGACGTCATGATGTCATGACGTTAGCTCCGCCCCACATATAAAGGGCCCCCAAACAATTTTTATACGGGGCCCCGCCAAGGTAAGCTACGCTTCTGATACTTACTAATGCTTTATCATTTATTTATTTTAAAAAAGTTTTAATATGAATGTCCAGTATTCTAGCTGCTTCTGACGTGTTAAAAAAAAGTGAATACAAGGAATATGAGGCATTTACTAACAGGCTAACCATTCAAAAATATAAATTTAGAAATATTCTACACTGAAACACTTTGATTGTAATTTCGTTACAGAGACACATCAGACCATTCTTTCTACTTACCACTCTGCTTGGTGCTGACATGAAGTATCTTTCTATCCTCCTCTGGAAGCATTTCTCCCTCCTTGCTTCAAGCTTTTGTTCAATTTCTGTAAGTTTTTCAAAGAATAATAAGCTATTTTGGTCTCTGTGTTAAAAAAAGCATCCATCGAAAGCTGTATTATCTAGAAGTCAAGAGAAAAATGTTGATTGATCTGAGGATACATGTGTTAGGATGGATAGCAAACACAGGAACAATTCAACAAGATTCCCCTCCCCCACACACAAAAAATACACCACCATAGCAAGGCAAAAGTAGGTATAGTTGCCAAGAGGCTACTGCTTGCTGAGATAATGGAGCACTTTCTTCTACTTTTTTATCTTCTTCTACACCATACCCACAGTTCACACATGCTGTAATTAAGCTATGTGAAATATAAACTCATTTGTTGTAGCACCTGGATGCTATGAGTAATATAAGCTCATTTGTTGCCACAAGCCTGGTTACGTCAGCTCGATGGCCCAAAAGCAGTTCTGGCTTCTTTCCCAGCTGTTTTTGCCCTGGTTCTCATGAACAGAGATTCACCTCAATGAATGCACAACAGCTCTGTGCCAGGTTTCCAACTTTGTGTCAGAATTCTCAAGAAATAGAATGCATCTGACCTGGCAACCTCAGGGGCCATATTGCCACTAAAAATGTTTAAATTATCCATTGTTCTTTTTTTTAAAAAAAACCTGTAATGTTTTGAGAATTTATTAGCCATACAAGCAATGAAGAAGAAAAAATACAACCTAAAGCAACAGTTGTATATTTTACCAAGAGGCATGATAGAAATTCCTGCTATATGGTTTCTGCTTTGATACTGTTGGTGGGTAGAAGGGACATAAGGTATGTATAGTAGAGAAATAAAACACAGGATGGGAGAGGCAGAGGAATCTAATCCACTAGGGAGCTAGGAGAGATTAGTCATGTGTCATAATGTAGTTAGGAGTGATAAACAGAAGTTGAGGAGGCAGCAGACTTAAATAGACTGCAGAATAGACTCTACAGGGTTGGATAAGAAAGAACACAATAACTAAGGCAAAAAGCCAACCCTGTTTCTAATCACATAGTGTGACTAGGATTATAAGTTTCCAGGGCACTGGCTGTAGTTTCAGGAAATTGCTATGCTTGCTCATGTTTCCAAGTAAAAAGAATATCAAAGAGTAAATAAAACAAAAAAGACCCTAAAAAACCCCGTTGTGGCATGCTTACACAGACTAACACAGCTACCACTTCAAAATTTTCTACTATGAAATGAAAAGAAAAATCTCAATTACAGATCTTGTCAGCGAAAGCGATGGTTTTGAGTGTGGCCAGCTTTGAATTCTGTGCACACATCTCCAACTACACATGGCTAGTACCAGTGGTGGGCAGCAACAGGTACACACCCTCCCGGGAAGGGGGTGAAAGCAAAATTGGGTGGCCTCTGGGAAGGGGAGTGGAAAAATTGGGTGGCCTTCGGGCAGGGGGGTAGCAAAATTGGGTGACCACACCCAACTCCATGCCCTGCCCCATCAGGTTTTTTTCTTGCAAGTGGTTCAAGGTCTCCCTTGCTCAAAAGCCAATCATATCTGACTCTAGGGTGCAGTGCTCATCTCCATTTAGAGCCAAAGAGCCAGTGCTGCCTGTATTTGCAGATGTATACATGGCCATATGGCAGGCATGACTAGATCACCCACAATGTAGGCTCTGCCCATCACATAGGCTCCCCCTACAACATAGGCGCCACCCACAGTGTGGTAGCGGAATTTTTTGCTGCCCACCACTGGCTAGTACCAAAACTCATTGGTTTTGTCTGCTAGAATGTTAGCCTTTCACTTCAGTTTAGAGCTTGAGATGATTGAGTTTAGAGATTGTGCTCTCTAATACGAAGGTCCACTTATGGTCCTTCATTTAACATTTTATACAAGCACAGAAATAAGAAGCATCTGCAAATCTCATCAGCTTCTGAAAATAGAATGTGATAATTTTGGCTCAGTAGTAAAGTATTTTGGACTGTCCTTGGTTGCTTTAGGCATTACCTGAGATGACAGGTAAGACAAATGTGTAGATTTCCCCCCATAAGTCCAAATATACTTATTGTCCAAACTATAATATAGGTGTCCATATTAGCAGGAGATGTTTATAAACCCAGTAGAAGGACTTCTTTTCCTAATATTTTCATTATGCAATTTCTGTTTTAAAAAATGCTTGCCTGCTACCTCTTCAGCCTACCCAAGCTAGTACAATTTTCCATTTACTGACTCGAAACAATGAGAAGCAATGCTCAGAAGTGAAGATGGGATGTTGTATAGAAACATCAGTGCATAGTCAGTATTATATAAATATCTCAAGTGTGTCACAGGTGCTTTCATATCTGAGCAATCTTTTAAGGGTTCCTGCCTCACCAAAGTAGAGTTCCTATTTTTAGTTGGTGCTATAGAAGCAAAGCCAGACTTACTTTTAAGTTGAGTGAAGCATGTACCTCAGGTAAAAGAAGCTGAAGAGTGGGAAGTGGTGTCAATAGACTGGAGGAATGGATTGTGTTTAGTAGAGCTTAGCCTGAACCTTTTTATTGGTCTTCTCACTATTCTGGCATGATAGTATTTCACCTCTATGGTTGAAATAACGTTCAACTGCCTGACCAGTTAACTTCAAACAGTGGATGGGGAAAGGCAACAACCTGTCTATCTCTTCTCCTTTAGATCAAACTTTGGACTGACAAAATAAAGCCATCTTCTTAGCATTGTTGTTGGCCATAATCAAGACTTCATTGGAATATGTTTCTGGTAGTAATCAGCAGACCAGTAAATGAGTCAGATTCTGTATCTCTCTACATTCATACAACATGCTGTTATCTGCCAGCAACCCCTATTTGAGCATGTTGGTCTTTAGAGCCCCTATTTGAGCATGTTGGTCTTTAGATATTCTGACCCTCAGTCTATTCAGGGTCCTCCAAGTGACATAGGGGAGGTTGAGTTCCTCATCCATGTCCTCCTTTAATGTTATTCTTTGTCCAATGAGCTCCTTCCTTCATCTTCTAATTTGGTTTTGCTCTTGAGTACCCGCAAGGATGTTTGTTCTTCCCATAAATCTCTTTTTTAATCTGAGCTGGCAGACTTGAGGTTCATATCCGTCCATGGGATGTCATGGGTCTATAACTGTAAGCAGCAGATATTTAGTGGAATAGTACTTATATGGAACCAAAGATAAAGCCAAATGTAAATTCTCTCCCCATCCCAAAATGAAGAGGCGGCACACAGAGAAAATTGGTGTAAACTTGGGCCACGACAATATTGAATTTTAATTGAAAGCCCCAGACCTATGTAGGGGCTGGGTAGTGTGAAACCTGGTACTAGAGCAGGTAAATTCCTCTCTAGCCTGGACTGGCAAATCCCCAGCCCCTGTCCAGTATTGATCCTTGCTACTGCCCAGGGTGACTGAGTCAGGGAGATCTCTCTGGAAGCACTTCCAACTCTGTTCCCAAGAACAGATATTGGTCATAGTGCTGTGCTATCTCATGTCCCACTGATTTGTCCCAATTGTGTCAAGCATACAGTATTCATCTTGTCCAATAAAGTCCTAAGGTATTCACCTCTACCACCCTAACCCCACACTACCTGCCATACTGTTGCTGTAACTTATTTAAAGATGCCACCCCTAAATGGCCCAAGATGGGAGTGGGCTAGGCAAAAAATGAGCACTCTAGCCTGCAGTGTGGGTGGGCAGGGTGACTGCAGCAAGTGAAAATAGAGCAGGGCAGGCATAAAAAGCCATGCAGCCCTGCTCTTCTACCAGCAAGCAGCTTTGCTAGAGTATTGCTGCTCAGATCTGCTTCTTCCTTCAGTGAAGGCAGGGAAACACACACACACACCTTCCTTCATGCCTGAGTTTGGCCAGGATCCAGTGGGTGCATAATGTAAAGGACTTATAAATGTATTGTTTGCTTTGGTGTGTATTCATAATTGTAATTAAAATTCCTTTAACTTTCTAGATAGGGTAACTCATAGACACATGCAGAAAAACAAAGAAAATGGGGTGAGATGAACAATTACGCCTTGACTAATTGAATAAATAATGCTAACCAAAGTATATTATGCAGAATAGACCATTCAGACACTAAGGAGCAGCAGTCATATTGGCAATTAAAATCCAGGTAATCAAATGATGAAGACTTTTATTGAAATGCAGAAGTGAGAAAATAAGAAATATCAGTTCACAGTTATGTGAAAGTGGGAGAATGAAAAAGTGCACACTTCTCCTGTAAAATGGCTTAGGATTTATGTGACTAACTACAAAGACAAGATTCTGGGATGTGTGAGAAGAAACTCAGAATGATTTTCTGAAAATTGCCAGTTCTAGTATTCAAGGTCATTGATCATGCTCTGACTTCACTCACTTTCTTGCAGCTGCTGCCATGGAGAACACAGCTATGGTATCTAAATGGTAATTTAGAATGAATTTGAAAAATGTTGCCTAGTTATAAATGTACAGTAAACAGAATATAGAGCATGGATTGCAGGATCTCATTAAAATGTGCATGGATTCACAACCTTTTTGTTTCTCTCATTCTAATTTGAAACACTGGCTAAAATCCAGAAGCATAATTTATGCCACATAAATTAGAACAAGGGGAAATTGTTTAGACCACAGGAGGAAGGAAAGTCATTGATTTTCAGAAATTGCTGCCACCAGTGAAATCATTTCAGGGGCAGCAAGATTCATAAACCAAAGCCTTCTCTCCAGCATGTGGCCCCAATGGCTCATCTACCTCAAAATGGATCCCAAAGGAGCCTCAGGACCTTTGAGGAGAGGAATAAGAAATGCCTAATTTCTGAAAAACCACTGTAGCTGAGACATCATAATCTGCCTTACATGGCCCATGTTGCACTGCTGGATTTCAGCCACAACATGTTGAGTGGCTATATGCCCAGACAAACCTATCCAGAGGTTTGAATGGAAACAGCTTTGCACATGCACAGAAAGAAAAATCCCACAATGTTTTTTTTTTAAAATAAACAAAGATTTATGACTTAGCATGACAAATTAATGTTATTCTCTTTCTCATGAATAAGATAAAACTAAGTAAAGGCCCCTGCGTGTGTCATTGTGCCAGCCTCTCAGAGCAGGGAAGCCATGCAGCAGTGCTGCACAGAGAGCAATGATGGGCAGCAACAGTCTTTCTAAAGGGGTCAATAATGAGGTCAGAAGGGAGAGCCAGAGTCCGTTTACCAGTTCAGATAATGAGCAGTCTGTAGGGAGATATGAAAGAGTGGTTAGGGTCCAAAGAGAATTCCAAAGTCTGGCAAGGCAGTCAGTCAAGGCAAAGGTCAGAATAGCACAGGAACAAGGCAGAGTGTCGGGTTGGAACAAAGTTGTACCAATGACTAGGAACTATAGCCAACTCCCTTATGAGCACTCTTCAGTCAAGGACTTTCAGCTGGCAGCCTCCTTTGCAAGCTAGTTCTGGCTGATTTACGGTGCAGATGTAAATCATTGGACAGGACTTGCCAGCAATGCTCTGAGGTCGAAGGTTCATCGCTGTCAGACTCTGACTCAGTGATCGTTAGGTCCAGCTTTGACATTTCAAGATCGTGATGAGGCAGCTTAGCGGCAGAAACAGGCTCAAGCGCTTGTTCCCAGCTGTCCTCATCTTAATCCGAGGACTGAATCATGACAGTCATGCATCCCAGGTTCAGGAACTTCCTTCCATAGCCAATGAGCCTTATTTCCCTTATTATTATTATTATTATTATTATTATTATTATTATTATTATTATTATTATTATTATTATTATTATTATTATTATTATTATTATTATTATTATTATTATTATTATTATTATTATTATTATTATTATTATTATTATTATTATTATTATTATTATTATTATTTTTGGGGGGGTTAATGAGTCCAAGAAAGTCCATGCTTGAAACTATACACTCCCAGTACACTCAGTCTACTCCATTAGAGCAACTGGAACAGGAACAACTGATCTTCATTGAGGGCACAGAAGACAGGAGGGGGATCTTGACCAGTGGTGGGATGTCAAAAATTTTACTACCCCACCGTGATGTCATCACAGTGTGGGTGGAGCCAACATCATGACATCATGATGTGGGTGGGGCCAAAGAAAAAATAATAAAAATAATAAATAATAAAATAAAAATAAGCACACACACACCTCAACCCACCCACCCACCCACAACACAAACCCGTAAATGAATTGAATAAAATAAAATAAAAATTACATTAAAATATACCCACTCACCCACTTTGCTTAAAAACCCCAAGCCAGACCATCAGGCCTGCCGGCTGCCAGGCCTTTTAGGAACTGTGGTAGTACGTCAATATAGGTATAGGTATTAAATACACATTAAAATACACACAGACACACCATATCCAAAGGTGAGTCACTTACTCTGGGAAGCAGGCTATAGGGAGCTTCAGGCTAGCAGCTTCTCTTCCTCCTCTCCGCTTGGGAGGACAGCAAGGAGGCTGTGTATACGCGCCAAGCACTGTAGGCGTGCATGCACACCAAGTGCTTGGTGCGCATCCGCAGTGGGGAAACCAGTGAAAATGTAAGCTCCAAAGGTGGTTCCCCCTAAAAGTTGCTACCGGTTCTCCGGGACGCTGGGAAAAGATACTACCAGTTCTGGTGAACTGGTGAGAACCTGTTACATCCCATCGCTGATCTTGACAGGCTTCAGTCCAATCTGCCTTGGATTCCATTGAGGATAATTCCTCCTCCTCTTTCTTTAAATGTGGTTGCCACCGTGTCTGCCCCAGCCCTTTGGAACCTCCTGCCAACTGAGTTACACCTACAGACAGAGCTCCTGCCCTTCCGGAAGGGCCTAAAAACCTGGCTGACAGGGCAGGTGTGGGCCCCCAGGAATGTGGGGTCCCATGTTGGGTGGCTGATCTGATAGGACAGCTACCCTTCTCGCTGTTTTAAACTTTTAACTTTAACTTTTAAATCTGTTTTTTAGTATTTTGCTAATTATTATTTTTTAATTTTAATTTTTGAAAATTTTTAAAGTTTTAAAGTTTTAAATTTTTTAGTATTTTATCAATTACAGTCTCCACTATCTGAATTGTTAAGTGTATTTTTTCTGTATGTAGAGGGTATGATGGGACTGTTAGTAGGTTACACTTAATGGGGAATTGATTGATTAACTATGTATTTTTTAATATATGTTGTAAGCCGCCCAGAGTTGGGTTTATCTGATTGGGGCGGGATATTAAATTGGAATAAATAAATACCGTATTTGCTGGCGTATAAGATGACTTTTTACACCTGAAAAACAAGCCTCCAAGTGGGGGGCCGTCTTATACGCCGGGTACACTTCAGTTGAATAAAATACAGTAATACCTCGGATAACGTTTTCCTTGGATAACATTTTCCTTGGATAACATTTTCCTTGGATAACGTTTACCTCAGTAACATTTACCTTGCACAATGTTAAGCAATCTGGGGAGGAGAATTGCATCAAATAACGTTAAGGTCCTATGGAATGGATCGGATAACAACTTTTAATATCAGATGATGAACAGGAGTTTGAAGGCTTTTAAAGGGAAACTGTCAAGCCAGCAAACTTGCTAGGGACTTGCCTGGCACTTGCTCTCTCCCTCTATTTGTTATCTTCCTTCTATCATTGACAGTTCCAGTTTGGTTAACAAATTAGAAAACAAACAGCATGGCAGCTCCCATAGGTTTATTGTTCCATTCAGCTTTAGTGAATTGTCTTTGGTGAATAACGTTTAATAAACTTGCACTGTTTTATGTTTACTGTACATGTCTGATAACATACAGCCTTGTGACAGTTTTTCTGCATGTCATAAGCATTTGAGTATAAATTAACATGTTTAAATCAAATCTGATGTTCTTTTACGTTTTATTTGGTGTGTGGAAGGTGTGCAGAAGAGGGGGTAGTCTTATACAGCGATTATATAACAAACTCTATATTTTGAGTGGAAATGTTGGGGGGTCGTCTTATACGCCCAGTCGTCTTGTACGCCGGCAAATACGGTAAATAAATAAATAAATAAATCCTATCCTAGCTTTCATCCTATCCTTGTGGTGTGGTTCTTCCACCTTTGGATTACCGCTGGAACTTAGCTCCTACATTCTGCACTCTCAAGTGGCCCTATCTCCAGGGTCTCCAGACACTTGACCGGAGACATAGATCTGAGGTGTATGGCCAGTCAGAAAATTCCCATCACAAATGGCCACAAACTAGTCCAAATACATTTGCTATAAAATAAGTTAAAGCCCCAATATTGGTGGAAAATAATATCCAGATTAAAGTCGGGAGAGGGGCCCTCTGGGCTGATTTGCATTGACTTGTCTGTTTTGTAGTCAATTAAAATAATGCAAATCTGACCACTCCAATAATGAAGCATTTCCTGCATTATTTGACAATATAGTTACACCTGAGTATGCCTGGCAGCCACAGAATGCTAGAACACTGACTAACGAGGCTTGTAGAGGTGGCATAGTTGAAACTGTGGAGAACTAAATGAGTGGTGGAAATATGGTGTGCATATAAGCCCACCTCTTATGTTATTATCTTACCCAGAAGTCACCAAGACCTTTGAGTATTTAAAATGAAGTTCTGCAGGAGACCCTCTAGGTTTATTCAGTTGTGGGGGCCCTGTGATTGAGAACACTTAACAAGGTAGAGCTACTGATCACAGGAGGGGATTGTATGCACAGCCAATGTGATATAGCCATGCTGAGTGAGGAATCAGAAGATCCAGGATCAAGGCTCTGACTGGCAATGGAAAGTTACTGAGGGGTGGCATGCAAAATTAGTCATAAAATATCTCACATACTTTGAAACTCATATTAGAGCTATAATAAGTCAGATGCAACTTGATTTTGTGTAAAAAAAAAACCACACCAGCTGAATGTGCTTATAGGTCCTGCTTCAACCCGTTGCACTATTCACAGAATGATCTGAGAGGCTTCATGGTGGATATGAGAGTAGGCCTTACATGTACATTCATCCACCACATGGGTTTGAACCTAATGCTTGAATAGAGATACTGTTGGTGACAAAAGCCAGATGGGATGAAGCACAAAATGCAGCTTTGCGAAGCAGACATGGTTGACTAAGTGAACCAACGCACCATGCACATCCAGTCCCAACCACAGCAATGTAAATTACATTTCTTCCAAAAGTTCAGCTACTCATTACTAAAAAAAATAACCAGTGGAGAAACCACAGGAGAAGAAAAATAAGTGCAGGTTTATTGAGAATTGCCCTTGATTAATGGTCCACTTAAGCCCCAGATCCTTCTGGCCTTGAGGAGGTTATGCAAGTCCAACAATCATAAATATCTGTACTGGAATGAAGGAGGGGATTTCTTCCAGATCATTTATTGGCCCCCTGCTGCTGAGAATTCTGGCTTATTTCATAAAGAGTTAGGATGTAATAGCTATCACTATATATTTGGGCAGCAGTGAAATTTAATGCCTAGCAACTTTGCTGGGTGATCACAAATGTTGGCATCAAATGTCAAATGGGGCATGAGCTCCATATATACACTGGGAAAATGAAAGGAAAAGGCTGTGATGCTATGCAAGATTGCTTCTCTTTTATAAATAGAATTTTTTCTACATCTACTAAACAGATTTCAGAGGAGGTAATACACAACTTTAGAGGAAGTGCTAGCATGGGCAACACCATGACCTTTCTACATGTTCCTTCAACCTATGGCTGTTGACACTCTTCAAACTTTTTTTGTAGAACCATTTTTTCCACACTGTGCACAATTTTAGAATTCTTTAGAATATGTTTCTTTAAATAACTTTTCCCAAAACATATTAGGCTTTCCTTGTAGAAAAAGAGAACACAAAAGCTTGTCTCTCCCTAAATAAGAAATGGAGAACATGAAGCCCAAAAGTCATAAAAAGGCCAAAGTCTTTAGAACAAGACACAAAATCTGGGAGCCAAGCAACAACAAGGAAGAGCTGGTTCTTTTATTGCCCAGGCCTCCAGGTGCTTATGATGGTCTAGAACAGTCATTCCCAACGTTTGCATCCTCTTCTAATGGGAACACTAGTGATTGGAACTTAGGGCAAAACATGTACTTTAGCATGGAACCATGATCCTTCTCAATCTTTTTTTAATTGTACTTTTACTTTAATATCCTCCAGTCACACTGATTTGGTTTACAGAAAAATTAATTCTGATAATAAATTAGTTCAGAACCAACTTGCACATCTTTCCAATTCAGGCCCCACAAGACGAAGCAATTATATGCTCAGCCACATCTGTAGCCATGGGAAACTGTGCCTGTGCAGCTTCTCAGAATGATTGTTATGGACAAGCAGAAGAATATCTTAGAGGTCAGTCCTACTACATTTAACTGGACCAATGGCTAGTGTCCATGGATTATTCTTTGTCTAAGACCATTGCCCTTTTTGCTACAAAAATTCTCCAGAAATATTGAAGAAACACATAGGTACAGGTATTACTATGCAATATATTTGGGGAGGGAGATATGCTCATGGAGTATTGAGACTCTTTCTGACATTGTCTGTACAATTGAAAGGACTTTCCCTTATCCAATTGAACCAACAATTCAGTCTAAATCTTCATTATCTGTATGTGGGTGCTGACATTTATAAATAGATTATAACATAGTGGAAATTTACTGTACTGAAGCTTTTGTGACACCTTCATGACTGTATCAGATTTAACCTGCAATGTTCAATATAAAAACTTCTCCAAATGATTGTGTAAACTCACAGTATATCCAATAAATGGTTTTAAAGGTCCAAATTTACAGTACACAATATTTTCTTATCCAATACTTTCCATTATTACACACCAAGACCATTGTATAATTTGTCTCACAGTTTCCTTCTGTCAAAAATGTCAAAAAAAAATCTGCTGGTACTGTATATCTTATTCTATAGATGGCTCAGTTCCTGTTTTTTCTGTTATTACCAACTATAGTAATACCTCGGATAACGCTTGGTTCCACAAGTCTTGGTGTTATCCAATTTTTAGTGTTATCCGATCCATGTTAAAATCCTATGGGATGGATTGGATAACGTTAAAGCTCCATTGAGATACATTTTAACCACACAGGCTTTAGCAGTTGTTATCTGATCCATCCCATAAGACCTTAACGTTATTCGATCCAATTCTCCTCCCCAGATTACTTAACGTTATGTGATTTTAGCGTTATCCGAGGTAAACATTATCCAAGGTATTACTGTATAAAACATTTTATGTACAGCAGTTATTTTTACTTCATTAAATTAGAAGACATATTTTGTTGCAGCTATGCTTCTCAATGTATTATAGTAGCAAAGGGGGTGAGTCAGCAGAACATATCGAATAGAAAGCTGCAGTAGATTCAAATTCAAAACTAATAGAAGAAACATCAATAATTTTAAGATATGTAGGTGAGGATTGCAGTGGCTCAAGTGGTTAAGATGCTGAACTTGAAGATTGGAGGTTGAGACCTGAGGTTGGAGGTTGAAACCCGAATTCTGCATGATGGAGTGAGCTTCCATCTCTGTCCCAGCTCCTGCCAACCTAGCAGTTTGAAAGCAAGAAATTGCAAGTAGGTAAATAGGTACCACTTGGTGGGAAGGTAAAACAGTGTTCCATGCATGCCTGTGTCTAGTCATGCCTGCCACATGTCCATGGAAAACTCTGCAGAGGCAAACAGTGCTGGCTCATGGCTATAAACAGAGATGAGCATTGAACTCTAGTCGGATACGACTGACTTTTGAGCAAGGGTGACCTTGACCTTGACCTTACCTAGGTGACCACTTATTACTGACCAAAAGTAGCAATGACTTGAAATGAATTTTGATAACATTAAAGAATAAAATGCAAAAAGTAGGATTATAGTTGAATATTTAGAAAACTGAAACAATAACCAAAGAACAATTATGTAACTTTAATGTTGGCAATATGGAAATAGGAAATGGCAAAGATTTTCTAAACTTTGCTTGAGATATCAGTCAAAATGGACTACATTTAGACAAAAATTAAGACTAAATTGAAGCTATCATGTTTTTCCTATATGAGAAGATGAGACTGAAAAAAACAAGCATCTTAGAAAAAGTTGAAGTACCAAAAGAAGAAGAAGAAGAAGAAGAAGAAGAATACCTGGTAAAATTAATTAATTTAGACATTTGTGTGGGTATGTTTTTGAGTGTTTACACTGACCCAAGTAAAAGTCGAGTCCCAATTTTGGCCATCTTTTTGGGAGCTAAAATCCCAACTTATACTTGAGTATATATGGTATGTAATATGAGATGCACTAACTCATGCTGTCTATTCACGGCTCTTTCTTTAAAATGTGGTCTTTACAGATGTAATGTTGTGATTTTTGTTTCAGTTTTTAATGAGAGCATTAAGATTTATTAGCTAGAATACTACTGTATTGCCAATTTACACTTTGCAGAAGGGAAATTATCTGTCGTAGTGGCCAATTGCAGCTGATAGATAGATAGATAGATAGATAGATAGATAGATAGATAGATAGATAGATAGATAGATAGATAGATAGATAGATAGGTATTGAGTGAATGTCTAACTGGATGGTTAACAATACAAATAAAGCATAAAAAAGTGGTAGGGAGAGTCTAAGGACACTACCGTCAGGTGATTTGTTTTGTGAATTCGAACCACAGCTGAGTCGTTGCTGGTGGCTACAAAGACCATGCTGCCGCCGCTCTCACGCTGTTTACTTCCACATCCAGTGAGAAGGCAAGAGTTGGAGAGATACTTTTTTTGAAGGAAGGTCAGAAAGTGTTTATTTAAACCTTCATAGAAAATGTTTCTGAAGTCTGATCCAAATTGTATAAGTTTCACAAAAAAGGTTATTTTGTCCTCTATCAATCATAGTTTGGATATCTTCTATCGGTTGATCAGTTTGGTCGCTGGCTCACCACCAGCCACCCCGCTCCCCCAAAAAATGTCATTTTTACAAGTCACATTTTCCCCTAATATCTTTGTTGTTGCTTCCTGCTTTGGTGTCATTCTTCTCCACATGTTGTATTCAAACTGTATTCACCTCGAGAAGTTGTCATATTCAGTTTCCAACACGTTTTCCCCTTTTATTTTTGCATTTTTGTGACCTCATTTGAGTGGGTTTTGTAAAATGCTTCATCGTTTCCCCACCCCCCAGTCCAATTTCAAATGTAATAGTGTCACCACAAAGGTTATTCTTTCCTCTTTCAAACACACAAAGATTGCATTTTTTCCAAGACAACTTTTAGAAGCAATGACATCATTGCTTTGTATTTTTGGCCAAGGGCTCTTTACATTTCTGAAGGTTGCCGAGATGAGCTTTCAGTCGATGTAACCATTATTTTCGTGGGTGCTTTAATTTTGTGGTGGCAGCTCATTGAAAGTACATGATTTTCGTTACATTACAAAAGCTGCCAGACCACCCAACTGAAACGTAAGACGTTCATAGAATTCATGTCAAAATTACATGTATAATCTAGCCAAGATATCAACACTAGGTAAAGGTAAAGGTCATCCTTGCTTGAAAGTGAGTCGTATCTGACTCTAGGGTTTAGTGCTCATCTCTGTTTCATAGCCAAAGAGCCAGCACTGTTTGCTTCTGCAGACATTTCTGTGGTCATGTGGCAGGCATGACTAGACCCTGGAGCACACGGAATGCTGTTTTCCTTCCCAACAAAATGATCCCTATTTATCTACTTGCAATTTCTTGCTTTCAAACTGCTATGTTCGCAGGAGCTGGGACATAGACAGGAGCTCATTCTGTCCTGCAGTACTCGGGTATCAAACTGCTGACCTGCCACCTTCCAGTCATCTTAGCCACATGAGCCACTGCAATGTGTGACTGGACATCACATAGAAAATGGAACCGAAGATGTAAGAAGGTGATGCTAAATAGCAATAAGATGGTGACCACTTACTCCAAAAAGGCAACTTTTCAAAGCTACGGCTTATTTCCCCAAATCCTTTTATTTTTCTTCATAATGTAAATGAATAAATGCAGTTCCAAGACAAAAAGACACTTGCACTGTAAGTTCTTGGGGAAACTGTTGATCTCAGCAAATGTGTCCTTTTTGGCCCTTCTGCTGCTACACTTTTCTTTGTGGAAGTTGTTGACTAAATTAAAATGTGAAAGAACATCAACAGCCATATGCTTTATGTGAAGGACATTTTCTAAAATTGATGTCATGACTCAGCATCCTCCAGCACCTTGAGCCTCACTTTGCTCCCGACATAAATTTACTAGAGAATAAAGAGAAACAATTTCGAAATGGAACACAATATAGCCATCTGACAACAATAGGAAGGTGTCCCTGATCTGGTGTCAGGGGCAAAACCCCTCATTGTAAATCTAATTTGTTGTTTTACTCGTGGAGCTTTTATATATTATAGAAAACACTGAGTAGTAGCAGAATGGCACAGGCTTCTAACATCTGAGCTAATGCCTTTGTCTTAATTGTTCTTTAAACATTTGTTCCAGGGTCAACAGTTTTAGGATGTTTTCATCTACACAATACAGATGTGGCCCTGAAATATATCTCTACTCTTGCCCTAAGTCCAAGTATTGATGTACAATCAGTCAGCAGGTCTCTTGTCATTGAGGCTGCTGACTCGATTTGCACATCCAAAATGAGACTACTTTTGGATCTTATTACTGTATATAAATCTGTGATCATGTTCCTGTTTCCCAAGAAAAGTCTACATATCATTCTTTTAAAAAAATACTACACACTTGCTGAGGCACTTGCCATAATTTCTGAGCACATGGTAAACCAAGCATTGTTCTAGATCTCATGTCTCATGCCAACAATTCTATGTGCTAGTGGTAGCTCTTCATCACAGGTACCCTTTGGGTGTTGTTATCCAAACTCAGGCTTTTCTCTTCTCTTTTACACTAGCATAATTTGCTTTTGACTTTACTTCTTTCTAAGTGGGATTGATCTGAAACTCTGCTTTTTTCTGTTCCCTTCTCCTGTGTTTGTGGTCCTTTTCATTTCAACCTAATAGTTATTCCTACCTCCTGATTAGGGTCCCTCTCTCAAATTACCCCTTCCCATCCAATCCCAGGCAGAAAAATAATGTTCAATAGGCCATATCTAGCCCCTGAAGTGCCCCTTCACTCCCAAGTCAGCCAATCAGCTAATCAACCAATAAGTTGCTAAATAGCTAGCTAACTGGCTAGCTATGTTTTGTTTAACAGTTGACCAATCATAAAGCCCTAACCAGGACAAAAGAATAATTTCCAGACAATAATAGTCTTCCAAATGTAGGTTCAACCAACACTTTCAGGAAAGGAAAATATCTGGTTCTGCCAAGATTAAGGTAGAAGTGCAACCAAGAGGTATGCAGTCAATCCACATTATCGTAAGGAAATCTCAGCTAGGGTATATTCACTGCATATGTCCTAATTTCTTCATCAATATATCTGTACTGCCTTTGTTGTGAAATGTCTCATTAGACGGTATGTTAATACCATTCATGGCATTCCTGAACAGGCATCCATTCTCACTATTATTACCCTCTACTGATTTTGAGGGGAACAATGAAGGAATTAGGAGGGGAAGGGGGGCTCATCAAGTGTAAGAATGAAGGCTAAGACCAAGATCACTATGATCCCGATCAGCATATTGTAAAAGCAAGTCAGTAAAGTAAGCTGACAGAGAAAAAAATGGGTTCATTTGAAATAAGGTGCTGGAGGAGAACTCTGTGGATACCTTTGGTGTGTCAGAAAGATGAACAAGTGGATTCCAGAGCAAATCAAGCCTGAACTATCTCTCGAGGGAAGAATGATGAAAACTGAGGCTGTCCTACTTGGGACACATCATGAGAAATCCAAATTTGCTGGAAAAGACAATAATTCTGGGAAAGGTGGGAGGGAGCAGAAAAATCCAAACAAGAGATGGATTGGTTCTGTGAAGGAATCCACAGGCTTGAGATTGCAAAAGCTGAGTACGGCTGTTGAGGACTGAACATTCTGGAGATCTCTCATTCATAGAATTGCCATAGGTTGGTAAGAATTTGATAGCACATAATAACAACAAACTGAGTTTTACACTCCCCTGGTAGCTGTAGGAACCTTTCAGCACTTAGTACCACCAGGTTAGGTGTAAACACCAAAAATAACCTCACCCCAAACCCTTCCAGATCGCCCCTTTTACTGTGCCACACAACCAGTGCTTTCTTGCCTTGGCTGGAATTTATATTATTTAGTTCTAAAGTGAAAAGTTTTCTTTGCTATGGGCTCTGTCTCAGTCTTCAAGTGCTGGCTTTGCATTCCCTCAGTAGACTTTTGTTGTATGGCTAATAAATGGCTTTAAAATTATACTTAAAAATAAATAATGAAGCATTTTCTCAGGATTAAACAAAATGATTTTTTATGAAAACTATAGGTAAAAGGAAGGGAAGGGGAGTTTATCAGGTAGTTCAAAATGAAATGGTCAATTGACGATTACCTATATAATCCTGTCACTATTTCACACAAATTTCCATGTGAACTACTTGCCTGTCTTCAGACTTTGAAATTAACTGGTTCTACAAACTCCACACAACATAGTAAAGGTTCCCCTTGCCTGAAAGGTGGTCATATATGACTCTATGGGTCAGTGCTCATCCCTGTTTCAAAGCCGAAGAGCCAGCACTGTCTGCTTCTGCAGACATTTCCATGGTCATGTGTCAGGCATGACTAGACACCGGAGCACACAGAACACTGTTACCTTCCCACCAAAGTGGCCCCTATTTATCTATTGCAATTTCTAGGTTGGCAGGAGCTGGGTTGGCAGGAGCTGGGATAAAGACGGGAGCTCATTCCATCATGCAGTACTCAGGAATCGAACTGCTGACCTTCCGCCTCCCAGTCAGCATCTTAGTAACTTGAGCCACTGCAGTCCACACAACATACTCTCTGAGTCATTTCTCCACACTAACTCAAGACAGACACTTTTTGAACAACCTTCCTTCTGACGACTCAGAACAGATTCTACCCTGTAAACCGCCTAATTGCCACCTTATATCACATTCAAAATGCACCACCCAAATAGCATTCAGCCTGCAATCAACATTCTTTTATCCACCAATCATTTGCGCACTTAGACTATTTATATAGACCAATCATACATCCACAGTGATATCTCACACAAACCTGTCATTAATGTATTTACAAATACATATACAGTATATGTAGTTGTTTGAAATGGAAGACTCCAAGGCCTCTGCCTTGATTCAGTCCAAATTATTTGTCTTACAAAAAGCAACCAATTTACTTGAAGCCAATTTATAATCCATATACTCTGATACTGCGATACCATCACAGTTACGTGCATCAGAAAAAAATGTGTAAGTCCTAAATTGTAAATTCACAAAGGTTTAGCTGCATGTCCTATGTTGTAGTATTTTGCCTCATTTGAAATGTCTCATTTTTCTTTTTCTGAACTATATTCTTGAGTCCTCAGTGATTGATATCATATCTAAAAGTGCCTTCTACTGCCACCTGTGCTTAATCACAAATAATATATGTGATCTATAGTAACTTAAAGTTTGGCCAAGTTATCCTGCTATGATAATAGAGTAGACCAGTGATGGCAAACCATTTAGAGACTGAGTGCCCAAACTGCAACCCAAAACCCACTTATTTATTGCAAAATGCCAACCCAGTAACAGGGGATGAAGGAAATGCTCCCATTGGGCTACTGAGCAGAGGAGCGGGGTGAACTCTGTGCTGGGGATGGAGGAAGTGCTCCCATTGGGCTGCTGAGCAGAGGGGTGGAGCAAACTGTGCTGGGGTGACTGTATGGGTGCCCACAGAAAGGAGTCAGAGTGCCACCTCTGGCATTTGTGCCATAGGTTTGCCACCACTGGAGTAGACCATGCTGCCAGCAACTAAACAGTGAGTGTCAGATGGTGGTTAACTAACCTGACAACCCTGAGGACTAATTGTCACAGGTGGTGAGGTCCACAGGGAAGGGTGATGGTCCTCAAGTGGATTAAATCCCACTTGAATTCATCTTGACGGAGGGCAGCAGCTTCTTCTTCATCGTCATCGTCATCGTCATCGTCATCGTCATCGTCATCGTCATCGTCATTATTATTATTATTATTATTATTATTATTATTATTATTATTATTATCTCCTTCCACAGACAGCTGAAGGCCCATCTCTTCAGGCAAGCTTTTAATCATTATATCTAGGTCTCTGCTGGTTTTATCTGAGTTAATGTTTGGTTTTTTTAAAAAAAAAAGTTTTTAATATTGTAATCCTTTTATAATCATTTAATGTAATTTAAATGTTACAATGGTTTAATTGTTTTAATATATTATTCATTATGTTTTAATTTGATCTTTTTATGAGCCACCATGAGCTTTCCATCAGGACAAAGGTACAGCAAATAAATACAACAGATACGATAAATAAATAAATAAATAAATAAATAAATAATGTTCTCTATCCAGAAAACCCTGAAAAGAGTTGCTGTATGTCAGAATTGATCTGACCACACATAATTATTCCCATTACAGGAGAACAGGATAAAGGAAAGCTTTAGGAAAGGCTTTTTCCCCTACCTTCTGTCTAGGTTAAGCCTTTTGTCGTTGTTACTACTACTGTTCCTGTGGACAAACAGGATAAGCCTATCTTGTAATGATTACCTCAATGAAAACAGCATATCCCCATTATTCCTTTCCAAACCCATTCTTCCAACTATCTGACAAAAGAAAGAACCTCTCTGAATCCAGTGGTTATTAGTCCAAAGTTATAAACCTGAATTTTATACAAAAGGAGACATCTACTTCCACCTATTGCTATCAAGTTATGAAATATGTGCAGAAATCAGAGCCTGACCATCAAGGGCTCAGTTATGTAATCTGTTTCTGTAAATTAGTCAGTATCAGGTAGATTATTGTTTAAGTCCTAGGGAGCTGTTTTATTAAATACTGGTCCACCATTTATCCAATTATTTTGTTTTGTTTTTGCATTTTGACTTGACAGAAAATATACATGAGACTTTGACTGAAAATGAAAATGAATATATTTCAGAAATAAAATCATTTGCTTAGCCAGAGACGGGGAGATTTCAATTTATTTATTTACAGTAATACCCCGGATAACGTTATGACTTGGTTCTACAAGTCATGACGTTATCCGATATTTAGCGTTGTCCGATGCATGCATTGAACAACGCTTTAAAAAAGCCCTGACTTCAGGGACAAACTGCTTTAAAGGCAGGCAGGGAAAGAAAGAGACCTCCCTGCTTTTAAAACCACCCCCCACGTGCAGCGGTCTCTGCGACTGCAGTAGGGTCGGGGAAAGCGCCTTTCCCCCGACCCTACTGCAGTTGCAGAGACTCCTTGTCTCTTTCCCTCCCTGTATTTAAACTACAGGGAAGGGGAAGAGAGAGAGGGGTGATTGGTTCTCGTGTCTTTTTTCCTCCTTGTATTTAAACTACAGGGAGAGAGAGAACTGTTTCTGTCTTTCTTTCCCTCCCTGTATTTAAACTACAGGGAGGAGGAAAGACAGAGATGTGATTGGTTCTCTAGAGAACCAATCACGTCTCTCTATTTCCCCCTTCCCTGTAGTTTAAATACAGGGAGGGAAAGAGACAAAGAGTCTCTGTGACTGCAGTAGGGTCAGGGGAAAGTTGGGTGCTTTTCCCCGACCCTACTGCAGTCGCAGAGACCGCTGCAGGTGGGGGGTGGATTGGGTAGTTCTACCCAAACCACCCCACACCCGCAGACCATTGCATTGGATAACGCTAAGAATCATTATCCAGAATCGTTATCCGATGCAAGTTTTTTCCAAAAAACTTGCATCATTATCAGATTCTAGTGTTATCTGATGCAATCGTTATCTGGGGTATTACTGTATTTACTTTAATTTGTATACCACTCTCCTTACCAGGGCAACTCAGGGTGGTTAACATCTCATATAAAACATCATCAATAATTTAAAAACAAAATTCTAAAAGATTTAAAATAGACAAGTTAAAAAAATTAAAACTCTCTCTTAAAATTACTTTCAAAGGGCGTTGAGGGAGAGGGGAAACTCACACTAGCCAGCGGACTGGGGTCATGGTGCAACCCGTACCCCATACCTTCCCTGTCAGCCATGTTTTAAAGTTTTTCCTAAAAGGCAGCAACTACATCTGGAGGTGCAGCTCCATTGGCAAGAGGTTCCATAGGGTCGGAGCAGACACAGAGAAGGCCCTCTTTCTGGTGCCAGAGAGGTGTGCCTCTCTGGCCGATGGAACAACTAGAGAGCCTCCCTGTTCCGCTCTGGTTGTACGGACAGATGTTCTTGGGGTGAGGCGGTCTCTTAAGTATCCTGGCCCACTACCATGTAGGGCTTTAAAGGTAATAACCAGCACCTTGAATTGTAATAGGGTCCTTGGAATGCCTACCTTTTATTTGTGGGAAATCCTGCAAACAAAGCAGTGTGGTTTGTTGGAAAGATTCCAAATTTGGACCCATATGAGCATTAAAATCAAGTCTGCTTTGGGGAATTAAATCTTCAAATCAAGTAAATAGTCAGAGGGTTCCTCTCAAACATTACCTTGATAGTGGTTAAAATTCCAGGGTGGTATGATCACATTTATCATGAATTGTATTGTACATTAAATATTCTACAGGATTTCTAAATTTGTCAAATGAGCCATGGAAAGATGGAACTTATTGCCTGCTTCACAACTTCTACAAGTTAAGCTCACAACTTGACACTTGTTTGAAAAAGCTTATTTTATTATTATTTTATGGTTCTTCCTCCACTCATTTCACCATTGGGCCCAATATGATGGTTTCCAGTGGCATTTCCTCCACTGAGGTGGACTGTCATCCCACCTAAAGGGGCTTATCCACCAATAGCCATTGGTCCCTTTAGGGAGTTCGGTTATTTACCACTGCCCAACAGTCTGTGTCGAGTCGCTGGCTGTAAGATCTACTCCATTAAAATATGACTTTGACTTTACAAAAGCCATCCAGGACCAGAATAATCTCTAACCAGGATACAGTAGTACCTCACTTAAAGAGCATAATGCATTCCATGGGGTTGCTCTTTAAGCGAGTTGCTCTTTAAGCAAAACACTTGGAAAAAGTCCTGCCACCCATGGTAAGTGACTGATCATGGCTTGGGGGGGGAGGGGGTTGAACCCTGATTTAGTTGTTAAGTGAGTTTTTGGTTGTTCTATGAAGCAACGATTTGGAGACAATTCTGCTCTTTAAGCGATTTAGTCTCTATGTGAGTTTCTCTTTATGCAAGGTTTTTCTGTAGAAAATTTTATCTAGATGGACAAACCTGTGAAATGAAATTAGATGATTGGTCTCCCATGTTTTGAATTAAGGTTTTGTTCATAGACTCAATTATTTTGATAGTATATGCCATTGAAATAAGAGGAACTTGCTTTCAAGCAATTCCATTTAGACCAGCATGTGTTTTAGAGTTAAAGCTTTGTAGTATTTGTCCCTTTGTTCACGTAAAATTGTCATCTTTTCAGTCAATATGGAAACATACCATCACTAAGCTATCATTACCTCTCATTCAAACAGTTCATACTTTGCAGTTATTCTTTTTGGTATAGTTTTATGACAAATACATTGCCACTAATCTGAATATAGCTTTTATCATCCATAGTACCTGCATACAGCTTCTATTACAGGCAATCAGGTGGCTAGTAACTGACCCTCTATTTGCCATGACAGGGAAATGTTATTTATATGCCAGGCCTAGGGTGCTAAACTGAGTGGTCTATATCTGTAGCCATGTCTGTATCCTGCCCAGAATGGGATACCACCCAAATGGATGGTATAGAAATGCAATAAATAAATAAATTTCCTCCTCAGACTTTTTATTCCAGTTCCTTGGCTCAACCCGCAGTTTGTAAGTTAAGTTCCAGTCTTATACAGTGGTACCGCGCTTAAAGAGCATAATGTGTTCCACAGGATTGCTCTTTAAGAGAGTTTGCTCTTTAAGTGAAACACCGTTGTAAATGACCAATTGGGGGGGGGGGATTGCAAACCCTGATGTATTTGTTAAGCGAGTTTTTGGTTGGTTTTATTTGTTAAGCGAAGTGAACATTCAGAGAAAATTCTGCTCTTTAAGCGAGTTACCCTTTAAGCGAAATGCTCTTTATGCGAGGTTTGACTGTACTTAGAATCATGTGGCAAGCTCTTTTATAAAAGTACTGTTAGTAATTTATTTCAGACTATTCCATACTCTGTTCCCAGTACATTGTGCAAGTAATGGACTGTGTGCTCTCTGAGTTTACAAGAGGGAAGAAGGATTTCTGGAATGGGTTAGTAAATGAGCTGGAGCCGTAGTCAAGTCTTAGAGGAATATTAACCAAAATGTTTCCAGCCATTAAGAATTGCACAGAAGAAGGTTCTGTTCTTGCTCAGCTAAGAAGCCATCATAATAGGACGTGTAAGAATGTGTGTTATTTTCTTTAAAAATATTCTATGTTCTTGATATAACTGATGGAAGATCACAGAAATATGATTGCCTCAGGTTGACTCTGGCCAATATTTTGCTTTAAGAATCTCCATGAATGAATATGAATTGGTGTGTGTGTGTATTGGGGGGAGGGGGTTGTTACAGTAACATTTTGAATTGTATGCCTTTCTAGCAGATCTTATTGCACTGTCATGCACGATGGGACACTTTTTTACAGCAGCCAGATTAGCATCTATGGGAACTTCCCTGCATTTACCGTACTTTCTAGCGGTTTCTTTTGCTGCTTCAAAGCTCATAGGTGAATCAAGACAATGGATAGGGTCTGAAATGAAGAAGGTGTTTAGGAGCAATCATGCTAGCAACTATGGCCACCACAATGTACCATTTGTCAACCAAAGCTTTGACAGGATTGTAAATTCCTTCAGCTGAAAACTCTCTCAAGGCTATCTGGAAACTGATAAGATCTATAAACCTGTGATGATGGACCATCCTGATTGGTCAATTCTCTCCATGGAGGGAAATTGCCAATCTCAAAGTAAATTGGTCAAACTCCTCACATTTTGACCTGTTGTACAAGCAGTTTCACCAGAGAATCCTTACTGTTGAGAGTGTGGCTATCACATTAGCCCTTTTGTCATGTTTTGGATTCATGCTTGTAAGTGAAGTCTGCTTTATGATCCACCTTGCTGGCACTTGTGGGTATAGAGCTCTAGACGAGTAGTTAATTCAGATTAATTCATGCAGAACAAAACAATAAGTATTTGTATAAATTATGTGACTCATTATATGTCAAAATACTTCACTTGGACTTTGGATAAATCATTGCAAGTTTAATTTCTCAGTTTCTATTTTTATTCTGAAAAGAAGAATACTTAGTTAAATGTTAATTAAATAAACCTTATATTATCTTGCCTCAGAATATTCAGGAACATATTGTATTCCATCCCCACTCCACCGTACAATACACTGTATTCTATCTTCTTACCTGAAATGAATTTGTGTGATTCTATGGAAATTAAGGGAGCAATGCCAATTGGCAGTAAAATTGAGACTGTATTCTATGGCTTTAAAATTCATTTTCTCCTGCCTACGTCTGTGCTATTAAAAGAGAAAATGAAAAATTTACAATCAGATGTCAGAGCAATATAAAATGTCATGTTAGCCTATAGAATAGAAAAAGAAAATAGTTTGGTGGAAACCTAAGGAATATTCAGGTTTTAAAAGTGAATTCTTCTCACTTGACAGTCCTTTTGTCACAGCATATGTCGGTGTTTCCCAATCGTTGTTTTTTGGACTTCAATTCCCAGAAGCCTAAGTCAATTCCCCAAAGCACTAATCAGCCAATGTACTGACTTGGTTTCTGGGAACTGAAGTCCACCAGTGTTCCACAAAACATAGTTTGGGAAATGCAGGCCTATGCAATTCTGAGATTTCATGACAAGGATTCCAATTTCCTCAGAAAACTTAATTAGCCAGGAGTTCCTCAGCCCCATTCCTACATAGCATTAGAGAAAGTGAGGCAAGTGTTTCAAGCATTAGAATGAGGAGTGAGTGATCACAACCTATGGGAATATAGACCAAGATAATCTGTATTGACTTGCTGCTTGATGCCAGTCTTGATGTAGTAGCTTGTCATCCAGTATGGTCACCTTCTGAATGTGGAAAGCCGTGTTGTGAGATGCTACCTTGTCAATCATTTCAAGCAGCAAAAAATTAATAATTCTTAGGTCTTCCCTTTGCCTTTAATGGCCCTATCAAAAAGGGAGTCTGCAGGGGGGAAATGTGATATCTCAAGGTCATGGAACAGATTTGAAGTTTTCATCTTGGAATACCACATCAGCACAGAAACCTGATACTGCAACTTCAGAACAAGATAATTTTTGGATTATTCTGCCCTCTCCTCAAGCTATACAATTCTGAGCATAGAAAAAGGTCCTGTTGCAATCAAAAGCTCACCTGTTTTTAGCATTTTAGTAATCCAATATTTCCTAACCTTGTTTTTCACCTTTGTTCAGAAACATTTTGAAGGATTCATTGTGAGATTTTACTAGATCAAGAATGCACAACCCTCACACGTTCAATGCATACCCAGAATAAACTATTAGTTATCGTCCTGTCCACCATAAACCCTCTCATAGCCATGATAAGCCATGAGGAGGAATATAGAGGCACAAGCAGAAATGTCATATTCTTAGGAGTGGATCCTGTTGTAACCATGTTCTTTGTTCTCTCTTAGAAGTTCTCGCATACCTCTGTGCATATGGAGAACTTTTTCTCATGAATGTTTGCTGGATAATTTGTACATGCATCACAAGAGTAGGCATGACACTTTCTTAAAGGGATATTTATCTTTTGTTCTAGTCCAAAAAAAAGCCCTCACAAGCACCATCTGCTGTGGCCAAGCAGCAGAAGCATGAATTACTGAACAGAAGGTCTTTTAAACCAAATGAGAACTGTTCTTCATTATATTCCATGTATACCCTCTTAGCTGTTCATTCTCTAACACTGTATACTGACCTCCCATTCTAGTTTCAAAGCCAGTCTGGAGTTTCTAAATACAGTGTAGATCTCAATTCAGCCTGGAGTGATTTGTGCCCTGGATCCAGACTAATTAAAACTGTCACATACTTGCGCTGCAAAACCAGAATGGTTATAACTTTTCTATCTTTGCACAAAGGTTAACGAAGTATGGCAACAGGATAATCCCTAGTGATGGGAGTGGGTTAAAACTACTGAATATTAAACATGTTTCAGGATTCTATATATTAGGCGCTTTTAAAGCCCCCTTTTTTCCAAGAGAAAATGAAAGGAAGAGTCTGAAGCGATTTCTGCCTCATCCAAGTCTGTCTGTGCCCCAGACACTGATAGAATTGTAAAATTATGTTGCTTTGGAATGTTGTTATGGAAAAATAGCAGGTATTTTTCTGGTGATGGAGATCAGAACTAGGTACCAGAAAAACCAAAGGTGAATTTAAGCAAAAGTTTGTCAGTTGTACCTCACTTAAAGAGCATAAGTGCTCTTTAAGTGAGTTTGCTCTTTAAGCGAAACACCACTATAAATTACCAAGGAGGGGGGGGGTGCAAACCCCGATTTATTTGTTAAGCGAGTTTTTGGTTGGTTTTATTTGTTAAGTGAAGCGAACATTCAGAGAAAATTCTGCTCTTTAAGCGAGTTACTCTTTAAGCGAGGCACTCTTTATGCGAGGTTTGACTGTAGGTACAAGCAACTACAAGAACCATCAAAAGGGCTCCTTTTAAGGTGGCACACTTGGCTCTTTCATTTAGCATCTTATATATCCTTGATCAAACATGGAAACTTACGCAGAAATGAAATTCATATTTGTCCACTTTGGAAATACTCAACTACATCTTAACTACTTTCTTTTTTTTTATAGTCAAACCACATGAAAAAGATACCTTGCAAATAGGGTTGCCATAATTCTCTCCCGCCAAGCTGGGACAGCCATGTGACATCATTCACATGCATTCTTCAATTTGTACATGTGTTGGACAGGGATATCAGGGAGACCATGGCTCTAAGATCCCATGAAATCTCCATCCAGGGCAGACAGCCTTTGTCAGTTTAAAATAAACTGTAGTCAAGAGCTTTTTTCCCATGTGATTCTTCTTGCAAAAGACTATTCTTGATGGTTCTTATTTTGGAGGAGGACCTTTGTGATGGAGGACTCTTCACTTTCTGTCCGCCCTGTTCCCTTCCTCTCTAGGCATATTGACCCTATGCAAGTAACCCTTTGTGGTCACATGAAGAAGGAAGCCTTTGTCCCAATGTATGGTGGAGGTTTGGCCTCTTAGATATGGGTATTTCTTACTCTCTCCCAGTTTTCGAGGAAAAGGACTGAGGACAACACCTTGTCCCCAAACTTCAAGGTGAGCCAAAGGATTCTTTCAAAGAGTTATTTCAATGCCTCTGTGCCGGCTTCTCAGGGAGTCCTAACTGCCTGACAAACATATTACAGAAGCTAAATGGGGCTCACCTGGAAGAAAGTCCCAAAGGTTTTGTAGTTTAGCTAGGTCTAGCTCCATGCAACTTTCCTATTTCTGTCCCAGTGTTAGTTGGAGGCTTTATTTCTTGACAGGAAGCTGGGTGGAGCTAGTCTTTTAAAAAGTTTTTAAAAAGTTTTAAGCATCAAGTTTTAGGATGATGATATTTTAGTTTTGTAAGCCGCTCAGAGTCGGGCTTGCCCGATTGGAGCGGGGTAGTAAGTACGAATAATAAATAAATAAATAGTCTTAACTGTGTCTCAAAGTTTTCCAAATTAAATCTTTCTTCCATGTGATCCCATTTAGAGTCTATAAATTATCTGTCTATCAGATGAAACAACCAGAGTGAAGAATAATATGATTTATAGACCAGAAAAACCTGAAAATCTCATTTTTACTAACCAAAGTTGACAGCACAAACCTAGATGAACCAATGGTTTAACTCAGATTAAAGCAGTTTCCTATGTTTTTTCCTATATATTCTCAGCCTTTGTATAACTTTAAGGGTTTCATTGGAACAATACCATCTGAGCAATGAGATTCATGAAAACAAAGTCAGGGGAGATAAACCTTGAAAAGAGCAAAGAGCTGGAAACCATAAAGAGTAGTGTTCCCTGGCATTTTTCCAAAATATTGTCCAGAACCAGGTTAATGCTTTATTTTCACATATAAACCATGTTGTATGTTTCAATCAAGCTTGTTTCAGTGTTCTTCCAGCAGTGACTTCACTGCAGAGATAAAAGCAAAAGGAAGACCTTGGGAAGTATGGTTCACATTGATTTGTACTTGAAGCTTTGACACACTGTCCACTATAGTGACAACTTTGTGAATGCCAAATAAGCCATGCTCCTGGCTGTTCTACATCCCTTTTTAAAGTCACCACCACACAGCAGTGCACTTCAGAATGACAGCTAGTGGCATTCAGCACACAGAGTGCTTCTCCTCTTGTCCAAATAGTGGCAGTCATGTACCTTGTGAGCAAACTGACATGAACATCTGCTTAATTAAGTAAGGACATGAACATTAGGCTAGGGAGGAGATAAAAAGAGAAAAGCCTAGAAATGTTTTTCAGAATTTAATAATCTATTGGGGCTCACTAAAAATATATTCCAAAGCCATTTCAAAGCTGTGCAGAATTACATATAAAATTATATGATCTGAATGTGCCTTAGAGTAATTCAATCAGTTTATTTATTTATTTATTTATTTATTTATTTATTAGATGTATATACCGCCCTACTCAGTGAAACAGACTCAGGGCAGTTTACAGAACAAATAAAGTATTTGCTGGCGTATAAGACTACTTTTTCCCCCTGAAAAGCATGCCTCCAAGTGGGGGAGTCGTCTTATACGCCGGGTGCACTTCAGTGGGGATAGAGACATAGCTGCCCATAGTGGCCTCCCGATGCTCACCCACCTCATTCTACATACCATCCAGATGAAGAAAGAAGTTCTACATTACAATTGTGTCTCCCTTTCAAACTGGTGGGGAAAAAGAAAGGGTTTCATTTACTGGTACCTTCTGCTCTGCCCAAGATGGAGGAAAAAGCCATGCTTCTTCCTTGCAGGGGAAGCAAGAGGCTAGACTAGAGCAACTGAGGCTTCCTGCCTCAGTGCAATTGACCTGCCCACCCACTTTACCTGCAGCGCCACCACTGGTGGGTGGTGCAAGTACAGTTCTAAAAAATAAAATAAAATAATTAATATTACTGTATTCTAATTACTGAAACTCACTAGCAGTTGCTACATTTCCCACTCTTGGCTTATACTCAGGTCAATCTATTTTCCTGCGTTTGAAGGTCAAAATTAGGTATCTCGGGTTATATTTGAGTCAGCTTATATTCATGTATATACAGTAGATAAATAAGTACCACTTTGCACTTGCACTGTTTTATGTTAACATGTTGAAATCAAATCTGATGTTCTTTTACGTTTTATTTGGTGTGTGGAAGGTGTGTGGAAGAGGGGGTAGTCTTATACAGCGAGTATATAACAAACTCTATATTTTGAGTGGAAATGTTGGAGGGTCGTCTTATATGCCCAGTTGTCTTATACGCCGGCAAATACGGGTATATTTAAAGATTATACACAGTCATAATGAACATCACAAAACATAATAATATTGACAAGCAAAATATACAATGAATATCGAATGAAACAGTCAATTCCAAACAACATATACAGGGTAATTCAGAGTCATAAAATGTACATATATATATAGTAATACAGTCAAACCTCGCATAAAGAGTGCCTTGCTTAAAGAGTAACTCGCTTAAAGAGCAGAATTTTCTCTGAATGTTCGTTTCGCTTAACAAATAAAACCAACCAAAAACTCACTTAACAAATAAATCAGGGTTTGCAATCCCCCCCACAATTGGTCACTTACAATGGTGTTTCGCTTAAAGAGCAAACTCACTTAAAGAGCAACCCTATGGAACGCATTATGCTCTTTAAGTGAGGTACAACTGTACAGGTAATAAAAATATACAATATTCAGATACATAACAGTACAATCAAGCAATACAATATAAAGGTACAATCTAAGAATACAATGTAATACAATATAATACAGTGTGATAATACCATGTTAAAAATACACTCCAGTGATACAATGTTGCAATTCAGTTAAATATCATACATACAGTGAGGTCCGGAGGGGGGGTCAGGAATGACTCCTCCTCATCCACAGCTGACAGCAGTCTCTTCACCTCCAGGAGGAGATAGCAGGGCCCGGAGGGGGTGGGAGCATCTTCTCATGGCCCATGGCCAAGAGCCTTTTATCCACCTCCGGACAGATAGTGAAGTCCAGGGGGGGCAGGAATGGCTCCTCCTCACCCACAACTGACAGCAGTCTCTTCACCTATGGGCAGAGATGGCAGAGCCCATAGGGGGGGTGAGAGCATCCTCTCATGGCCCCCAGCTGAGAGCCTTTTATCCACCTCCAGACAGAGATGGTGAGGTCCAGAGGGGGGGCAGGAATGGCTCTTCCTCACCCAATGCTGACAACAGTACCTTCACATCTGGGCGGAGATGGCAGGGCTCAGAGGGGGGGCGGGAGCATCCTCTCATGGCCCACAGCCAAGAGCCTTTTATCCACCTCCAGACAGAGATGGTGAGGTCCAGAGGGGGGGCAGGAATGGCTCTTCCTCACCCAATGCTGACAACAGTACCTTTACATCTGGGCGGAGATGGCAGGGCTCAGAGGGGGGGCGGGAGCATCCTCTCATGGCCCATGGCCAAGAGCCTTTTATCCACCTCCAGACGGAGATGGTGAGGTCCAGAGGGGGGGACGGGGATGGCTCCTCCTCACCCACAGCTGACAGCAGTCTCTTCACCTACAGGCGAAGATGGCAGGTCCCATGGGGGGGAGCGTCCTCTCATGGCCCTCAGCTGAGAGCCTTTTATCCAACTCCAGATGGAGATTATGAGTTCTGGAGGGTGGGCAGGTATAGCTCCTCCTCACCCAACTGCTGACAGTAGTCTATTCACCTCTGGGCGAAGATGGCAAGGCCTGGAAGGGGGGCGGGAGCTAGTTGCTGCAATCAGGTTTGTAAACTTTGCTAGCAGTGCTTCTGAGACTGATGGGGAATCAGGACCATCTGCCAGGAAATCTTATCAACCCCAAAATCTAAGTATGGACTATCCCAAAACCTCTTTGGAGTCTTCTATGAAGTCAGTAAAACCTAGGTGGATCAGTTGCACCTAGGCTTTCTGGAGCCCAAAACCATCCAAAGCAGCTTGTTTTCCAGAAGAAATAGCAGAGGGCACAAACTTGATTTTCAAGCCACCTTTCTCCCACATGAGGCTTCCTGAACTTATTTGTATCTCATCTTCCTGAATACTAGAGGCACATATCTGATTCACACAAATTGCAGTGTGCACTCAATGGTCAGAGGGACTCACTACTACCCACTAATTAACCAATTGTGACCTATCACAACATCATCCCAGACCAGACCATAATGCCCTGTAGGGATCAGAATGGGATAGGCAAAAATCACTCAGAATCCTGTTTATAACATTACCAATCAAGATGTCTAAATCAAAAATTCCTATTTGGCACCATAAGTGACTCAGTCTGCATTTTGACATACAGGGCAGGAGGATGGGCTATTTGCCAGGATAATTAAGAGACCGCATCATTCTAAGGACGTCTGTCCATCCCACCAGAGCGGACCTGAGAGGCTCTCTGGTTGTACCTTCGGCTAGAGAGGCACACCTCTCTAGCACTAGAAGGAGGGCCTTCTCCGTGTATGCTCCAGTCCTATGGAACTTCCTGCCAAATGAGTTGTGTCTCCAGACGGAGCTGCTGCCCTTTAGGAGGGGGGTTAAGACCTGGCTGGCATGTATGGGGTATGGGCCAGACGGTTGCTTCAGTCTGTTGGCTCATTTGACCCCTCCCTCTGTGTGTGTGTGTTTATAAAAAAACCTCAGGGGAACCAGTCAGGCAAAAAAAGACAAAAACAGGAATAGAATACAAAAATATTGTGACACCTTCAAGACTAACTACTGTATTTTAATATGGCCCTTCATGAATCAAGTCTACTTCCTCAGACATTAAGGTGACATTAGTATTTATGCATGGTTCATGACCAAGTGAGAATGCAGATAATGGACAAAGTGAACATGGTTGTTTAGTAAAGGAATAGGGCTACCAGACAGTGAATAATTCCAGTTATGAGTCTACCAGGTAATAATAGTATTTTTGAAACAACTGGGAAACTATGGAAATCAATGGTCAATATCTATTCATGTGTTATGCCCAGCAAAAAGGAATTATGCTATTGGCATGACTGATTGCACAATACAATGGTAGATGTGCTGAGATAGCATTAGAATCTTGGCCCTAGTGCAACTATTGTGAGTGCAAATGTGAGGTTTGCACAGATAGGCATGCAATAGGATTTTTGCCACTAAAAGATTTCACACTTGATATTTATTGATATTATTGATATTTCCTTGTTTTCTGAGTACTGTATCTCCAAGATCTATATGTACTTTATCTCCACAGTTTTTCTTTCAAGTCTAGTTTTGTAGTTATCCCCTCCCCCATAGTCACTTTCAGCTCGGTTGAAAAGTGTCCAGGTAGACTAAACTGTTCTGAAACCATAATTTGCATGCTTCCATTTCTGATGCAACACATGTATCCATTAGTTCTTTTGTATAGAAATTGGTTTCCTTGTCCTACATAAAGAACAGAAGGGCATTATTATTGACAAGGGATGGCATAGATCACATTAGCAGAGGAACAAGTAAACATATTGCTGATCTTGTTTGTGAATAGTTAGGGCTTGAAACTGTGTTGCCAAAATAATTGTGAGAACAGAGCTGGCATTTGTGTTTGTAGCAAGGTTTATTGCCCATCTCTGTATCAATGGTGTGTAATTGTTTGAGATTGAGAGGTCGTTTGTAAGTAAATATAGGCCTGCCACTAAGAACTTGGAAAAGTGAAATATTCATGTCAAGAATGGGTTGAAGATCATTTATGATATGTGCAATTTATGTCAGTTGTGGGCTAGAGGTGACAACTGATGGTGTTGTCATCTTTTTTTTCCTGAGTCTATCTTGCAGAAGATAGCTTCTGAGTATTCAACTTGCCTGGGTAATTTGTTATTTAACTATTTTGGATGATAGTGTAGTCTCAGATCTTTTTGTAACTCCATAAGTTTGGAATCTGTTACTTGTGGGTCCAAGCAGATGCTTTTACATCTAGTGGCTTGGCTGAATGCTTGGGATACAAGCTGGAGACATGCAAGATTGCATATTGGTTGGTGGATTTTTGATAAAGTGTCCATGTTGTAGCTTCATAGTGGTGTCCTGAAAGTGTACTTGTTGCAAATATTGATCCAGGTTTAAGTTGGTGTTAGAACGAACATTCTTTAATTACTGGTGGGATTTTGCCAGTGCATCCAGTCCATGTGTCCAGATAATAAAAATGTCATCAATGTTGTTGTTGTTGTTCAGTTGCATAGTCAATTCCGACCCTTTTCAACCCCATGGACTACTGCTGACCAGGCAACCCATCCTCCACCATCCTCCGCAACCCACTCAGCTCTATGCCCATTGTGTCCACAATGCCATCTAGCCATCTCATTCTCTGCTGTCCCCTTCTCCTTTTCCTTCACTCTTTCCTAGCATAAAGGCCTTCTCAAGTGAGTCCTCTCTTCTCATTTGGTGTCCAAAGTACGTTAGTTTCATCTTCAATGTTTGTCCTTCCAAGGAGCAGTCAGGGTTGATTTCCTCCAGGATCAACTTGTTTGATCTCTTTGCTGTCCAGGGCACTCTCAAAATTCTCCTCCAGCACCACAGTTCAAAGGTGTCTATTCTTTTGCACTCAGCCTTCCTTATGGTCCAGCTCTCACAACAATACATTGCTACTGGGAATACCATTGCTTTGACTATGAAGACTTTTGTTGGCAGGGTGATGTCTCTAATTTTTATTATGTTCCCTAGGTTTCTCATTGCTTGCCTCCCAAAGATTAATCGTCTTTTCATTTCATGGCTGCAGTCACCATCTACAGTGATCTTGGATCCTAAGAAAGTAAAGTCTGTCATTGCTTCCATTTCTTCCCCTTCTATTTGCCAGGTACTGATAGGGCCTGTTGCCATTATCATGGTTGTTTTTTTTAATGTTGAGTCTCAGGCCAGCTCTTGCACTCTCTTCTTTCAACCTAATCAAGAGGTTCTTTAGGTCTTCTTCACTTTCTGCCATTAGGGTAGTGTCATCTGCATATCTCAGGTTGTTGATGTTTCTCCCAGAAATTTTAATTTCAGCTTGTGATTCATCCAGCCTTGCATTGGGCATTAGGTACTGTGCATATAGGTTAAATAAGCAGGGTGACAAAATGCAACCACTGTACATCAAATAGAAGTCTGGTTTGGGGGTGTAACAGTTGAAGTGTTTCTCTGAGTCAGCCATGGATGTGTTTGCATATTGTCAGGCCAGATGAGTATCCATGGCAGTTCCATTAATGTAGAGATAGGTGTTACTCTCAAAAGTTATGTAATTTCTTTGAACAATAAGTTACAGAGAGTAGTGGCTACATGGCTATGTCCTCATTTGAAATGATTTTCCTGATGACCTGTAGTCCATCCTTCTGTAAGATGTTGGCACATATGGCTATACCAACGTCCCATACAGAGCCTCTACATCAAGCATAGCTATGATGGAGTTATCAAAAAGGCAGTGAGTAAATTCCATTTCAGACAGGCTGTAGTATCTCTTATGTAGATAAGTACAAAGGTGGCAAATGGTTTGAAGTATTCAGACACTCCAACAGTACTGGTATTGATACTTTATATAATGGGCTTGCCAGGCAGGCCCAGTTTGTATAGTTATAGTAGCAACAGAAGGCTCCTGGTTCAGATTCTTATGGTACTGCACCAAGGATTTGGTAACACCTATTTTTAGTCTTTCACATAATTTTTTGATTCCCTTTGACACTCAGCAATTGGGTTAGGAGGTGGCAAAATTTAGTTCATTCCCTAGAAATGTTGAGTTTATTTAGAGTTTATGTAAATTTATTTACAATGAACCATACAACTTATTTTCCTAGATAGATAGACAGTGCTGAGAAAACAAAGCAACAAAGTCCTACAAGCTTGATTGGTCAACTCAGAACTTGCCCATTTTGTACAAAAGAGATAGAAAATGAAGAAATTAATAAGCATTTAATGTGGGGTCTCAGATTTCACCTTTGTAAATGTCTTCAGAGAACCAGTGAAGTATAATGGATAGAATAATGGATTAAGGCTCAAATGCCCACTCAGCCATGGAAACACACTGTGTGATAGCAGGGCAAAATAATTCCTTATATTTCTCACATACTTTGGAAACCCTACTAGGGTCATCATTATACAGAATGTTTTATAAAAACAACAGCCTGAGTAAGCATTAAAACGTAGGAGGCCACTGTTTTCTCTACTTTGAATAATATGCATCTGTTTTTGTAGCAGAAGAGCCAACAAGCTGTCTTGGAGACCCTTAAAGAACTAGTTCATATAGTCCATCATGGACTGTAATGTACTTCTTCAGGTGCCACTTCTTTAGAGCCTTCTTTGTACTTATTCCTACCAATTGCTTCCAAATTTATTTGAACTGAAATACAGCAGTTCTCACTAAAAGGCAGATTGCTCATCATGACACTCTTTGTAACAAGTTTAAAAAGACTTCTCTATGAATCTAGCTCACTAGTGACATGCAAGGCTGGAGGATAGTCACAATTTAATGTTGGGAGTATAAAAATGCATAAAGGAGACTAAAATGTTAAAACACTAGTCCTGTGCACACTTGCCTTAACCAAGGAGTAGGACCCAGTGAACAGAAGCCCAGTGGGATGTAGTGGATAGAATGATGGGCTAAGATGCTGAAGAGCAAGTTTTGAGTCCATGTTCAGCTATAGAAGTTAACTGGGGAATAGGACAGAGTTCATAAAACTACTACTTAAATATTTCACTTATTGTGAAAGCCCTGTTAGGGTTGCTGTTTGTCAGTACGGATTTGATGGCACATGACACACACAAGCCCAATGAACAGTGAGACTTATTTCTGAGTAATAGCATTTTATTTCTGAGCATAGCATTTTACTAAAAATGAAGCTGGACTGGCACATGCATGTATAAGCAGACATGTGTGCACACATTTTTTAAAAAATGGTGCATTAAACAATCACTGTAAGATGTTTCAGCTAATGCTACGGGGAAGTATTCTGCAGTATGCTTTGTTGAACAGACAATGTTCATTTAACATCAGAGGTAAGGTGAGGTCATTATAATTCCCATCAGTTCTAGGAGGTCTTAAATATTTGAAAGTTAATAGTCTTTCCTCTCAAATGGGATAACCCACCCACCCAGCCAGCAACCAATTAAAATGAGGATGGCATGGCACTGTGCACCAAGTTTTCAAGCATACCTGTACAGAGACAAGTGCCTTGGACTGCGACCACAGGAGGGAGAAATAACAACAAGTGGCGAACACTGCAAATTACAGTACTGTGCAATTAAGTTACATAAATTTAGTGTGCGAGAAGAGCTGAGGTGATCATAAAATATGCATGTGTAAATGAAACCCATTATGAATATCTGAAAAGCTATAGCAGGCGTGAGCAGCAAAATGATTTGAGATCTCTCCCACTGACCTTTTGTTACAAATGCAATGGAGGTAAACTAAACTTTCCATTTCATTTGCTTTGAATGCATGACTTCCTTTTCTTTAGCTCTGCTAAGTTAGGAAAAAAAGTTGGCTGTACTGTTTAAACAGTTGACAGCAAGCTGACTGGAGACAGTAAGAAATGCAAGACAAGTAGAACAGAATCCATAGTGTCACTGTGAGAAACTCCCTCGTTAGGGCTCTTCCAAAGAAAGTATTCATTGACCTGAAGGAACTGGTGCCATAAGAGTACGGCATTAACCAGGATTTGCAGCTAAACAACATCTGTATCTTTTCCCTATAACCAAGTTATTTCTTGTTAATAAATTCTTTTAAAATATTTGACAATTAGCCAAGAAATCTACTTTCCTGCTTGTGTTTCTCAGTTGCAGTCATTTTTATTAAGTGCTATTTGAAAGTTTCTGATTAGGAAGCATTCATCATAGACATCAAATTCAATTGAGCATGACATGGTGCTAAACTTTACCCTAAAAAAAGCATGTTAAATATAAAGCATGTTATATTAATACCACAACAAAATTGGGGCTGCAGTGGCTCTATGGTTAAGAAGCTCACCTTGTTAGCTGGAAGGCCGGCAAGTCGGCAGTTCAAGGCCTTGGTACTGCATGATGGATTGAGTGCCCATCTCTGTCCCAGCTCCTGCTCATCTGTGTCCCAGTTTGAAAGCAAGAAATTGCAAGTAAATAAATAGGGACCACATTTGTGGGAAGGTAAACAGTGTTCCATGCACCTCAGGGTCTAGTTGTGCCTGCCACATGTCAATGGAACATCTGCAGATGCAGATAAAGAGAGATAAGCACCAAACTCTAGAATCAGATATGACTGGCTTTCAAGCAAGGGTGACCTACCCACAACCCAAGCTTTCACTTTACTGTGGAACTTGAATCATTCCCTGGCCTCAGTTTATAAACTTTCATTTGTGTCTTTAAAACTATCTTGCTTGAAATGATCAGATGAACTGCCATGACATCATGGGGCTCATAATAATACTGTATAGGTGAACAAGTCTTCTAGTCCTTTAATATAATGAAAATATTAACCATGTGTCATCAAGTCAATTCTAACTTATGGTGACTCTCCCAAGTTTTCTAGATAGACAGTATTCAGAAGCACTTTACCATTCTGGGGTCATCCTGGGACTGCAGCTTGCTCAAGGCCAAACAGACTGTCTCTTCTAGGATGTAGAATGGGGAATTGAATTCCTAACTTCCAGCTTTGCAGCAAGACACCTAACTGACTAAGCTATCCAGCCATTTTTTTAATAATAATTGTGAGCTGTCAAGTCAATTCTGACTTATGATGACCCTTTTTACAGCTTTCTAGGTCAGCCGCTATATAATATGGAAAGTTCTAGAACAGGTTGTGGAATTTGTGGCATGAAAAGCATCAGGTTATCTTGACCTACCCCACAGAGTAGTTATGAACAAAATGTAGGTGGGGGAGTTATAGCCACAAGTATTCTACTGCCAGCTTGGAGATATTTAGTCTAAAAAGGTAACATTTCTAACATCTGGCTGTGAAGGTCATTTGGGGAAAACAGGCACTTAAGTCTTGAGCTTGTAGGAGGGAAGGACAGATATAAACATCACAAATACATAAATCATTGGCCTAACCAATACTATATCAGTCAACAGGCTGAATTTCTCTTCTATAACCCAAAAATCCTTTTATGTGGCAGGGTGTTTTAGAAGCACATTTCCCAACTGCACAAAGGCCTTGTCAGAACTCTCCACCTTTGCAAAGTCAAACACAAATCTTCAGGCTGAGTGGTTGCTTGACTGTCTGCTAAATACAGTTGAAGCTTCTGTTCCAATCTTCTCTAGCTTTCACCATGATTGCACATGAAGTACAGAACTCAGCTGGTGATTTAAACAGGTCTATTTTACGCTGCAATCGAGAATGCCTCCAGTTATGATAAAGAAGAAAAAGAGGAAAAAGAAGGCATTTTAACATGTTATATGACACTGCCTGCCATGTAAGTTGTTGTTAAACAGAAGTATAAATTACTTTTCCCTATTTCTCCTGCTGCCTATTTATCTGTTTCCAACTGCACAATTTTTAGCTCAACTACATATTTTGTGTCCAACTACATAGTAAAAAGGCAGTTGTTACACAGATAAAAACCGAGGGAAAATCCTTCCTGACATCTAGTCTTCTATATACAGTAATACCTCAGGTAACGATTGCATCGGATAACGCTAGATTATCTTGATTCATTCAATGAATGCTAACCAACCCTCCCTTCTCATTCTTTTAATTTTAACCAAAGTTTGGTTTTATGTTATTAATAGGTAAAGAGCATCCCAGAACATAGAGATAATCATTACCATGTCAATAAAGAGTAAAACTAAATCAAATTCCCCCTAATGGCCAAGCTACACAGAATATTCAATTACTTCAGTGGGTCCAAAGCATTAATAAACTGGTGTTGATTGTGCCAATAAAAACTTTCTCAGCAGCCTTTAATTTGTCTGTTTCCACACAGTAGAAACGTTATATAACTGTTTTTCTTTAAACACTTATGACTCACTTGACACCCTAAATTATGTTAAATGCTGATATATTGTCACTGTTTTGCTTGGCCTGGTTAAACTTTGAAGAAGAAACATGCAGAATTAATAACTCCCTGCTGTTGGTTTGAATTTATTTTTCACTAAAACAAAATGTTCATAAAAATTAGTGCCATGTTTAAACAGCCATTTTTGTAACAATCTTCCTGTTGCAGCATTCCATTTTAAACTTCCTAGTGTGTTTGTAACAATAGCATTCTAAAATAAAGGGGCAGAACCCATTGATAAGCTATGAAAACCTTAATGGATGGATTGCCAAGCTGTCACGTTTTTCAGACCAAAGATGATGGATGAATTGCAGGCTAGCACAAAAAGGTGATCCATGTTCAACTTGCAGACAGTGCAGCAAGCACAACTCATCTTAATGTGCGGCAGACGGAAAGCTCTTGAAGGCTGCCACACGTAGCTTCCTGACAAACGCCAGAGCATCCTGTTGTGCAGGTACAGCATGAAAGTCAAGAGCAATGAACTGAGCACACCTGCAGAATTAAAGCATGGAATATATGAGCTGAGAACAAAGCTTCACTAAGCACACAAAATAGAGATTGTTGTTAAACAGCTACCACATCTTTGGTTGGCAACTATTTAAGTTGGCTGCTATTTTAATTAGGATCTATAAGTTCTGTGTTATAGGCAAATTGATTTCCAGCATTAACACCCCAGCTGTAATGGTGCCAGTTAGTTCAGCTGCTGTGTGTGTTTTCTCACCAGCATGTGCTTGTTTTCTGTCTAGTTGTATCTTACCCATACTTTGTGATCATTTATACTTGTGTCTATTTCTATGGTCAGGTGGCCCAGGAGCAGTTCTACCCTGAGACTTCAGCCTGCACCCTGAGACCTGCCAACTCCTAACATCTCCCACTGATGGTATTACCCCCATCATGTAAAAAGGGTGTGCAAACTTCAGGCACATTTCATTAATGATGATGGCAAAATGTTAACTGTTGCACTGGCTAATAGACTTCAAAAAGTAATTACAACCTTGCTACATTCAGACCATATAGGGCTCATACAAAGTAAGCAGGGTACCTATAATCTGAGACTGGTATGTCTCAGATTATTGGGGGTCCCACATATCCGCAGGTTCAGATATCTGCATAGTTTCAGTTACTGTTAGGTCTAAAAATATTCAGTAGTAATCCTAAACTGCATACTATTTATGTATTTCAATGGTGCATTACCAGAGCTGGCCAATAGAGGTCACAGACTGAAATGTAAAATAAGGGGTTTGCTGTTTTCTGCCGTTTCAGGCATCCATGGTAGGTTTTGAACATATCCTCCACAGATGGGGGGGGGGGAACTGTACTATACCTGATGCACAAAAAACCTTTGTCAAAAAAGATTGGGAGTTTATTTTTCCTATACTAAGTTTGGATTTCCTCTTGAATTTATGAAATGGATTCAGACTCTTTATTCATTTCTAAGATACAAATTATTAACTAAAGGTATTTTCTTTGCACTGTTTCTTCTGGAAAGGGATATCACACAAGGCTGCCCTCCTTCACCTCTTATATTTGATTTATATATGGGACCATTTTCCCATGCCATTAGATAAAATTCTAATATTCATTACTTTGTTCATGATTCTCATGAATTTAAAATTACTGTTTATGGAGATTATATTTTATTGTTTATTTCTGAACTTGTCTTCAGTTCTGGAATTAATGAAAATAAATAAGTTTGAAGATATTTCTGGTTATTCCATTAACTAAACAAAATCTGAATTGTTGCCAATGGGGGAGGGGGTTCTGATTGGCAATTCTTCTAGTGCCCAAATGTTATTACCTATTTTGAAATCTAGATCCCCAGAGATATTTCACAAATAATTGCATTAAACTTTAATTTGCATTAAACTATATTAACTTTGGAAATACAGTTGTATTTAATTGCATTAAACAAATAATTTGCATTAAACTATATTAACTTTGGAAATACAGTTGTACCTCGCTTAAAGAGCATAATGCGTTCCACAGGATTGCTCTTTAAGAGAGTTTGCTCTTTAAGCGAAACACCATTGTAAGTGACCAATTGTGTGTGGGGGGGGGGGATTGCAAACCCCAATTTATTTGTTAAGCGAGTTTTTGGTTGGTTTTATTTGTTAAGCAAAGCAAACATTCAGAGAAAATTCTGCTCTTTAACCGAGTTACTCTTTAAGTGAGGCACTCTTTATGCGAGGTTTGACTGTATCCTTAGATATACAGTCAAACCTTGCATAAAGAGTGCCTCGCTTAAAGAGTAACTCGCTTAAAGAGCAGAATTTTCTCTGAATGTTCACTTCATTTAACAAATAAAACCAACCAAAAACTCGCTTAACAAATAAATCAGGGTTCACAATCTCCCCCACAATTGGTCACTTACAATGGTGTTTCGCTAAAAGAGCAAACTCGCTTAAAGAGCAATCCTGTGGAACGCATTATGCTCTTTAAGCGAGGTACAACTGTAGATGGACATCTTTAAATTTATCCCTTTTGGGCAAGATGAATATAAAATTATATATGTTTTTAAAAGAAATTCCTTTCCATATACCCAGTAGATACTTAACAGCAGCAGCAGCAGCAGCAGCAGCAGCAGCAGCAGCAGCAGCAGCAGCAGCAGCAGCAGCAGCAGCAGCAACAACAACAACAACAACAACAACAACAACAACAACAACAACAACAACAACAACAACAATAATAATAATAATAATAATAATAATAATAATAATAATAATAATAATAATAATAATAATAATAATAATACAGAAATTATTCTGGTTGAAATGATTTTTGTGAGTGAATCTCCACTCAGGGAACACCCAAATGAGGCTCCTTTCATTTCCTCAAGAGCTGGGACAGAAATGGGTGCTTAATCTCTCATGCAGTACCTGGGTCTTGAACTGCCGGCTTGCTGGCCTTCTAGCTAACAAGTTGAGCTTCTTAACCACTCATCCACTGCAGTCCCTTTACTACAATTAATACTCTGTTTTGAAATTGTATGTGGGGTTCTGCACCATTTCAGATTTTATGAACAAAATGCAAATAGCATTAAATAAAGGTGAATTCAGTTTACTTGGTCTTACATTATAAGGGAAATTTGCTAAGCTGTACTAATTATTGGAACTGTATTTCACAGTCAAATTATAAATCATAGGCTCTTTTGGAAACCTCCTAGCTAGAGCTTTTCTCCTAGATGTTTTTGGCATTGTCAAGTTCTGAAGCAGCTTTAGGGCTCCATCTACAGGTTGATATTCTTGGTAGTTACAGGATTGGACCCACAGACTACTATCACTGCCAGGGCTGTCATGAGCACCACCTGGAAGCCCTGGGGAAAGAGCTATATAAAAACTGGCTTTTCCCTCCAGAAGATGTTTCAGCAATGAAGGTCTCTTGTGTTGTTATAGCACTTTGTACTATTAGACATCCTGTGGACCCTACTTTCTAGACCCCATTTCAGTTCCTGAGCCCCACTCCTGTTCTTGACTTTGATTTCCACTCTTGTTTCTGCTCCAGCCCTAAAATACCCTGCTCCTGTTCATGTTGATTCTTTGGTTGTCTCACTTCTGGCTATGTCTTCTCTACTGGATTGTACTTGCCTTGTTCCACTCATTTCTCCTGGCTATTATTCCAAAGAACACTGTAGGTTTTTTGTTTTGGGTCTTTTGGCCACTGCAGGTAGGCTGCAATGCCTCTCTCAAACCATACAGTTATACTGAAGTGGGGTTGTTGTTGTTGTTCTATGAAGCAGAAGCACAATTCTATACATGTCTACACTAAACTCCACTGTTTTACCAGGGTTTTTCCTTAGTAAAAGTAATAATAACCTAAGCTTCTGCCTTTGGGCCTGTAAATATTTGCTGCCTTGGTTTCTTCCATCAATCTCAATTCTCTGTTATATTCCCATTATCAAAATCCACAGGAGCTATAAGCCTAGGGCTGGAAGCTATCAGCTTTATTTTCTTGTTTTGTTTTTATGTTTAAAGTATTTTATGCTTTTTTAATATAAATAGAAAGTTACTAACTGTAAACACATATATAATTAATATAATTATACATGCAAGAACAAACAACAAGAATACAAACCAGAATTAACAGTTTTCTATAAGAATCTCAAAAAACAAGCAACACAAACCTTCACAATAAATCTCAGTCTTTTCTGGTTATACCCTTGGAATATACAGTGACTCTGTTCAAGCATCATAGGCTGAACATTTGTTCATTATTAGAACTCAGTAAAGTTCCCCACCTCATCTTCATGGGGTCCTGGAGCTCTTTCCACCTAAAGTTTGTTATGGATTGCTTCATCCTGTCAATATGTTTATTCTTCTGAAAAGTAAGTTTACAAGCTCTTGAAATTCAAGAGATTCTAAGGAAAGGAAAAAATCTTAAGACATTTGGAGATAGAGATTGAGGCAAGATGACATTACACAGTTACTATGGCATTGAATTAGAAAGAGATACATGGCCCCACAGTACATATCTTGTCACATTTGAGGAAAGTCTTACATAAAATATTTTAGATGGATAGTTTTATTAACCTTTCTATTTCTGTACATTATTCCTAAATCTCCATCTTTTTCTTAACTCTTTGTGGACCACAGTGAAATAACCCAGAATGCTTCATTACCCTACCCCACCAGTAAAACACACGCCACTTTCCCAAGCTTACAGTTTATTAAAGGATACATTCAGTGATGGGATGACAAAAATTCTACTACCACGCCATGACGTCACGGACGTCATGGGCGTGGCCAATGGCATGACGTCATGACGTCACGGCCGACGTCATGACGTTGTGGGCGGGGCCAAAATAAAAATAAATAAAAAATAAAAATAAACATACACACACACCCCTCCCTCTCAGCCCACCCACCCAGACACAAATAAATAAATAAAATAAAAACAACCACCCACCCAAAACACAAATAAATTACCCACCCACCCCAAATAAAAACCCCTCGCTTACCTTTCTTGGGACCCAGCACCCCGATTGCTGTCCACAGCCGCCGCCGCCGCCGGAGCTGCCTGCACCCCTGTGGCGTCCTCCTTGGGCCGGTACCTTTTTAGCCCGGCTCCGGCCATGGCGAGGGGCGACGGGCAGCCGCGGCTGCCGCGCCTCCCTGGGCCGTCCCCATGCCGCACCGCCGCCGCCTACAGCTTCCTCCTCCGCAGCGCGCGGCAGCCGAGCTCAAAAGGGACCGACCCAAGAAGGAGTCCACAGGGATTCAGGCAGCGGCAGCTCCGGCGGCGGCGGGCGGCGGCTGTGGACGGCGGGTGCAGGCACCCGGCCCACAGGCGCCCGGCGGAGGAGGTGGCAGCGGTGTACCCCGCCGGGCGTCCCCAGGGCATGGGGCTTGTCAGCAGCGGACGGCCGAGGCAGCCCTCAACGTGCCGCGGGGAGGCGCCCCCCTCAGAGGACTGCTGCCGCCGCCGCTGCCCTGAAAGTTCTAAATGTTTTGAAAATCGGAGCGAAAATGGCTCTAATTGACTGCGCATGCGCAGAAACTCAATCTGACGCATGTGCAATGCGTCAGATTGAGTTTCTGCGCATGCGCAGTCAATTAGAGCCATTTTCGCTCCGATTTTAATTTTTTTTTTTTCTTTCGGTCAGGCGTCCGGAACCGGACGCCCCAAAAGTGGACTTCCCCTCACGGAGAACCCTCCGGGATTGGTCTTACCGGTTCCAGAGATCCGTCTGGAACCGGTGACATCCCATCACTGGATACATTGATAGTGGATATATAAAGGTCTAGGGCAGGGTTTCTCAAGCTTGGCTCTCCAAGTGTTCTTGGACTTCAATTCCCAGAAGCCCAAGTCACCACACCTGCTGATCAGTGCTTCTGGGAATTGAAGTCCAAGAACATCTGAGAGCCAGGTTTACTGAATTCTCTCTGGTCTGGGGTATATAAAGGTTGGATAGATTAATGAATTAGGTTTCTGCAGGGGCATGGTGGCTATGCTAAAAGGGCAGTAGAGAAGGGAGGAGGGCCTATCGAATTGAGTGTGGAGGTGCTGAGGCCATGGCCGGGAGCAGGGCTGGTGCATCGCAATACCCACCCCATGGAAACAGCACCCTGCTGCCTCAAAGGTTCCAGCTTGGGCCTGGGTTTCTGGCTGCAGAACCAGAGGTTAGGAGTGTGATTTCTCACTTGGGACCAGGGAGAAGAGCCAGTCTGTGTGACCTTGGGCAAGCTATGGTTTCTATGCCCCCAGAAGAAGGGAATGTTAAACTACCTCGGAGTACTCTCTACTAGTATATGCTGAAAATGGTCATCATAACTCAGAATTGATTTGATGATATGCAGTTATATAAAGTTCATCATAGTAGAAAAAAGTCTAGGGGCAGCATAAAGAACAGATCCTTGCATTAGATGTTACTTCCTGTCTTCTTTTATGTCCTGCCTCCTTCAGTCAGGAGTGCCCCCGCCAACTAGGGTTGGGGGGCTGGTGGGAACATTTACAACTTTGATAATGTTTTAGGGATGCTTTTTCAAAATAGTTATCCTGTGGAGGGAAACAGTTTAGGTTCACGTACCTAATGGCATGATCAGTCACAAAACATCCCTTTCATGCATGGCAGTATGCAAAGACTACGCAAAAAAAATGATTTTGCCAAGAACAAAAGCTTGAGGCTTATGAATATATGAATATGGAGGTGGTTTAATTCTGGAACAACAAATCTTTTGAAAGTACTGTCATTACTGCAAAGGACTTCTAGGTACTACAATTGAAATTTTCTTTCTGCCAGAAAAGCTGGGCTAGAAAATGATAAATGGACTCAAACTGCAATTTGGTCACTGCCACCACTGCCAGCAAATCATTCTTGAGTTATGGTGACTCTTTTCAGGGTGTTCTAGGTAGAGAATACATAGAAGTGGTTTAGCAGTCCCTTCTTCTGGGGGCATCACGGGCTTCTGCAGCTTGTCCCTGGCTACATGGGCTGAATCCACCCTAGGAGTCATAGTAGTGAATCAAACTTCCAACCTCTGGCTCCACCACCAGATAAAAAACCACTGATAAACAATTTGCCTCAAATGGCCAGTTCCCTCCAATTTACAAGTGGTATCTCATTGCCACCAGTCTTCTTAAACTCATTGGTGTGTCTTGTGTGGCTGGTGATCAGATTGCAGCCACTTGCCTTCTATGAATGGAAAAGCAATCTGATAGTTGTTATCTTGCTCTCTTCAGGTTGTTTCAGGTTTTGTCAGGACAAGGTAATGAAAAGTCTGCTATTTCAATGAAGATGCAATAATAATAATCATCGGCTGCCCTGTCATCGTTTTTCCTGCCCCAGGGCGCCTGAAGGCTTGGTCTTGGAGACCGGCTGGCTCTGGGCTGTCTTTGCCTTCCAAGGCAAGCAGGAAAAATGTCACTGGTGTGAAGTTGTTTAAGGTGGATCCCAGCTTGCCATGAAGTGACCTACACACTGTGATCTCAGAGCCATCTCCTGTGGCACATATGAAATGAGACATGCAGCATTTGACACTGGGACTGCAATGGACTGCTGCAGTATTGAGGATATTATCAAGATGCGCCTTCACAGCCAGTCCATCTGGCATGGCCTCTTCTGCCTCCTTGACCATTGAATCAGAAAATGGTCCTTCCTCCACTCATTTTGCCTTTGGGCCCAATATGATGGTTTCCAGTGGCATTTTCTCCACTGAGGGGACCAACACCCCACCTAAAAGGGCTCATCCATCCATAGTCATTGGTCCCTTAAGGGAGTCAGATTATTTACCACCACCCAACACTTGACATTGAGTCACTGGCTGTATGGTCTACTCCATTATCGTAGTGGGATGTCCAGCCAGACATGTAATAGTATGAATTTGAAGATACAAGTTTTGATTTGTGTTATGCAAAAAATTGTCTCTTGTTCTTTTCTAATCTCATGGGTTTTTTCAGCCATTCACCTATCCTTAGTTAAACCATTAACTATATTAAAATTTAATGTATAGATTTATAAGCTCTTTTATTTTTTTAATTTCAAAGACAATTCCAATGACACAATGGTAAGCTGTAGTACTGTGTCAAAACTCTGCTCACAATCTGAATTTGATCCTGATGGGATCAAAGTTGACTTAGCCTTCCATCCTTCCATAATTGTTAAAATGGGTACCTAGCCTGTTCGGGGCAAACTGTAGTTTGCATAATTACCTTGTGAACCACCCAGACATTGTGGAAAATATATAAGTAGAAACAAAAGTAACAATACTGAAAATTATTATATATACCACTAATGACCTCCATCGTTCAAGTGCTGGTACCTATGTTGTCAAAATATTACAGTAGTAGTATAGCGGACCTACTTCCTGTCAAAATCGGATGACGTCATCGCCATGTGCTTTTGTTTACCCACGTGACCAGTGACGTCATCGCCATGTGCTTTTGTTTACCCACGTGACCGGATGTGACGTCATTGCCGCCATGTTTGTTTGGCCACGTGGTCGGAAGTGACGTCACAGCCATGTGCGCCGGAAATGAGGTAGCAGCAATGCGCCCTGTTGACCCACGTGGTCGGAAGTGACGTTATAGCCACCATGTTTGTTTGCCCACATGGTCGGAAATGGCGTCACGGCCATGTGCGCCGGAAATGACGTAGCAGCAATGCGCCCTGTTGACCCACGTGATCGGAAGTGACGTTATAGCCGCCATGTTTGTTTGCCCACATGGTCGGAAATGGCAGGCCAATCTTAGCGCAGATTGGCTGTGTAGGAACACGTGATACCCTTTATAACCTATATCACCTCCCCAGAGACGGCCCTTTTGAAACAGTCTTGGTCTTTTGCGTGCCCGGGCAAGTTCTGAGGAGAAGCCATGGCGGACCAGCATGCCCAGCTTAGCCCTATACGGGATTCTGAATGGACACAGCTCTTGCAGTCCAAACCACGAAAACGCTATATCAGCACCGGCTCGGAAGATGAATGCTTTCCACCCACCAAAAGCACACGAGAAGAAGAAGAAGAAATGGACCAAATATTGAACAAATTGTTAGAAGCGATTTCTCCTGAAAACGTTGCAATGCAGGTAAGCATTTACCCTCTCCTCCAAAATAAAGAAGCCCGATGGTTAAAATAAAATAGAATGCCAAGATAAAAATACTTCTGGTTTTTTTAAAAAAACTTATAGGGGTCTGTTGCAAAGGCTGAAAGCCCACGAGAACCTGAGGTTTCCAGTCATGCTACTGCTCAGCCATCGCCCACAGAGATCTGGAATATGTTTTCAACAGGAAATATCTACATGGAGGTAAAAAGATATGGGCCAAGGGTTGGCTGGGATATGAAGGTTTACACAAGCACCCCACCCCAACCACACACCACACAAACTTAATTTATATATTTGATTATACTAAAACTGTTTCAATGTTCTTCCAGGATCCTGAAAGTTTGTCTTCTGCCCAACCTTCTCATGTGATACTGGGAAGCCTTCTTGGCCTAAAGACTGATGAAATGCTCCCAATTTCACCAAGAAAACGCCGAGGGGCCATGCGGGCGGTTGTGAGAGCAGCCGTCTATGGCATTTTGGACTATTGTTTCAATAACTATCTGTACGATACTTGCGAGGGCTGCAAAATTCGTGCCCCAGGCCAAGGTGACCACGATTGCATCTCATGGACAGAAATGATTAAGGACATGAAATTAAGAATTGTTTGTTCCAAAATCTGTTTCAAGGCTGTGCTACACATCGTTACAGTTATTGCTTATTCGCTGAAATGTCTTGTGTTGACTCAAGAAAATATAGATCAGATATTAATCCTGATCACCGCAGTAGGGAGAGCTGCCAAACCATCTAAACAGATGGAGAAAATACTGAAGCCTGCTGACCATACTTTCCTTCAGCATGTTGAAAAAATTATAAAAGACAGACCCTATCGGTCATTTTTTACCTCTGTAACCAGGATTTAAAATTGTTAGAATAAACTGATTTCCATTTACATTCCATTGTCTTCTTATTATTGAAAAAAATCAACAGACAAGCCTATCTATTGGGCATGAAATAAACCAGGCCATGTGCACACTGTGGTAATAATCACACACATTCACACACAACCAACATCAATCAACAGCAAGTAATATTATATAAATATAAATATATGTTATATATTCAAAGTCTAAATAATTTCTACCCATTTATTTTTAAAAGCATCTTACCTTTATGTGGTCAGGCCCTGAAACAAGCTGAGTGGATTTGCAATCAGCAGAGCAGGATCTGAAACAGACTGAATCTGATGGGATTTGCAATCAGTACAGTAGGGGCTGAGAAAGCATGGGTGTGGTGTTTGTAATGGGATTTGAAACCAGTAGGGCAGGTTTAAAAGACCATCAATGCTGCATGGCTATTTTTAGAAGAAGAGCTACAGTATAGGTAATTTCCAACCAATCAGAGCCTCTGAAGGACTTTCAGAAATAGAGAAAACCAATTACCATATCAATGGATGATCAATGGGTCAAAACAGTATAAAGGTCAGCAACCTGAGAAGAAAATCCCTTTTTTGACCACCAACTTTTGGAAGAATACAGATCTCTACTGTGGGGTAAGTTCTTTACATGTTTTTATATGTCTTTATATGTGTCTATAAATAGATACATACAAATAATGTTACTGACTATAGGTTGCACATTTTTATACAGTTAATGATGATAAATTTACCAGCTTAATGCTCTTTGTATTTTTTTAAGGCAAACTAAACTGGTAGGAAAGGAGGGGGGGTAGTATGAGAAGGCTTGTTTAAAATAATTAGATTTGTAGATGGTGTGTGTGAGGTTCATAGTTTTACATTGTTTAGGAAAAACATTTTCTTTTTTCCCTGGTAGCAACATTATTAGCATATGTGTGATAAAGATACTTACATGTTACAGAATCTTTCTGCTGTTTCAGCATCTAATTGGCTTTATTATATTGGAGAATGAGACATTTAAACAATGTTTTAAATGTTTATATATTAGGGATAAGTAAAATTTGTACAAAGCTGTGATTTTCATGACTGTATTGTAGATTTATTCTCAGTTAATGGACGCTGGATCGTTTATAAAGTTGTTTTTCTGAAAAACCAGAGAAGATAGTGTGAGTGGGGGGGGGGAGATTCCCCCCTTAGCATTTGAACATACAAAGTGTGCCATTTAAAACCTGTAAACTTACCCAGCCCCCCCATTTTCCAGTATCCATTATGTAAAGTTTTTGATGATATATTCTGAGCTGATTAATGCCATGTTTTCATAGGGGTTAGTGACACCATGACTTTTTAGTTTATTAGCAAGAATAGCAGCAAATAAGAAAATTGTTAAAATGTGTCCCTATTTAGTCTTTCCATCAGCAAATTCAGCAGCCATCACAAAGTTGAAAACCTTCTGGGCGTGATCCAAAGAATAAAACTCAAGCAAATTAATAAACATCCAGAATCCTGAATTGTGGAGGTAATTGTTTTTAAAATGTAAGCTCTGCTATGTTGTATCGTGCCTAGTGTTGATTCTCCACAGACAAAATTCATACAATCCTGAGCTAGCTTGTAAACAAAATATGGAGAAGACTCCATTGTTGTTGATGGTACAATTATTAAAAGAGCAACGATCTACAAATATTTGTAGTTCTCTGGCCAGTGCAGCTGTTGTTGTTGTTGTTTTCCTGAAAAGGGGAGGGGGGGCTGTGGGTAAAACAAGTCTCCACATGTCCTGGGGTAGCATTTAACAAACAAATCCTGAGATTGTTTGTTTTTATCTACAGAAACGTATACTCTGTGTGTGTTTGTAAAATGTCAACCGAAGCGCAAAACAGTGAACCAATGTACCAGAGCCCCATTCCTTCCACCTCTAATCTTGGAGGTGTGTGTGTGTGTGTGTGTGTGTGTGTGTGTGTGTGTGTGTGTGTGTGTGTGTGTGTGTGTGTGTGTGTGTGTGTGTGTGTGTTTAAAAGCAGTTGGATGTGTCTGTCTGTTTGTGTGATTTAAAACACGGCATTTAAAATGCTATCCTTCTTCTAGCTGGGCCTTCTGAACCACCAAAATGCAGCGTGGACCCTAAATCTTCAAAGGCTGAACCCCCGATGGCTCCTGAAACTTCTTCAACCAGATCAGCATCAGAGCAAAATGAGAACCCACAATCTGTGAAGATTAACGGTAAAGCAAAAAGGAAACTAAACCATCTCAATGTCGACACTTTACACATGACACAAACACAACAGCCATTTAAAAGGCCAAAAATGGACAGTGACATGCATGACACTGATACCCAGACTTCGGTTGACAACATAGTTAAGCAATGTGTCAATGATCTTAAATCAACTTTAATGGCAAAAAAGTCCGGGGCTCATAAAAGGACCAGACGTTCAAAAAGTTTAGAAGTAGCACAGGCGACTATATCTAGGCTGCAGAAGCTTATAATGCGCTTAGGAGGACTTAACCAGCATGGGGAGGGGAAAGTTAATTCATGTAACAGCAACTCTGAGGAGGCGTCTTGCACAGAGACCGCCTCAGATCAGATGACCACACATGATTCCCAAATGCCTGGTACACCACCTGCATCGCCCATGCATTCTTCAGATATACAACCTGACTCCTGTAATAGCCCAATGCCTGAGGTCCACATGTCTGATTTGGAGGGCCCACTATCCACAATAGAACCCAGCTTTGCGCTAAACAATACTGCTTCAGAGCAAGGTTCACCTGACCAAGATCCCCAAGGAGGTTCTCAAGAGCACCCCGATGAGCCACCCAGTGTTTATCTGGAAAGGATCCATAGATGGGAGTGGCATGCCCCCAATTTGCCTGTCTCACACTATGGAGAATCCTTCAGGTTTGCCAACTTGGAGCTCTTACAGCACCCCCTACTGGTTCAGCAGGCGATCTGTGATGCTGTGCAGGTCATATTAGATGACATCAGTGATCGACTAGAAGATGGAGACCTAGTTCAGTTGCGCTTAGGTGGTGGGGGTCTAAACAACCCGCTTTTTACAGTAAGAAGGCACAGAGGGTCCTTGGTTGCAACAGAATTTTTGGAAAATCTGGGAAACCTCATGCAGAGCAATGCCGAGATGCACCTTGAAGGTACATTGCATCTAGACATTATCGTTATCCGTAACAGGGGAGGCCGAGGCCGTAGTGTTATAAGTACAATTCTTTATAGTCAACTAGTGACCAAGAAAAGAAAATTCTTGGTGGATTTAAATAGTACAGGTAGTAATCTGTGTTTTGGTGGGGCTCTCCTGGCAGTCATGGCCACAACAAAGCCGACTTTTGCGCAGTTAATGGAGGGGGCAGCGCTGTTGTACAGGCAGCTTGGCCTTTCTGAAGAAAACAAAATTATGCTCTCCGATGTAGCAACCTTTGAAAGGCATTTCAAAGTGAATATCGGCGTGGTCATGCACGACACTAAAGTCTGGGTGATATTCAGGACTGGCGATCCGTTGTACGCACAGACATATTTCCTGTTACTCCACGGGGAACACTACTATGGGGTTCTAAATTTGAAAGCGTTCTTTGGAAGAAAAAATTATTGTTCCGTTTGTGGCAATGTTTATAGTCACAGCCACAGCTGTAAATTCCAATGCCGCTTATGTTTAGAGCCCCATTGTGACCCAGGGTGGGAGGTCAGATGTCCTAGTTGTAAATTATTTTGCAAATCTGGAGAGTGTTTAGAAAGACACATGGATTTGGCCGCCATTAACAAGGTGGAGTGCAAAACCAAAGTGATGTGCGAAACGTGCCAGGCCTACGTTCCCAAGAAACACAAATGTAAGGCGAGGTGCTGCAATCAGTGTCAAAAACCTGTTGGGGATATAAACAGACACCGCTGCTTCATGCCTGCTATCAAAAAAACGGAGGTTTCAGAAAAGTACATTTTTTATGATTTTGAATGCACTCAGGAGTCGGGGGTCCACAAGCCCAACTACATATACGCCATGGGATTCAAAGAGTCTGATGCGTGGGAGTTCAAAGGGGACCTGTGCATAGTTGACTTTGTACAAACGTTTATTAACAAGAAATACAAGGACTGGACCTTTGTGGCACATAATGCTAGAGGCTATGACAGCTACTTCATAGTGAGACGGCTCCTTGCAGAAAAGGTTGATATAGACCTCATTACCCAAGGCGGCAAACTTATGTGCGTCACTGCTAAGAAGCTGGGTATAAGATTTATTGATAGCCTAAATTTTCTGCCCATGAAGCTATCAAAGTTGCCAAAGGCTATGGGTTTTGAGGGTTGTAAGGGTTATTTCCCTCATTTTTTCAACACTGCTGAAAACTGGAACTATGTGGGTGCCATGCCTAGCGTTGATCAATATGGCCCAGACAGCATGATGCCTGGTGAAAGAGAAGATTTCCTTTCATGGTATAAAGAGAATCAAAACAAAACTTTTAACCTCCAAGAAGAACTCGCATACTATTGTAAACAGGATGTCCAGATATTAAGGAAGGCTTGCATCCTGTACCGAGAAGAGATACTACACCTGACTACCCAGGGCGGATCAACCACATCAGGAATCGATCCTTTCCAACACCTAACTCTTGCTAGCGTTTGCATGGCGATGTTTAGACACATGTTTTTAGAAGAATACACCATCGCCCTTATACCACATGACAACTATCACAACCAGTACAAGCGCTACTCAACACCTGCAATTCAATGGCTGATGTATCTGGAGCATAAAGAGGGCATAGAAATCAGACATGCCCTGAAAGGCGGTGAGCTAAAAGTAGGTCCATATTTTCTTGACGGATACGTGGAGCTGACAGGGCGCAAAACGGCTTATGAGTTTAACTCTTGCTTCCATCACGGTTGTTCTGTTTGCTATAATGAAAATGCAAGAAATCCTATGACAGACTGTACATACCGTGAACTTAACTACCACACTCAGCGCAAAGTCGATTATCTCAGAAGGCAGGGTTTCAATGTCATAACCCTCTGGGATCACGAGTGGAGGGAGCTGCTTGATACAGATGGGGATCTTAGAGATTTTCTAAGAGGTAGAGGATTACCACAACCGCTCCAGCCTCGAGATGGTCTTTTTGGTGGCAGGACGAACGCTGTTCGCCTGCACTACAAACCGGCGGCTGGTGAAGAGATTCACTACATTGATTTCACCAGTCTGTACCCATACGTGAACAAAACTAAAGAATACCCCATAGGCCACCCCACAATCATATATAAAGACTTTGGACCAATTTCTGATTATTTTGGCCTTGTGAGGACTAAAGTGCTGCCCCCACGTGGTCTTTATTTTCCAGTCTTGCCCTTCAGAGTAGGTGGTAAACTTATGTTCCCACTGTGTCGTACGTGTGCTGAGAATAAACAACAGGTGCGCTGCACGCACACAGAGGAAGAGAGGGCTGTCGAAGGAACTTGGTGCACCATTGAACTCCTGAAAGCAATAGAAAAAGGATACAGGGTGTTGTCAATTTCTGAAATCTGGCATTTTGAAGAGAAGTCTGACCAGCTGTTTTCAGAGTATATAAAAATGCATTTACGCCAGAAGCAAGAGGCTTCTGGGTACCCCTCTTGGTGTACAGATGACAAGAAAAAAGCAAAGTATATCAAAGATTACTATGAAAGAGAGGGCATTCGATTACGACCACAACAGATTTCTGTGAACCCCGCAAAACGACAAATCGCCAAGCTATTTCTGAATTCTCTGTGGGGCAAATTCGGGCAGCGTTCAAACTTGCCAAACACCACCATTGTGAGGGATCCAGCTGAACTATTAAAATATGCCTTTTCCCCAAACTATGAGGTTTCAAACTTTGATGTGTTAGATGAAGACACAGTCAGCGTGTCTTGGAAACATGCAAAAGACCGCCATGTACTATCTGGGAAAACTAATGTGGTAATAGCGTGTTTTACTACGGCCTGCGCCCGCCTGGAGCTTTACAGCTTGTTAGACAAGCTGCAGGATAGGGTTCTCTATCACGACACCGATTCTGTGATATTTGTGAGTCGCGAGGGACAATGGAACCCGGATTTGGGGGATTTTCTGGGGGATTTGACTAGCGAAATTCCGCCTGGACAGTTTATCACAGAGTTTGTTTCAGGTGGCCCCAAAACGTACGGGTATCAATTGTCATCAGGCGGGGTGTGTCTGAAAGTCAAAGGCATTACCCTGAATTATTCTAATTCAGAGAAGGTGAACTTTGACTCACTGAAGGATCTGGTCTTTGATTATCGTGTGGGGTCAGACTCCAAAAGCATCATGGTACAACAGGGTGCTATTGTGAGGAATAAAAAGCAGTGGCGCATTGAGACAGGGACACTCAGAAAAACACTCCGTGTGGTGTACGACAAGAGAGTGATTACTGACGGATTTAAGACCATCCCTTACGGGTTTTGATATGGATACGCGCTGGCAACATCCGTTCTCAGCCATCTTAGCAGGTCCGAGTAATTGTGGGAAAAGTTTTTTTATAAAAAATATGTTGAACAATGCGCGTGATGTATTTTCAGCAATTCCAGAAAATATTATATGGTGTTTTTCTTGCTGGCAGCCATTGTATAATGAACTCCTGTGTAAATATCCTTTTATTAAGTTTGTAGAGGGTTTGCCTGATAAATTTGATGATGACGACTTGCTGCCTACCAATAAAATAAATTTTTTGGTGATCGATGATTTGATGATGTCTGCATCTGATAACAGCGAGGTTGAAAAGGCCTTTACTCAGTACGTGCACCACAGGAATCTGAGTATTTTTTTTCATCACACAGAACATCTTCTGCAAAGGAAAAAGCAACCGCACCATAAGTTTAAATGCAAAATATATGGTGCTTTTTAAAAACCCTCGGGACAAGTTACAGATAGCAACTTTAGCACGCCAGATGTACCCACGAAATGTCCAGTTCTTCATGGAGGCATTTGCTGATGCTACAAGCAAACCCTATGGTTACCTGGTTGTGGATTTAAACTCTTCCACACCAGAATCTTACAGGCTAAGAACAGGTCTCTTCCCACCAGACTGGCCTGCTGCGTACAGCATGAAGAAACATTCAGCTGGTTACAAAAGGCAGTTGTTTTAACGCCTTTGCATCTATTGCAGCTATCTCACCCTCAGGGAAACATGTCTAGCCGCATAAAGAGAAATTTGGCTCTCTTGGAACTTCTTATTAAGGTGCCGCCACGCCAGAAAAAAGCCATTTTATTTGCAGCTTCAGATGACCTAATAGCCGCCATCTCAGAAATAGCTCTCAACACTTTAAAAGGTAACATCCCTCTATCTCCGCAGCAGGTTCGTGTGTTGAAGAAAAGGCGGAACCTAATTAAAACCTTGGGTAACAAGAGAGTATCCCTGAGAAAAAAGAAACATTTGGTGAAGCAATCGGGGGGCTTTCTAGCACCACTACTGAGTTTTGCTGTTCCACTCATTACGGGGCTTTTAACTAGCCAGTAATGGAACATGCTGAAAAGATGTATTTGGTGCCCAGCCATCAACTGGAACAACTGAAGATACAAACTCCTAAGGAGGTAAACATCAGAACTGCTGCAATCTATTCCCTAGATAAGGAAATGCAGGATGTTCTTCACAGGAGCGACCTAACAGAATACCAAAAAGCCAAACGTTATGACTCTTTGCTTCAAAAGTATCTAACCCACGTAAGGCTAAAGGAAAACGAGAAGGAGGGCCTAAATCTGACTTTACCACCGACACCACAGCAGGCCTCTGAAGAAATCTCGGAAACTCCATCTGACTCAGTCTTTGAAGAAGTAACGGGCAACCTGCCGGCTAGGTATAAGAATCAAGCAAGGCTGTTGCTAAACAAAATGAAACAAAACAAGAGTGTTTCTTCGTGGGATGACAACGGGACCTTTATGTATAAAGGAGAGGCTGTGGGTGGTTCCAACATGCTGGACTTGGTCAAATGTGTCACACAGAATCAGGCTCTTTCCGCCAAACGTGTGCCTAAGGGTTGGGATGTTTTTATGAGAGCTATGGCTGAGCTAAATGTTCCAACATCTATAGTGGGGAATACTGCCAACAGAGAACGTTTAGATGCCTTGAAGAACCCAGGCAGCGCTATTAAGACACCAGTTCAACCATCCCACCGGGCTTCTAAGAAGCAGAGGCAAGCAAGCAGCACAACCTGGCTCAGTTTGTAATATAAACAAACAAAAATAAAGTTAATTTATTTGGGGGGAAAATGAGTCTCTGTCACAATTTGCTTTCAAATTAAGGTTTGGGGGTGGTTGGGGTAATCTCACACACACACACACACACACACACACACAAACACATTTTTTAAAAAAGCACACAGTTTATTAAGAAGCACAACAGTGAAAGTCATTACATGATTTACACCCCTGGTAGAGTTGAAACAGGTTGGAGGCAAATCTGGGTGTGTTTTTCTTGGATTTTACAAAGTTTACCACCATCTCATCATTTCTTTGTAGATTGTCTGAATATAATTCTTCAATATTTTTAAACGTTAGTCCCCTGCAGCGCTGTTGTAGGAAAAATACACAGCGGTAGCCACAAACCACAGAGTCTGGAGCCTGTAGCTGCCTTGGCTGAAAGACAATCTCTGAGGCATTTTTTCTTAAAAAAGTCATGATGCCTTTAGGAAACAGAGGATGGTTTGGAGGGTGACCGTAAGAATCAAAAAACTCCCCAGTCCTATTTTCTGTCAGATAGATGGCCAGCCAGTGTTCTCCAGGGAGATTATGGGGGTGGGTGTTGACAACCAAACACACAGGCCTTTGTAGCAGCCTCTCTTTGGGGAGCATGTCGCTGGGGAAGACGCCGTAGAAATCCTTTTGAGTGTGTGGGTTTGAGTCCAGGATACAGGTTAACTGTAAGCTGTCCATGTTACATGTAGTCAAACAAGACGTTTCTCCTGTGATTTATTTCAATCACGTTGTCAAAAACGCCATACACGATCATGTTGACAGTTGTCGGCAGGGCTCTAGCAAAGCGTAGTTCCAGCCTCAGGTTTCCGGTTTTAATCAAGGAATAGTGGTCCCCACATTCTTGGTCTGGAGTCAGGTCAAATGCAAAAAGAGTGTATCCTTGCGCATACTCCTCACGGTCAATTAAAAGAGACCGGTCTTTCATGTGTTTTCCAGCGGTCTGTACTAAACTCATGTATTCTCTCACGCAGTTTCCATCTTCAAAATTGGGTTGGAACGGCTTTGTAGGGTTCTGCTCACCATCCAGGTAAAGCGCGGCAAAATTAATGTCATAATGCTTAAAGTTGAAGGGGTTTTTATTGTAAGCTCCGCTGAAGGAATCATTATCAACCAGACCGATAACCACCTGTTTAGGGAGCTGTCCCAAAAACAAGTTCTCTTGGTTGGCGACACGGCTGCCTCTCGGGATGCTGAATACCTTCATGCTCACACGGTCCACAGGGTATTTGGCGTTGGTTGTCAGCAGAGCTTCCGCGTGTCCTAAACGCACGCCTGGAGTTACTCTCACCTTCTTGACAAAGAGAGAAGCTGACAAAATTTGCAGTTTGTAGCCAGCGGTATCATCGTCGCTCATTAAACAGAATGCGTCTTTGTTGCGTGTGAGTTTAATTTTAACATCCACACCATTTAACAACAGTTTTTCTTGAAAGAACAGGTCAGCGTGGAGATGTCCCAGCAGGTCTATTTTTCGGCTACCGGCAGTCAGGCTTGCTCTTTTGATAAAACCACGATTGTTGCCATCTACGTCTGCCGATTCATGCTCGCCCGCTGTATCTTTATAAAACAGCCCCGCAGAAAACTGGGTTGCAAGTGTATCTTCGCTATAGTTTAGCACAGATTCTATGAAAGCTCTAAAGGGGTAACAGTTGCTGCTTTGGCTAATCAGACGATCCCCCAGAGTTACATCTAATTGGCTAAAGATGGACGCAATCGGATAATTCACCAGGCCTACTTCAGACTGCTGCGCTAGGTTTGTTCCATCTCCATTTACAATCTTGCAGCTCAGGTAAAGCAAGGTATTGTTTAAATCCATATAGTCTTCGCCATTTCCAGCGATGAAAAAGTCTAGCGGAGCAGTTTCTGTCAGGGCAGTCAATGGAGGCACCTCGATATACAAACTTCTCTCAATACTGGTCTGCGTAGGCCCAATCTGGAATAAATCTAATTCTGATTTAGTACACTCCTCGGAGTTGCAGTGGATAAAGGCCATATTGGTAGTTTAAAAAATGTCCTCGTTAGCAGCTGCGATTCTCCTCTTCTTTCTCACAGCCTTCTGCTTCTGAGGCTTCTTTCTGTTTGTTGCTTTTCTTTTAAGGGGCTGGGGCGGGCCCATGAGCGTCACCCGTGAGGCTTTTCTTTTAATACCCTTCTTCCTTTTAACGTACATCAGGCCTGATCCCTCCTGTGGATCCAGTGCGTTTACTTTATTCAAAACGGCTTGAGTAACATGACCAACCACATCTTTAGCAATGTTACGAACTGCTGTTTTTGCATGCGGCTTAACGATGTCCAGACCTCTTCTCAAAAGTGGAACTGCTTTTCGAAAAAGACTTCTAAACAGGCCACCCAGTCCAGCTCCGTAGAGAACGGGTGCCCCCTGAAAACCTGGAAGAGCGCTTCCGGCCTGGGCTCTGTAATAATCCCTATAAAGAGCAGGGTCCCCATATGTTTTCAAGAACACCATGTTTAAATCAACAAGTTTCTCCGGGGGCGAAAGTGGAGCTTCACTATCAGCTTTCCAAAACGAAATGGCACATTTTTATTCTGGTCCGTCTTTATCTCAACAGTGATGGTATCAATGTGATGCTGACTTACCGGAATGTAATGAGGTTTGTCATAGCAAATATTGATATATTCGTTATTCTGTCCACGTACAGGTACACAACGCAGCAAGGGCACGTAAAAGTCACCCACCATCTGGTGCTCAACGATATCCGTGTAAATATACAGGGTGTTAAAACCCCCAGTGATGTCAGCTGTGAAAGGCATCTTTTTGACATGGTGGTTGGGGGCCATTCCTAATATATAGGATAGCTCCTCGCCGACTAACAATGTGTATTGAGTCTCAGATTTAAGCCTAACCTTTCTCGTTACCGAATCGTAATGCAGAGCCACTTCTGGAGGGTCACAGCAGCTGAGTATAAGACTGTTCATGTTTTCCAGCAGTTCAGGTATGCTGGAGTAATAGCCACGCTGTAGAACGAAGGGCCAAGTCTTTATCTCGTTTGAAATTTCAAACTTCACATCGGTTGTTATGTTGTTCCAACTGTGGGGGTACTGTATCTCAGCTAAACCCACTTCCCACGCTCCTGGTAGGTCCAGGGGTCTCGCTAAAGAGATGGTAAAGTTTGAAACTGTATTCTGTGGGAAAATCAATGTGCAGGCATTGCTAGGAAGGGTAACATAAAATCCACCTTCTCCCATTTCCACCGCTCCTTTCTCTCCGACCGTCTACGCAGGTTCGCAAATCTCAGACGAGAGCACCCAGGAGTTGAATTTGTTTGGCCAGCCTTCCCATTTGACTAAATGTTGTTTTCTCCTGCCACGGCCTTTTGTAGCTAGAATTTTTTCAATTCTATACACCCTGTCTTCGTTGGCATTAACTTTCTGTAATTCTTCAGGATAGAAAGAGCCAACTACAGGGTCTCCGTCGTAGTCTCTTAACAGGAATACGGGCCTCTCTGCTTTTCCAATGACACGGTCCACTATAAATACCTCTGTGGTGTAATTCTGTTCATAACCTTTAGTAAACACACCTTTGATTTTAGAAATCCTCACATGGTCGCCTTTCCGGAAACTTGGAATCTCCTTTTTTCTTTTAATATTCTCTCCATAAACGGTTTTCCAGATCGAAAGAGCATTGGAATGATTAACATCTACCGGCTTGGCTTTGATGGTTCGGTGAAAACTATTATTGTAGCTTTTTAGGAACTGTGGTAGTACGTCAATATAGGTAAAGGTATTTTTAGCCGTGAAATACCTCCACATTTTTGTTTTCAAAGGTCTATTAAATCTTTCCACCACCCCTGCTTTGACTTCATTATTGGTGACAAAGTGATGAACACTGTGTAATTTTAGCAATTTCTTTACAGACTGGTTTAGGAACTCATGACCACGGTCTGTTTGCAATTTTCCAGGCTTTCTATCGTTTTGCCTGAAAATAGCGTTGAACGCTTGGGACACTTCTCTGCCTGTCTTGTCTTTTAGAGGTGACGCCCAGGCATATTTAGACAAGATGTCTATCACTGTTAAAATATACTTGTAACCCTTGTTGTACTTTGAAAAATGCCGTAAATCTACTAAATCAGCCTGCCACTGGGCGTCTACTCCAGAAACAACAGTCTTGTTTCTTTTGAAACGGACCCGGGCTGGTCTATGTAGCGTGTAAGCATCTTGGTCCGAAAGCCATTTGACGACCTCTCCTCTCTTCAGGCCTTTGCTCTGTTTTCTGGCCTCTTGAAAAAGAGGGTTTACGCCCCCAAAGCTCCCAACCTCCCCAGGTGTATAATATATATTCTTTAAGACTTTTTCATGCTCTGCCATTTTGTCAGCTAAAACATAAATGAATACACTGGTGTAGGGTAAATCATTTTATTGGTAAAAATAAAAGCAGCAGGGTGGGTGGGGGTGGGGTGGCTTAGTACTCAGGACTGCCGGATATGCAAGTAATGCAGGAAAAGGTATATGTCTTTGATTCACCGATGTGCAGCTTTTCAGCAAGATCCCTGTGAACGACATGCTCCTGTGTAAAAATGAAATAGAAAAACATTTTAGTAAACTTTTCCATCTCTCTCTCCCCTCCACCCCACCTGTCTCTCTCTCTCTCGCACACACACACACATGCACGCATGCTTTCTTAAGAAAAACACACTGATAAATAAAACTCTTACCGGCTTGGCTTCTTTGTCCACTTCAGTTTCCAGGGTTTCATTTAAAGCTGCCTTCTCTTCATCTTTCTTTTCTTCCTCTTCCAAAAGGCCATCAAGGAATAACCGGGACGGCGACCAGGTAGGTCCAAATTCATCCTGCTTTGTTTTCTCACCACTTGGTCTGGCTTCTTTGAAAAGTATCCCACCATCCATAACATTTACAGGTTTTGGGAAATCCTCAACAGTTGAAGATCTCACGGTCTGCAGCTTTCGGAACAGTCCTTTTAGATTGCACTCACTGCTACAGTAGCTCCACTGCTCACTCCATTCCAAACAGCATTTTGTCGGGGTGGGGCTTTCAAGATCTGAGTCTTGACCAGCTGTAAATATGGCCACTGGTAAACTCTGTTGCTGAAAAAAGTTTCTTTCTACCCTTCTGAGCAGCTGTAGAAAAATCAAAGTCTAATGATTTGTCTTTCGGACTCAAGGGTGGAAACGAAAAACCCCTAGACTGCAGGTTATACTTTTTCACCTTTTTGGGTTTTTTCTTCAAGGGTGCATGGGGTAGGGGCATACCCAAAACACCCATCTCTGCTTCAGGTAATGGGGCACTTACACGTTTTGCCCAAGTCTTCTCCTTCCGTTGTATTTTCGGCATTTTATGCGGTAAAGAAAGGTCCGCGGTCTTCGGTGGGCTGCTTGTCATCTTTAGGTCCGCTCCTCAGAACTTGCCCGGGCACGCAAAAGACCAAGTCTGTTTCAAAAGGGCCGTCTCTGGGGAGGTGATATAGGTTATAAAGGGTATCACGTGTTCCTACACAGCCAATCTGCGCTAAGATTGGCCTGCCATTTCCGACCATGTGGGCAAACAAACATGGCGGCTATAACGTCACTTCCGATCACGTGGGTCAACAGGGCGCATTGCTGCTATGTCATTTCCGGCGCACATGGCTGTGACGTCACTTCCGACCACGTGGCCAAACAAACATGGCGGCAATGACGTCACATCCGGTCACGTGGGTAAACAAAAGCACATGGTGATGATGTCACTGGTCACGTGGGTAAACAAAAGCACATGGCGATGACGTCATCCGATTTTGACAGGAAGTAGGTCCGCTATACTACTTATTACTGTCCACATGACAGTGTAGAGACAGAGAGGTGAGAATACCTTGCAAATCCATGGTGTATCAAGTTACATAAAACATTCCAGGGAAAAATCATTGGGGGACCAATGTCAATGAAATGATAAGTAATGATTCAACAAACACAAGAGTCATGAGGGTAAACCCTGAAGCAAGGCAGGATTGAAGTCTGGCAGACATAGCAGAGAACATTGCAAGAGTTTGCTACAAATCAAAGGCCAATCTACTGAGAAAGGGCCTTGTCAATGGCATCACCCAGGCTCTTCAACTTCTTACCAAGAGAGGCTAGGTTTTCCTTCTCCTTCTGGCAAGAAGAAAAGATCCTTTTATCCAGGTATACTTTGAGCAATTAAGACTTTCAGATCATAAAATATTAGCTGCAGCGCTGGTTTTTTTTTTGGGGGGGGGGTTTTAGGCAAACTAGTACAGTATTAGTATTTTTGATGACTTTAAAGTATTTTAATTTTAATTGCATTTGAATTAATGTAATTTTGTTTTAATAATGTTTGTAATTTTATTTCCCCCCAACTGTTTCTTAAGCCAATGGGTCCCAGATTTGTGAGTAAGGAAGAATGCAATGCAATGCAATATATTTCAGCTGGGTAGAAATTCACAGGATAGTTTTGCAAAAATTAAATAAGTTCACATCAAATTCATGTGTCACAGATGTGTACCCTCCAATTTCTGCCATCTGTGTTGAAGGGCATATTCATTTCCAACCATGGTTGGCATTGCAGAAAGAATTACATCAGAGGCAAATCTCTGTTCAGCTGGGGATGTTTGTGTATGAAAACATTAGCAAAGAAGAATTGATTCCCTTTTTTACGTTGTTGATCTTTTCTTTCTCTGAGCCATTTATTTTATAAGGTCTACAATCTTCTGAAGATTTACAACAAATGTGTGGTGTAAATGTCAACATAATCAAGTTGAATAACAGCTCTGGACAGTCAAGCTGGATGTGTCTTGAATTGTATAGCTATTGCTCTGAGAGGTCTAAAATTCATTTGCCATTTTCTCTCCCACTTAAGTATAATCTCATGGTGGTGTCAGCTATAAAATAAGAAATACTGCAGACCTCACTATTGTTGATTTTCATATACTTTACCATTGTAAATACATTTAATAACACTTTGACAAACAGGCAAATCTTATGGGCATTTTTATCACCTATTAAATATTACAGGGGTTTTTTTAGTTTACTGTGGAGAATATATAGCCTTTAGAATTGTGCAAAGTACAGAATTTACCATCACAAGATATATAGCTTAAACACATTTAATAAATACTGATCATCCATCTTCTGAGTAACTTTTACTTCATCAAGTTCCATCCCAAATATCCTAAAATGAGTTGATGGTAAGTATATATTAGTTCTGTGGTACTCTGGGTGTGATTAAGTTACAAGAAACAATTACTCTATACAACTTACATTCCTGGAAAGCTTAAACGAGATTCTGAGTCTCCATCCCACCTATTTATGAATCACCTTAAAGCAGCTCTTAACAGCTATTAAAATGATACTCAATTATATTGGGTAGCTCCTGAAAAGACCCTTCAGCAATCTGAGTCATACAAAATATCCCTCAGCATTTGAACTGATGTTTTCATCCATCATGCTCCCCCCTTCCAAATGATGGACAAGGCAACAACATGAGTCACAACACTTACATGTCCACCCTTTTGGGCAACCCGAAAGCAAAATATCAGAAGTATCCCTTGGAAGAAGCTCCTTTCTCTTATTTTAAGGAACTGTATAGGATATACTTTAAGGCACCATGCTCCTGGCTTAGACAGTCTGTAGCTTGCCTGAAGCACCAGCCGATGTAACATAGCTTGGAGGCAATGAAGTTTTAAGCTCAGTTGAGCTCTACATGCCATATAGTGTTATGAACTGGGAGGTGATTACTAAAACTAAAAACATCCCATGAAGATGAGACATTTCACCAAACCAACTTTGATTGCACCAGAACTAGCTTTGCTGGGTGCTAAATTTTTGAAAACTACAGGAACCACAAAATGCCATTCAAAATAGAGAACTTATGTGGATTGGAAGGTTGCCTTGTTTCTGCTCTAGAAAGGGTTTTTCTTAATTGAAAAAATGGGCTTAAGGAAAAAATGTTTTGATTTTAAAAAGTCTTACCCAAAACACCTTTAAAATATTGTTATAGTGACTAAAATATGTAACTAGAATATGCCTAACGAATTGGTGGAACTTACAGAAGAGTTGACTAAAACAAATCTACAACTAAGTCAATCGGCCTTCTCTAATTATGATTTACTAGATTGGATTATTGTAATGCACTCTACATAGGGATTCCTTGATGACCATCCGCTGCTACAGGAGCTGCATTGGTTGTCAGTATGCTTCCAGGTGCTATTCAAGGTGCTGGTTTCGACCTTTAAAGTCCTTCATGGTAGTGGGCCAGGATACTTAAGATTTTCAATCTGTCCTACAAGAGCAGACCCTAGGGGCTCCTTATTGATCCCATCAGCCAGGGAGTTACATTTCACTGGGACCAGATGGAGAGCCTTCTTGATATCTGCTCTAGCCCTCTGGAACCACTTGAATTGCACCTCCAGGCAGAGTCCTTCAGGAAGGTCTTAAAAATGTGGCTATGCCAGCAGGTGTGGGGTACAACTGGCACCACAACCCAGCCCTGCTGGCTTATTTAGCCCTGCTCAGGGACATTATTTACTCCTGGGTGTCCTTCTTTTTAAGGAGATTGGGGAGATTTTATAAATGGTTTTATATAGTTTTATAGTATTCAGTTTAAATTAGTATTGGGTATAGGCTTTAACTAATGTCATGAGCCACCTTGGGTCTCTTAGGCGAAAAGGGCAGTTATATAAATCCAATAAATAAATAAATAAATAAATAAATAAATAAATAATGTCAGCTACCATATCAAAATGTTACAAAATATAAGCCAAAATCCTATTTCTTAGTGTAATAAATAACACTAGAATAAAGTCATTGAATCAGTAGGTATTTACCACCATTACAGTACATCAATAGAACTTACAGGGAAGGTGACTCACCAAATCATTTTAGACATAATGTTTTAGAAAATAATAATACATTATAAAATGTAAAATATTCAATAATAGTATTTTAATTAATATTTTTCAAGGGAGCCATTAAGCTCATCTTAATGCTGGTTCTTCCTTCAGTTGCTGCCAGAAATGCAGTTCCATGGTAAACTAAAGTCCAACAGTCTTATTATGGAAATTTCTTTGTTTCAGTTCTCATGCTCTTGGGAACTGAATCTTTGATTCTGATGCTAGTCAAGATAGGGCTGCCATTGTTGGGCCTCTATTTGGTATCCACAACTTCAAGTCAATAATGCAAGCCCATATTATTTAGGGAACAGATGCCCAAACTACAGCCACCAACACCGGATTGCCACCAACACTGGAAGTGCCGTCATCAAAATGGTTAATAGGCAACACATAAGTAGCTTGTTAGTTATGATCAACTCAGAAGCCTGAAGAACACTTTTTTAAATAAGAAACTGCATGACTGCCAACGAAATGGAATTTATTGAGCAAAGACATGTAAAGGGGCAACTAGAATAAGAAATCACTAAGTTATAATTAATCAAGAGTTTCTGTTCACTGCCCTGTACCAACATGTTTTTAAATAATCCCAGTATATATGTGAATTGGCTTACCGACAACAACAGCTTGATTTTTTAAAAAAGGTTATAAATGGTATTGGATTAATTAATTTCCTGAAAGATTGAAGCATACTTGAAATTAGCTCTTACCAAGCATCCTCACCAATAATGGCCCCCTAGTTTGTTGTTTTGTTCTAAAGTACCTAAGTGTTGCTTTTTAAGCTTTGTGTGCATTGGACTCAAAGGAACAATTAGTCAGACACTAACCTTTTCAATAACAAAGTAGAATCAGGAAATAAGTAATAACTCAATGTTCAAGCATTTTAAAAAGTTATCTTACTACAGACACTTGCAAAATTGCACCTATCCAGCTGAGTAATATCTAATTTTAAACAGTTACTAAAGTTAAATTATTTTTCCTGATGAAATTATATTGGGATGAATAATTTTATACTATATAATTGGTGAGCTGGATAATTCAATAAGCCCATTTTCTGTGGTTGACTTGCTTTTACAAGTCAAAATTCCATAATGAGGGAGGCAGCTTTCTCAAACCAGCTGCCAAATGGCAATTGCATCATTAAAAAAAGAATTAATCAGTAATTTAATTAAACATTCAATGTATGTAAAAACCTGCTGTATACTGAAAAATGTGAATGGCCTGACAATAGCTCTTGAAGCAATGCATTTACAGAGACCTCTGCCAAGCAAGCAGTGTCTGGACCCCTTTTTTGCAGATCTGCTGGACAAGAAAAAGAACATTTTAAAAGTCTGGTATCCTGTTCAATTTTTTTGAGTTTACAGACCTCCAATTTCTAAAGGTGTTGTGGTGATCTGATAAAGTCATGCATACTCAGGCATGCAACTTGTACCACACTAGACTGTCACAGCAGCATCCTCAGTTGGTGTTCTGGACATATCAATATTTAACAGGATAATGACCATAACTTGACAGCCAGAAGGTCAGCAGGTTAGCAGTTTGAGACATGAGTGCTGCACGGTGGAGTAAGCTCCTGTCGTCTGTCTCAGCTCCTGACAATCTTGCAGTTCGAAAACAAGAAAATGCAAGTGGATAAATAAGTACTGCTTCAGTGGGAAAGGTAACAGCATTCCATGCACTATCATGCCTGCCACATGATCAAGGAAATGTCTGCAAATGGAGACAGTCCTGGCTCTTTGGCTATAAATGGAAATGAGCACTGACTCCTAGAGTCAGACACAACTGGCTTTCAAGCAAGGGAGATCTACCTTTACCTTGTATCATATTCCTGCTCATTTTGCTTAGGTAAAAGGTAAGTTAGAGTATGTGCTCCATTTTTTTAAAAAAAAAACAGGATTTAGTGTGTGTGTGTAACTGTCTTGGGTGTTTGATTTCTTGTTTGGGTTTTGCATAATAAGTCACCAGTCAGTTTTAGTAGAGCAGGATTTATCTTTTTCCTTTTTCTTTGCTTTCCTCCCTATCGATTTCTGAAAGTTCTCTTTTTTCATCTGCAGTTATCTTGTCTGCATTGGGATTTCACTACTGTTGCTGCTACATTAACACAGCCCACTTTCCCATCCTCCATCTGATGTCAAATATAAAGTTTGTTCGTTCTGGAGTTGAAAAATTGAAGAAGTAGCTTCAAAAGAAGAATATAGCAAAGGCAAATTTTGGAGATGGTTTGTCCTGAAACATCAGAAGTTGCCTGTCTGCAATTTAGCAAAGGAAATATTTTAACCAGAAATAGAGCCTTCTCAGTGGTGGCATCAACATTGTGGAATACACTACCAGTGGACCGGAGCCATGTCCCATCCCTGGCTACCTTTAAAAAACAGGCAGGTCCCTTCTGTTACGCCTGTGGCCACAGGGGCTCTTTATTCTCCCGACCAGTGGAAGGGCCAAGGGGAGCACATTGACTCCGCACTGTCTTCAGCCTCCTGTGGTCACAAGGGCTCTTTATCCTCTGGGCCTGTGGGAGGGCTGAGGAGGGCGCATCACAGCTCTTTACATGTATAAATAAAAAAAAATACAATTGTTGAATGTATTACACATATTTACATGTAAACTCTATACATCATGTTTATTATCTACTCTATACAGCTGGAGAATGTGGTAGATTTTCTTTGTGGATTAGGAGAAAGACAGAATTCATTAAACTTGCTGTTTAAGTTTCTTCTAGAGAGGAAATATTGGTGTTCTTGATAAATAATATTTTTTTCCCAAATCCTGTGCACAGAGAGTTCAGATTGTTTTAGTTCATGGAAAGATATTGCAGACATGAATGTTTTAAGATAAATACCGTTCAGAAGAAAGATTCATTGTAGCAGATATATTTTCAAAATTGAATTATGCAATGGTTACCTCACAAAGAAATATGTTGTTCTATTTCTTTCTTTCTTTTTATTATTTATTACTGCATTTTTCATCGTTCTTTCCAAGGATCTCCAAAACAAGGCAGAGTGTTAAGGCCATTTACAGAGACACTGTTTAGATATAAATCATTATTTTAAGCACTTTTCTCCTCAGTTCTCAGGAATGGTAACATCATATCTAACCTCACAGGTTGTCATGACCGGTTCCACCACCAGGATACTAAGATACTTCACTCGGTGACAGCAAGCTTTTTCCCTCCATCTCTCCTGAAGCTTTATATATTGCCTAAAAACCCACTCCAGGTGGTTTCCTCCACCCTCCAGACATAATTTCCCCTTGAAACAATGTGTTTACACTTCATTTATAAACAAAACTCCACAGTGAACGTTTTTGGAAGATGTGATTTGACTTGATAGTAACACATGTGTCTGCGAGATCACTTCCTGCAAAGAGGGGAGGAAAGTTCTCTTTCACCACTGCCAAAATGGCATATTTTGGTGATAAGGAAAGAGGCTTCAGAAACAGGTGGTAAGAAGATCCGCCTACAAGCTATATGTTGCTCATTCCAATCAAAATTAAATATCTATCATAACACTGAATCTTGACATCTAAGAAATACCAAAAGACTTGCCAATCTGCTTGCATAGGTGAAATAGTGTACATTGTGGTGTCAGATTTCCAATAATTAACTAGCTGTTGGTTGTGTTGCTGAACCAAGTGGATTCATGCCTGGGAATGCAACCAGCACCTCATTAGCAGGTTTAACTGTATGTTCTTCAGTTTCTTAAAATAAATGCTTTTGTGTTTGAAGAGGGCAAATACATTTGCACCTCAGAGGCCAAGGCTGAGTTGGAGAACATGAATCGACTTTTGAGCTCTTTACTTTAGTGATGGCCTTTGATGAGATATCAGAATACTTAGAAATAGAGAAAAGGTTGATTTTGGAAACCTTGTGCAAGGAACAAGACAAATAAGCCTAATTTGTGAGCAATTGTATTTTCAAAGGGACTTTTGAGGCAGCATGTTGGAATAGTAGGCTTGCAAACACTGAATCATTCAAAAACATCAGATCATTTATCACATCTGGCACAACAGAATGGTTTGGTAGTTCAATGTGCAAGAAAATTGATGCACAGGTAGATACCCAAAACATTGTCTTGGCCTCATGGTTACTAGCTGTGCAAATTGTGAGGTAACAGGGAATGATCCTATTAACTTTATATTCCCTTATACAGTAATACCTCGGATAACGCTATGACTTGGTTCCACAAGTCTTGGTGTTATCCGATTTTTAGTGTTATCCGATGCATGTTAAAATCCTATGGGATGGATCGCATAACATTAAAGCTCCATAGAGATACATTGTAACCGCACAGGCTTTAGTGGTTGTTATCCGATCCATCCCATAAGACCTTAACGTTATTCGATCCAATTCTCCTCCCCAGATTACTTAACGTTATGCTATTTTAGCATTATCCGAGGTAAATGTTATCCGAGGTATTACTGTACCTCACAATTTGCTGTATTTCATCTTCTGCATTTCTAAAGCTCTGCACACAGACATTTTAAAAACCTAATAATAGTGTTTATTTAATTAAATCTTGATTTCTTTATTATTTCTTGTCAAGCTCATGTCCTTGCTCACTTATGGTACCATGGGCTAAATTGTACTAATACAAACTAGGTTTGCTACCACATGATTTTTAAATTATTCAGTTGGTTTTGGTTGTCCCATGCATTATACTTCAAATAATTCCTTTGTTTTGTTTAAGGCTTTATTTATTATTTGTGATGGGGGCAAACAGGGGTATGTTGTAGTCTCAAATTATTGAGAAGGAAATTTAGCTCTTCTCAAAAACAGTCTGCCTCATGGCATAATGATACAACACAAAACATCCATATAGTTAACAATCAGGATTCAGTTGATTCTGGCAATGTTCACATCAGGATTCTAAAGTTCAGGTCCTGGTTGCCAGGAGAAAAGCCTAAACATGATGCAATAAATTCTTCATATGCATGCTAAGAGATTAAGAACTTGGATGTATCCAAGTGTACTGTATGATTGAAACCATGAAAGTTCCTATATGATTTGTTTAGATAACTGGACCATTTCACACATTCCTCTCATAGCTGTAGTCTTTGAAGATTATCAGCAAGGAAATCATATTCATGGCTCATGTATTAGGATAGAATGAGATAATGTAGTTTAAATGATTCTTTGTAAATAAGACACATTTTGAAAGTTGCTTTCTTGTACTTGAAAACTAGTAAAGCAGGTTCTGTCTGTTTCCTCCTAGAACAGATGTGTGTTCTGACAAGAGAAAGCTTCCTTGGCAGTTCTTCATTTTTGAAGCCCTTACTAGGTGTAACTAGTACAGGTAAATAAGAATTAATTCACACTGGGGGATTTGGTTCTGTTTAATTTAAGTGGACACACAGGTAGAAGAATAAAAGCTTTCTAATTGCAGTTCTTTAGCAGTTCTATTGAAGCAACTGTAGTTGGAATGATTCAAAGGAACTACCGGTACTTGAAAAGTCTTTTCCTGCCCCAATGACTCTATGTCTTTCACTTATCTTGATTACTTGAGAGCTTGCTGAACAGTACAAAATTAAAATAAATGGAGCTCTGCCCACCTTGCAGAAGCTGTAAAAATGTCATGAGAGATAAGCTTTGGGAAGAAAACTGAGTGCCACAGCTGACTGTGTGTATGTGGATTTGAGAGTGCGTGCACACACATGTACACTTGCACATGTGCCTATGGATTCTCTGTTCATCCTCCCTCAAGAGGCGACACAAAAGGTGTTTTTCCAAAGTTTTGTGTGTGTGTGTGTGTGTGTGTGTGTGTGTGTGTGTGTGTGTGTGTGTGTGTGTGTGTGTGTGTGTGTCTGTGTCTGTGTCTGTGTCTGTGTCTGTGTCTGTGTGTGTTGGAAACTAAAGTTTCTTGAGGGGAATCAAGTCTAATTGCCTTGATAACTGAATGGTGTTAAAAAAAGACTGACCAAAGAAAGTAGCATGTATTAATATGGTAGGTAAAACAAGGTCATTGAATGAGTTGTATGACTGAATATGGACCTGAACCTTACTAGAGATGACTACACAGCAACGTAAATGAGAATTAACTCTTATGCAGTAAGGCTCTCTGTCTCTCTGTCACTTGCTTTAAGCGAATTGAAGTCAAACCAATAGGCAGTAAAAAATAGTTAAAGCATAATCTATTTATTTAGACCAGAGGTTCCCAACCTAAGGCCTGTGGGCTGGATCTGGCCCATGGTGCCATTTCATGTGCCTCCTCTGGGAGCCGCCCAGAGTCGCTTTTGTGAGAGGGTGCGGCATAAAAGTCTAAAAATTAAATTAAATTTTAAATTAATTATGGGAGCAGTTGTTCAAACAGTAATGATCTTGAGTTTTGGGTAAAAGATTTACATATGCTATAGCTTGCAGTAGTTATACTGTAAAGTAGAATGCAGACTTGAATTAGAATAACATGTGAATGTTACTAATAAACTTCAGCCTCCATATGGATTGAGACTCAGGAGGCCTGGATTTGAATTCCTGCTCAGCCATGGAAAATCACTGGAGGTGTGAAACTGATAAAGCCACTCTTTAAATATTTTACATACCATCAAAGCCCTATTAGGTTTGCTGTACATCATTTCCAGCTTAAGGGCACATAGTAAGAAGTGCTTTAGTTACCTTTCCGCTCTGCTTCTCAGTGTTCTGTTGGCCATCTACCTCTTGTCAGTTTTGAATTTCAAGTTGCAGTTTAAGCCATGCCATAACTCCAAAAAATTATAAGCAGCAGCATATGAATACTTAAAATAAATATTTTCAGAAAATTATTTTAGGTTTCACATTTCTCATTTTTGACTGATAGACACGATGAAACTTTTATTTGTATCCTCATTTTGAGTAGGGGAACAGTAATGGTGTCACCTCTTTGTCCATAGCTGAAATAGCATTTTAACTTTCTATAAGCTGAGGAAGGACTCATGCCTTGAATCAGGTCTCAATAAGCATATCTTTCCTAAAATATATAAACCCAATAGAAACTTATTCTGTGTTTGGGGAGTTATCACGTTAAAAAGAAGATCTGGGGGAGAGAAACAAGAGTGTACTGCTATTCTTTTGCTTCAGGGCCTAAACAGATGACGCTGGTCTGCTTTGTTTTGGAAAAGTCAAGGGAGTGAAATCTTCACTGATACTGTTGGCAGGAGAGCTATCTACTGGTACACCAAATGGAAGAACTAAGAAACTAAAAAGTTAATAGCAATCAGAAATGTAGTGTGTCTTCTGAAGGCCACATGTTGAGCTTTTATCTCTGCCATCTTCTCTTCCCTTAAGGAACCTAGGATATTTATACAATAGCTGAAAGAACAACTTTGAAGTGTCATTTGTTGAACTGAGCATAAGTTATGATTCTGCTTGAGCCCAGCGGGATATTCAGCTACAAAAAAAGAGAAAGTTTTGAAGTTATAGGCCTGCTTTTCTGAACCATTTGTTTCCAGGATTCTTAAATGTGAACCATGATATCTGTCTTTGAACAGGAGCCCAGATTTCAGCTGAAAACCCCAAAATAAAGCTTACAATAAGCTGCAATGGCACACCACTGTTTTTTAAAAGAGCAGGAACTGATGTTATGTAAGCTTTGTGGAAATTCATTGTGAAAGAGGCAATTAATAAGCTGGCTTTTTGTTGTTTATATTTAAAGAAAGAAGTAGCTAATGTTTTTGCTTTCACTATAAACCAGAGGCGTAGCTACCACCGTATCTGCCGTATCAATTATACGGGGGCCCCGGGTCACGGGGGCCCCCAACGTGCGTAAACAAAACAAATCTTTACCCTTCCTAAGGGCCCCCAAAAGATTTTTATACGGGGCCCCGCCAAGGCACGCTACTCTTCTGCTATAAACATAGGATTAAAAAAATTAAAATTCCTGTATTGCATATAGAATATGCAGTGAGTTCATCTACTCACTTTGCATTAGAGCAGGGGCCCTCATCCTATGGCCCATGGGCCAGATCTAGCCAACAGCACCATTTCATGTGGCCCGTCACCATTGCTCCTGCCACTGTCACCAGAAGCTGTGCCATGTGTGGTTCTTTTTTTAATGTAAACAGTATTTCAAAGCTGTTTACATTAAAAAGGAACTACACATGGCACAGCTTCTGGTAGTGGAGGTGGGAGTGAGGGCAGCAAGCCACATGAATTGGTCCTGGGGTGGGGTGGGGATTGTTGGGCTCATGGCCTTGTCTCACCCAACCTCCCCCCCCCAAGGACTCTAGCCCCCACAAAAAAAGGACTAGCATCATTAAAAAGCCCCACTCATCCACTCAGGCAAGTAATCTCATTAGTGTCAGTTGGGGAGAGGGTCCAAAGCCTCTGTTGATGGTTGGTGTCTCCCTCCCTCCTTCCAGGGAGAAACAGAATTGTTGCCCCATTGATGCTGTTGGGACAAAATGGCCACCTCAAAAAGGCCACCTCCATCATCCAGGCAAAACAAAATGGCTGTCCAGCCCACTTAGCTATCTGAGGGAGCAGGAACCAGCCAGTGGCTTGAAAAGGTTTAGGACCTCTGCATTAGAGGCTTATGTTTTTGTCAACTTTTCTTTTTCTGTTTAGCTTTGGTGCTATTGTTGTCACATTGAGAGCATTGATTATGACAGAAATAATATTGATTTGCACTAATTTTAAAAAAACACAACTGTCAGTAAATGGCACTATTAAGACTTTATGACTTTCTAATATATAACATGATATATACAAATAACTATTTTGATGTGAATTCAATGAATGTCTTACGTTTCAGTTGGGTGGTCTGACAGCTTTTGCGATGTAATGAAAATCATGTACTTTCAACGAGCTGCCACCACAAAACTACATCAACTGAAAGTTCGTCTCAGCGACTTTCAGAAATGTAAAGAGCCATTGGCCAAAAACACAAGGCGATGACATCATTGCTTCTGAAAGTTGCCTTGAAATAATGCAATCTTCACTGGGGGTTCGGTTTTCAGTGGCCCAGCAACCAAACCACACAACTGATTCAGGTAACCCAGAGTGCGTTTGAAAGAGGAAAGAATAACCTTTGTGGTGACACTATTACATTTGAAGTTGGACTAAAGGGAAAAAAACTATAAAGCATTTTACAAATAACATGCAAATGAGGTCACAAAAATAGAAAAATAAAAGGGGAAAACATGTTAGAAACTGAATATGACAACTTCCCAAGGTGGGTATAGTTCAAATACAACATGTGGAGAAGAATGACACCAAGGCAGGAATCAACAACAAAGATATTAAGGAAAAACGTGACTCGTAAAAATGATATTGGGGGGGGACTGGCGGTGAGCCAGCAACTGAACTGATCAAAGTGATCCAAAGTGTAATTGATAGAGGACAAAATAACCTTTCTTGTGACACTTATACAATTTGGATCGGAGTTCAGAAACATTTTCTATGAAGATTTTAAAACAAATAACACTTTCTTTCTAACCTTCCTTCCTTCAAAAAAAAAGTCTCTAACTCTCACCTTCTCGCTGGATGTGGAAGTAAACAGGCTGTCAACGTGTTCATTTCATTTCATGAAGGAAGGTAAGAAAGAAAGGGGGGGAATCAGGACCCACTCGGCAGCGAAGAGGCGATCAAGAACTTTAAAAAGTTCTCACTTTCATTTGCTGCTTCTGGCTTGCCTCTTCGCTGCCAGGTGGGTCCTGATACCAACACACACACACTTTCTTTCTAACCTTCCTTCCTTCAAAACAAGTCTCTCCCAACTGTAGCCTTCTCACTGGATGTGGAAGTAAACAGGCTTGAGAGCAGCAGCATCAGGGTCTTTGTAGCCACCAGCAATGACTCTGCTGTGGTTTGAATTCAGGAAACAAATCATCAGAAGGTAGTGTCCTTAGACTCTACTTTCCACTTTTTTTCTTTTTCTTTTGCTGACAGCATTAGATACTTCTTTACTTCTAAGAAAGATAACTTGCCAAACTTCATATCTGAGGTATTCTGAACAAACATGAGAATTCTTTAAAAATCTGTTTCCGAATTGTATGTGTGTATGAAAGAAAGAAACCTGATTCTTTCTGCTCTTTTTATTGCACTTTATAACATGTGATTATTGTGATATAGTATCCTATAAAAGTGACAATTTTATTTAGGTCTTTTAACAAATTTTCAGATCTTGGATTCCTGTAGAAGAAATTTCTAGTTGTGGCTGAAGTATTCCTCCTTTCTACATGGATCTGTCATTACATCTTTATCCATTCAATATTTGATTATACATGCCATGAAACTGATTTATTATCATGTTTTCTGACCACATTTCTGAACACTTATATCCAATTACGTTCAGATTCAATTTTAGAAGTTGTGAGTTAAATTTAAAACTCACCTGCAAGCTAACCACTTATACCCCATCACAGCCAGCATCTCCGCTTTCCCAAACCTCATTCCCAAACAGGCCAAGAAGCATAGGAGAGAATTTTCCAGATTGGATCGATTTATTATCAGCTGATATTAACAGGTCCTGACACACATTCAGTGCTGTGATGTAATAGGTTCGCACCAGCTCACCAGAACCGGTGGTAACTTTTCCCAGTGTCCTGGAGAACTGGTAGCAGCTTTGGGGAGGAACCACCTTCAGGGCTTACCTTTTCACTGGTTCCCCCACTGCACATGCGCACCAAGCACTTGGTGTGCATGCACGCCTAAAGTGCTTGGCACATATGCACGGCCTCCTTGCTGTGCTCCCAAGCAGAGAGGAGGAAGAGAAGCTGCTAACCTGAAGCTTCCTATAGCCTGCTTCCCAGGGTAAGTGACTCACCTATGGAGATGGTGTGTCTGTGTGTATTTAATACCTTTACCTATATTGATGTACTACCACAGTTCCTAAAAAGGCCTGGGGGCCAGCAGGCCTGGCTTGGGTTTTTAAGCAAAGTTTTGGAGTTACCTCATCAATAAGCTACACCTGTGCTGTTCCAATTGCTGTTCCAATTGGAGAACCCTTAAGGAGGTACAGCTGTTTTACATTTACATTAAGGCATATTATCCTAGAGAACTGGTTAGGCAAAGACTTCGTACCTAACTTCTTTAACTGCTGAAAAGTTGAAAAGTGCCAAAATGAAGCCATCTTGTGGTGAGTTCATTCTGTAGTTCCTTCCTTCTTACCTACTGTGAGAAAGTTTAGCCAAAATAAGCTTTAAGCTCTGGTTTAAAGCTCTGGCTGATTTGTGTTTGGGGTGGGGTGTATTCTAATGTATTTTTATTTTATTTATTTATTTAATTTATGTACAGGTTTGTGTTGTGGGTGGGTGGGTTGAGGTGTGTGTGTGTGTTTGTGTGTGTGTGTGTGTGCACGCTTATTTTTATTTTATTTTTATTTTTTTATTTTTTATTTGGCCCCACCCACAATGTCATGATGTCATGATGTCATGATGTTGGCTCCACCCATGACATCATGACATCATGATGTTAGCTCTGCCCACACTGTGATGACATCATGGTGGGGTAGTAAAAATTTTGACATCCCACCACTGCACACACTCTCACAAGTTGAAGGCACTTGTGTGGTGATACAAAAGTTGCTCACATTTTATACACTTTCTTCACTCCCTTTTCTCCCTCCTAAGTCCCTTCTATGAATCTATAAATGTCAAACAATATCATACAAACATATAATATCCATAGTTCTTTTGACCCGCAAGGTTAAAGCCCTGTTAAATGTCTTCTTTCCTGATTGGTCCATGTGATTATTTTAATTGCTTAGAAGTGTCATTGAGCAAGAAATGAAAGTAGGGCTCTCAAAATTTAGTGTTGCTTAGGCTACCCAGAGCAAGGAGTGAGGTATGCCAGTCTCAGACATCCTCCAAGGTTTATGCCTTTTGGTATCAGTTCTTATTCCTGGAGTGTCTCCAAATAGGGAAAATGAAGGTAAATTGAAGATTTAATATCTCTGACGTTAGGGGCACTATGACCTTCCTATTGCTGCATTTCAGGCAAGGCTGGCTAAGAGTTTACACATGCGCAACACTGGATATGAACCATACAATCAAGGGGCCTGCTTTAAAATAGCTGACATACCTTCCTTTCAAGATGAGATCATGTTTGTGTCTATCTAATCCACTCCAGTCAAGACAAGTAATACATATAAATGAATAAATATAGTAAGCAACGTGTGAGTATACTAAGCAATGCATATAGCACTGGTATGAGTATGTAGGATTAATATATGTATAATATGCAATGTGCATAGGACTAGAATGAGTACAATATGCAATAATAATAGTAATAATGAAATGACTCCCATCATCCATATTTATTTGGAAGACGGGAACAATGAAAACATATCAATGACATTTACTAAGTGTGACTTGTAATACAAATAAATAATGTAGAATTGTACCTTTAGTTGCATCATAACTTCAGTTGCTAAGGTTCTATGTGTCTATGTTAGTGAATAGAAAGAAGGAGATTAGTCCACTATTCCATCAGGAACTGCTGTCCAGTGACAAGGTAGTAGTGAAGGTGGAACTAACTGTAGCATGTGATACCACTCTGCATGATGGCTGCCCATTTTCAGAGTAAAAATTTAACTCATTCTCAGAAGAATTTATATTCATGATATAAAATAGTCTCCCAACGGATCAAGGAACCCCTTTGCTAAAATAGCCAGCCCCTCTGAGATTTGTTTAGTCTTTCATGAGAGTGAAAAGTTTAGCAATTTTTCATCTGCAGTATAAGCAAAAAGAGGGGAGGAGGGCCTGTGTGTTTACAAAATATTTTGTTGTTTGCATCCAATACCTTATATTTTGCACAAAATGCAAAATGCAGAACTTCCTCTTCTAGGCACCTTTGCAACTGTCAAGGAACCTCTCAATTCCCACCAAGCAGGGTGCTTTACTCACCAGCATGGAATAGAACATTAATGAAGGCTGAGGGGCTGTTCTGCTGCTTTGGGGCTTTCACTCCCATCATTTAGCCAAAGGGGTTCCTGCTGTATTATGGGGTACAAGGTCCATTAAATATCAACATCCCATATCTAATATCTTGATAAGAATTCCCAATCACTCAAGGAGAAGGAGGCTCATGTTTCTGGGTATCATTGCATGTGGGGGGTGGGGGAACCTGACAGATTAACATATTTCTGGATATGGAGATGTTTTGCTTTACACCCAGGTAAAATAAACCAGTCATTTACCTCTCCTAAAGAAATCTTAAGAACAGCAGAAGGCATACAGGAGATTGGTTTAAACTTCTATAGCTAATTACACATGCATCTTCCACTCAGGTTTCAAGTACTAAATCCTGCATGCAAAAGATTGTCAGTTGTTTTCTTTTGAAGCAAAAGATTTCAGCTCCTTTCTGAGTAAGAATAAAACCTTGTTCTTACAAGGGTGAAAAGGGACATCAGAGAAAGCATTTTGTATATTCCAATTGAAAACCCTATATTAATTTATTAAAAACCTAAGTTATTTTCATTTAATTTATGAAAGGCACTTCAAAAATGAAATTCTTCCATCTTTGCACCAGTCATATTCAATAGATACAGTTAATGGCAAGAGAAGGATCATGTAGTTGTTACTCAAGACGAGGAGATTCCCACAAAAACCTGGCAGCAACTTTTATTTGGCATTAATATGGCCGAAGTGAAAAGGTTCAAAGCCAGACATTTATAAATTAAGCACTCAAATCTCTGGGCCTATATTGGCGTGTATGCCAGGTTCCATTTCTCTACATTTGTTTTTCTTTAAATTTCAAATTATTTCAATTCCAAGTAAATTCTTATTCAAAAGGAGCTTAAAGGGGGTGGAAATCATTGTAGAAAAATCTACATTAAAACATTTATTTAACCAATGTTGAAACACACAACCCTCTTAAAGCACCCATCTTTTCCAAAAAGCACACATTAAAACATGTCTACTTGCATGCACGCATGTGGACAAGCACACATAAAACCCCAAAATGAATAAGCAAACTGTTTCAGGTTGGCTAAGCAGAGATGGGGAAATCTGAGGGTAACTGAGGACCAAAGCAGACAAGAAATGCTACACAAAACCATATAGACTTAGAGCATATGCAGTTGCATATTAATGATGGCATCTGTTATGTACAGTCTAGAAATCCCTTAACTATGGAATGCCACATAAGCACTGACTAGAGACTTTTAAAGCTTTCATTAATTTGTGATAGCAGCAATTAGCAGAGAGAGTGTTAACACTCACTAGTGCTCAAGCTGTCTATTTCTGGCTTCTTCTCTTTTCTTTGGGTGGGGGTGTTCTTGTAAGTTTTCGCCACTGTTTATCTAAATAGAGCAGTGCACTTGGCCAGAAAAATGCTTTCCCACAATGTTCTTTCATTCTCTCAAATGTTTCAAATATATATAGCTTTCTGAAAATTCACTCAAATGCTTCACAATCAGGAATAGGATTAATTGCACATGGGCCCATCCACTGCAGAGGATGAGGCTGTGTTTGAAACCCTATCTAGATGCACACACGCTTTCAGAACTAATAAACACACCTTGCATAAATGAGACCATGTAACAGTTATGACCAGATGGAGAAAGGCAGGTGTTGCTCATCTACTGCTTGTGCAATAAAGTGGAAACCGCCTAAAAAAGAATGAGCATCAACAGAATGATTTAAGTACTCCAGATTTCACAGGAAAGCCAACCCTCACAGAAGAAAATATTTGAAAGAAAAGAGACAACTGCCATATAGTTGTCAAACTATTCACTTTTGAGAGATGGCCTATAGAGATTGTGAGCATCTGGCAGAAGCTCCTAAAGCTTATACAAGCTATCCTGTTTGATCAAACTATGTGATAAATATGGTGGTTAGGACTATACCTCACAAGTCAGATGGCGATTTTTAGAGATATTTAGACATGCAAAACAAATTAGCTCAAGGTAGCATATGGCTTTCTCTGTAGTCATCACACAGCATCACACCCATTTTCCCTCACAACCTAGTGCTGTGATGGTGAACCTTGGCACTCCAGGTGTTCTTGGACTGCAATTACTAGAAGCCCAAGTCAGGGCTTCTGGGAATTGATAAGGGGTTCTGGGAATTGAAGTTCCAGAACATCTGGAGTGCCAAGGTTCACCATCCTTGACCTAGTGGATTAAATAGGCTACAACAGGAAGGGAGGACAGCTAGCTTCTAAGATTGCTCTTCCCCCAATGCAATTAGTGACATAAAGCAGTGTACCACCTTCACAGGATTCAAACAGGAGAGTTTATATATCTACATAGTGACAGGATAGTCATATCTGTTTATGTGCAAATTGCATGCATTATGCTATGTAACTCTTGGCCATTAGTTATAATTCTTAGGAGGGGGGGCAAGACTATAGTAAAAGTAAAGATTTGTACAATATTGATCCCTCCAAGTTGAATGCAGTCCATTTGGTCTGCCAAGGTCTGAAATGTTCATGGTCTCACCAACTACAATTCCTAATTTATTTATTTACAGTAAAACCCTGGGTTATGGAATTATTCCATTCTTTGGGGTTTTCCTTACAACAAACATTCCTTATCGTGAAGTGCCCATAGGAATGCATTGTGCAGTTTCCCATGGGAATGCATCGGAAGCAAAAATTCCATAAAGTGAAGCATGATTTCCCGTAGGAATGTAATGGGGAAAAACTGTTCTGAAAAAAATCCGTATGCCAAGTCGAGTTTTTCATTACCAGAAGCATTCGTAACCTGGGGTTCCCCTGTATTCCATTCCATTTCATTTTACTACCACATTTCTCCCAGTGAAGAGACCCAAGGCAGCTCAAACATCATTTTAGAAAAACACCTAAAATATAGATGACAGCATTTTAGAGAAATTAAACATCTAATAGTGTTTAAACAATTAAATAAAACAGTTAAACAATTTAAAACATATTAAAACACACATAAAATAATAGTAATGTATAGCATCCAAAAAAGTAGTTAGTGTTTAAAAGCCTTTCTTAAAAGGATGGTATTCACATGTCATCCAAAAGACAAGAGAGAAGGGGCCAACCTGTCCTTTTGAGGGAGGGTATTTCCACCACCTGTGAAAAATCTACAAAGAAAGTTTTGTCTCTTTCCTACCAAAGAAACACAGAGAGAGTAGTGGAAATGAGATAAAAGCCTCGTTTGAAGATTCGGGGGCTGAGATTAGAGGAGGCATGGGGGAGATATGGTTCTTCAGATAGGCCAGACCCAAGCCATATAAGGCTTTATATATCATAATCAGCATTGGAAAATTGAAATTTGCAGGCAACCTGTGAAGCAGCATAACAGATAAGTTATATGTGCATGTTACTAGTCCTGCTAGCAACCTGACTACAGCATTTTGAAATCACTTTTTGAAGCAAAAGTCTCCAAATAATCTCCAGGGAGAGTCACATGCCAACTTCTTTTTCTTCCGTGTCTTCTAGGCCAGACTTTAAACTGCCAAAATGAAGCCACCTTTTGATGAATTCATTTTGTAGTTTCTTTTGCCTGACCTAGTGTGAGAAAGATTATCAGGTACAAACAGTGATGGGATGACACCGGTTCTGACCGGATCCACAGAACCGTTTTAAGGATTTCCGGAGGGCTCTCCGTGGGGGTAAAACCGTTTTTGAGGCGTCCGGATCGGACGCCTCACCGGGAGGAAAATTTAAAAAAAAATTGGAGAAAAAATGGCTCCAATTTAGTGCGCATGCGCAGAAACTCAATCTGACACATGCGCACTAAATTGGAGCCATTTTTTCTCCAATATTGGGGTGGAGGGCACCAATTTGTCTGCCTCCCTTCACTCCCACCCTGGCCACATCCTCTCCTTTCCTCTCCTCTCTGCAGGGCTGCCCGGGGGGCTCCCTTCCTTTCCGGAACATCCAGTGCTCTCTCTACGACGGGAAGCCGCTCTCGGGGGTCGAGGGGGGCTTTCGGTGGGTCCCCTTCCACGGAGGTGAGCTCAGCTACCATGCCTGCCTGGGGCATCCCAGCTTTCCAGGGAAATTGTGGCATCGGCCCCGTCACGGCCTTTCCTGCGGTGCTGGTCTTTTTAGGGGGCCTCCCCAGGGGTCGTCTAGCCTGACTCTTGCAGGCTGTCTGGCCAAATCCACCCCTCAAATGGGCCCAAATCACAGGAGTGCAGGAAATATTTGGGGATCTGTGGCACCTGATGCTGATGCCCCCTTTGCAGCTGGGCCAGCCTCCAGGGCCACACCGGGCTCCTCTTCGGGGCGTCTCTTCCGGCCAGCCGCTCGCCCTTGACCCTCCTTTCTCCGGCCTTTCTTGCCCTCTTTCTCTCCCCCCCAATTCCCTCTGCCAGCCCCAAACCTTTGCGACCTGAACTGCCTGGCGGAGGGGCACAATTTCTACTACACCTTCGGGCGAGTCTTGGACGGGACGCCCTGCAGCCCCCAATCCCGGGACCTTTGCATCAGTGGCCACTGCTTGGTGAGTCCAGGAAGATGGGGTGGGGGCGAGGGGTTCTGCCCCCCCCTCAAGGGACCCCGAGGGCTTTTGGGGTTGATGCACAGCCTTGGGAAGGAGACAGAGGAGGCTGGGTTGGTCCTTGGAGCATGCGACTCCCCCTCCCTGCCCCGAGCGGCCTCAGACGTCGTTCCTCCTGTGTCGTCCCTGCCAGCGTGCGGGCTGTGATGGGATCCTGGGCTCGGAGGCTCAGGCGGACGCTTGTGGGGTCTGTGGCGGCCGGAACGCTTCCTGCCTCCTGGTGAAGGAGGTCTTCTCCCTCTCCTCCTCCGAGGTGCGCCGCCGAGGCTCGGGGCCAGCCCCAACGGTCCCCATTGTAAGTGGGGTTTGTGTTTGGGGTGGGTGGGTGTTTGGGTGTATTTTTATTTAATTATTATTTTATTTATTTATTTTATTAACGGTTTTGTGTGTGTGGGTTGAGGGGTGTGTGTGTTTTATTTTTATTTAATTTATTTTATTTTGGCTCCGCCTACAACGTCATGACGTCATGACGTTGGCTCCACCCATGACGTCATGACGTTAGCTCCGCCCCCACTGTGATGACGTCAGGGTGGGGTACTAAAATTTTTATCATCCCATCACTGGGTACAAAGTGCCCGGGGTACACCTGATTGTGGTTCAAAAATACCGCAATCTTCGAAGAGGCTCTTTCTGTGTAACCCTCTCCCCCATGCAGACTGTTTTACAATAATCCAAATGGGATGTTATTAAGGCATGTGTTACTGTAACTAAAACAAATATCCTAACATTTAGAGATGGAAGAAGGCAATTAAACAGGTATAAAATTGATATATTTGCACTGGAATTGTGTTCCCAGTATTACTGAGGGGCTTTCCCCTGTAAGGAAATTGTTTCTAAGTTTAAAAATCTGCTGGTTTTATCTCCTACTTTTATTTGAACTAAAATAACATATTAACATTAGCTGTTTTTCATGTCTTATACAAGATAATAAACTACTCTTTTTTATTAAGTGTAATCTATGATATATCTTGGTGTTAAAAATGAAAAGTAGTGCAACTTCTCTTTTTTAAAAAATAATCCTTTTTTTCACAAGTGTTTACCTTGTTGAAAAAGATTCATCCTACTTTTTCTCAATGATATTTAGTGCCTTAGTCTTACTAATCTAGCATCTTTTCTCTTAAAGATTATTTGCAAAAGAAAAAAAGAGATAAGAAATTATTATTGACCTAAACAAGAGAGAGGAGGAGGAGGTGGCCCTCTTGATTCTCAATATAATGCTAGGCATGTTATAGATATAAGTAATAGAGGTGTAAATAGAGAAAAAATGGTTACAATTAAGAAAAAATCATGTCTAAAACTCTGGAACTGCTGCCAATCAAATATCACCAATACTGAGCTTATAACTGATTCTTGCATTCACTACACTTCTTTAGAAGTGTTCGCATTGACAACAGATAACATCTAAATCAATCATCTATCTGAAAGTCCAATCGATTTCACTTGCAGAAATAAACATGTATGTAACTTTCTATCACTTTGCTTAATGGAGCTACACTTTTTAAAGTGAGGTTATTGTTCATTTTCAGGCTCAGCAGTACATTCTCTAAACCAGAGGTCAGCAACCTACAGCCTGTGGGCCGAATCCAGCCCATGGCACCAAATAATCCAGCCCTCACTCCAACTTCTGTCATTGAAAGTGGCTGCGGATGCTTTTATGGCAGCTGTGGACACGTTTATGGCAGCTGTGGACGTGTTTACAGTGGGGGCACCACCAGTCTGGCCTCCTCAACTGTATGAGGGAGTGTGACCCAGCCCCTGACTTAAAAAGGTTGCCAACCCCTGCTATAAACCATGGCAAGAGCAATACTTGATTTATTATCCTGATTACCACATCTTATATGAGAGTTGGGTTATCATATACTTTTGCCAAGATATAAACCTGGAACTATGATGTGTGCTAACCAGCAAACACTAGAGAATTACCTGAAGAAAACAGAATTTCTTATGTATTCATTCACTTTTTATGACACCTTTATACAGTGAACTCAAGCCAGCATGCATAGCTTTCCTCCTCCCAACTTTATTCTGACAACAATCCTATAAAATAGATCAGACTATGAGAACGTAATGAACTCTGCATTATTCAGTGTCTTTCTTGGGTTTCTGCAAACTAGAGCTTGAATCTTCCTGTCCCTGTGTAGCCAGAACATCATTTTTCCCTATGACCTGAGCAATATTTGGTGATGGTGTGGATTCTGTAAGACATGCATAGGGCATAAATTATTCTTATGTCTCTATGAAAAGACCCTGTTCCTAGCACAGGAGAAGAACAGGTACTATTTTCCCCCAACCAACCTGTGAACAGCAGCATCTATTAGATTCATATCTGCCATGAACTTTAGAAGGCTGTAGGAGCTCAGGGAGAACAATGTCACCAACCCCAATGCTAAACAGCTGGCTTTCAGTTGATCTTTTTTGCTGCTCATGTAAACCTCACTAGGATTATCTCTGCCAAAGAAGTAGGGAAAATCATTGCCTCTGTGACTTCTGGAAAACTGCCAATGTTCTTGCAGAGACAAAAGCAACATAGGGAGCACAATGAGTAAAAAGCAGCCACTGAAACAGATGATAGTCATAAAGTCAGTGCTCATTGACAGCAACTAGGAACAGGTGTTGGAGTATGACCAACATGCATGTCCCAGTCTAGTTTTGTGCATTCCTGCTGATCACCCCTTCGGGATCTCTTCTGGTGGTGATGTGAATGTGGTCATCCATCAACACTCTATCATAATCACATTGTGGAGATCAGAAGTGTAGCGTGCCTTGCCGGGGCCCCGTATAAAAATTTGTTTGGGGACCCTTAGGAAGGGTAAAGATTTGTTTTGCTTACGCACGTTGGGGGCCCCCGTGGCCCGGGGGCCCCGTATAATTGATACGGCAGATACAGCGGTAGCTACGCCACTGGTGGAGATGCAAAATAGCCCCATTTGAAATTATGTTTTGTTCTCCTTTGTATGCTTTGTCTTTGAGCTTGCAAGGAAGAATGAGTCATATGTGTTTGGACTGTACAACTAACAATGAGTACTTAGTGTTCACTCAGACTGTAGAAGACTGTACTTTTCCTTGCCTCCACTGGTATGTAGTGACAACTTGTCTACATTCAAAGGTTTGTGGCCAAGAGAGTGACTTGCTTCAATCTGAAAGGTTCATTACCTTGTATCCAATTTCTGTGATCTATCTCTACAAACTGTAAAATAATTTATATTCTTGTTTCTGTGAAAATATATTTATGCCCTGCTTTTCAAGGTTAATCGCTTTCATGTAGCAGTTTACAATAATAACTAATGCAAATACAGCTTTGAAAAAATACAAAACAGATACAAAACAAATTAAAACTCAAGATGTCAAAAACTCAAGATATCATCACTAAAGCTGCCTAGTCCAGACCAGCAAAGAGAGCATATGAAGCAATAGCAGTTGTAAAACTCTGCAATTAAAAGTAAATTAATTGTAGTGTCAATATCTTAAAGACGGACACCACTCCAGGGTATGGTAAAGTTTTCGGCAAGCTGTCTTGTGTGACCACATCCCATGCTTTCCACCACTTTCAGTTAGCTGACTTGCATCAGCAGCTGTACCTATGTTATCCCAGGGTCAGTTGTCGTGAAACCCACAACAGAAGTCTTGTTCTCATCTGATGACTTTCTGTTTGCCTAGATTCCTTGGAACATGCTGTGATCCTTCTTCTTCTTGAATTCTGAAAATTGGCAACCATCATGGTGATCACCCATGAAGACCCTTCCTGTGAATATAATGCCATGGCCTTTCAACTTCCTTCCTCATTGGAGTGTGACACCCATACCACTGATCCAGTTCCACGAGTCACTTTCTGGTCCTGAGCTCTTTTGGCACACAAAGTCCTCCTCAGTCCCAGGCCAGTATCGATGAAGCTGCTGCCCTCCATCAAGATGGATTCAAGTAGGATTTAATCCACTTGGGGGCCATCACTCTTTCCTGTGGACTTCACCAAGGGCGCTAATCCTCAGGGTTGTCATGTTAGTTAACCACTGCCTGACACTCAGTGTTGAGTAATTGGCAGTATGGTTTACTTTATTACCATAGAGGATAACCTGGACAGACTTATACACTGTGATCCAGATTTTACTAATTGGCCATGCTTGTGCCTTCTCCCTGCATGGCTGGTTAATAGTTTATTAGACCAAACTCTCAGCTTGAACATCGGAATCCTGGATGACAGCCCAGTACTTAGAACTGAACTGGTCTTAATAACACAGCCTGTCATACTTGTCCCCTGCCAATATTACTTTGTAAAGCAGAGGGAAAGAAACAGGGAGAGGTTAAAAATGAAGAATTTTTTTCTAAAGGTATCTGTTTACTGATTATGGAAGGTTCTAACATCTTTATACCACATCTTTAGAGTTACAGTACATCATTGGAGAGATCAATAAGTCCCAGAGTTTCTAAGTACGATCAGGTTCTAGTGTATCGTGCTCTAATCTATGCACCTTTTATTCTCTGTGCTCATGGGTCTCAATTAGTGATTGGTGCTACCACTGCTAAGGCACCAGTATATTCCTATGTCAGTTTATTTTCTGATTTTACTAGACTTGTAGACATAAACTTCAGAATAATCTTATCCTCCCCTAGAAAGTCAAATTTAATTAAATTAAATTAAATTATAAAGTCCTTTACAGATTTACTTTGGTCAATCACCAAGCTTCACTAGTTTAGGATTGCACATATACAGTGCATTTCTTTAGTTGTCTACTGAGAAGCAGGTTCTACTGAGTTCAGCAAAACCTAACTCCAGTTAAGTATATGGAAGAAATTTGTCAGGGTCAAGTTTTTTCACATGCTTCCCAGAGTTAAGACTTACTAAGCATATAAAGGACTTGGAATACAGCATGCACAGCAATTTGCATTTCTTAGAACTTTAGGATCAGTTTTCAACTTTAAAGGTGGAAGGCAGTAGCAAAAGACAGATACTTAACATGAGATGCATTGACTCAGTCATTTGACTTTGCAAGATCTGAGGACGGCTATTAACAACAAAACCTTTCAGACATCATGAATTCATAAGGTCACCATGAGTTGGCAAGTAGTAACAAGAATACCAACAAGAAGAATGAGAATTGCATTGCAAAATTCGTTTAGAAAAGATCATTCATTAAAATGCATTAGCACTGGAATAACTGGAAAAAATTATTCACTAAGAAAAAGGCATAGAAAAATATGGTTTGGGGGGAAATGTGCACAAAATTATTGTTTTTTATGCTGAAGTAGGTGGGAGCAAATTATAAATTTATGGAAAGTGAAATTTATGTGTTCCACTATTCCTAACTCTGGCATATCTGTGTGAAAAATTAGGGTTTAAATTGCTAAAAGATATAGACTTAATTTTAACTGTTATGCTGGGTGCCAAATGTTTCCAAAGCAATACTCAGAATGTTACATGAAATGCTTAGGCCAGACACTAAACAGAAAAAAGCAAGAACGTATTTACATAGAAAGATAAAAACACTTGATTGTTAAAAGAAGCACAATATAATACACATTTTGATGACATTCTGCTTTCAAAAAGAACAAAGTCAAAAAAAAATTTCTCACATGTGGAAGGCTGTTTAAAAATCTGTGCTGTGCCTATGACTTTTAATTATATTTTTGTTTACATATTTTGTCTGTTTTTACAGACATATGAGAAAATCACCATATGATGAGCTCCCCTTAATATCAGTTGATGATGCCTTACAACTTCTGCCTTCCTTCAGAAGTTACAGCTCAGAAATCTCGAGGCTAAATTTATTGTTCACATCTTACAAATAAAATTGCCTTCCCAGATTTCTGGCCAACATAATTTAGATACCCAGAAAGAGATACAAAGACTGAAGATTCCTTAGATAGTACTCTGTACCTTGTTGTTATAGTTCCAAAATAAAGATGTCAAAAGTAAGGGACACTGCAGAGATGTAGTGATAATCTTCTTAGAGAGATGATCCTCCAGAGGGCTAATATAAGGAATATCAGCTGTACTCTATGGAGAGCCTACTGTGCTAGAACAAGAATATTTTTTTGGAGAAAATGAAAGTTTGTAACTCTTCAACATCTGTTCTACTCCATTTCTGCATTTCGTCCATGTGTTTCATTATTTCATGGAATGTCTATAAACTTCAAACTCGTTCATACAGTGTTTTGGAAGGTGAGATTTTAGTAATTTTTTATTTTGGAGAAACTGTTGTCACAAAAGCTCTCATTTAGAATGGTGATTGCTATATTACCACATCTGACTATAAAACAAAATTGAAAATAACTGGGAAGTTATAGCAAAGTGGGGCGATGTATATCCCTAAAGGTTAAAGATAAGTATTTCATTTATATAAGAATCTACGAAAATTCACAAATTTCTTTACCGGAAAGCAGAAACTGACACATCCATTCACTCATATCCCCAGATATTTGATTGATTAAGTCTCTGACTGTTTAAATTGAGTCATGCTTGTGGTACTCAATTAGGGCTGGACATAATTTTGTTTTGGTCCTTTTGGGAGAAGTTATTAAAATTTGCAAATTTCTTCACATCTGGTATGGAAAGACTGTGAGGTTTTATTTTAAATAATCAAATGTGGAAGAAAGCAAAATTGAAATTCCAAATGTTGGCTCACACTTCCTGACACCTGTGCTATTCCAGATGTTGCTGGATCACAATTCCTGATATACCCATGCTTCACTTTGATAGCAAGGGCTGAATTTGACATATACTCTGCTGCTTTACAGAGAAAGGAGTGGGGTCTTTATTGGCATGTGAAACAGTACCAAACTGATAAGACAGGATCAAGTTGGAAATGAGAGTTTGAAAAGATTGGGGCAGTCTTATCTAAAATGATTAACAAGCAGAGTAAATCAGGAAGATCTCCATTTATGATTTTTTTTTTCATTTATGGTCCATAATCATGCAAACCAGAGATGTGCCATTCTTTCTTTCTTTCTTTCTTCTTCTTCTCTCTCTCTCTTTTCTTTTTCTTTTTTGAATTTTTTGGAGTTGAGGCCTATAGACACTATCTTATACAAGCCTACACACAAATACATTTGTCTAGCATGGAAGAAGGCCTGTTTTCCAGGATATCTCAGTTCTGCTTCCTGGATAAAAAAAGGAAACAGCTCTAATATTTCCTGGGAGATGTAAGTCTCAGCATGGAAGGTATAGTTCTTCTAAGTGTCCTATATAGATCATAACACAGGTGTTCACAATGTTTTTCCACCATGGGCTGGAGCTGTCCCCAACACACAGCTGCATGGGCTGGAGGTGTGGTTCCTCCCAGTATTTCCCTTTTCTGTGGCTGTGGCATGCACAGTCACACCATTTTATGGCTGCTTTTGCAGCTTCTTCCATTTCCCATCGCAAGTGGGAGGGTGTTCAGAGAATTTTCACTCAATTTTTGGAAATTTTCACTGTGTTTTCACTGCATTTTTTGCAGCAAAAAGGCTGCATTTTGGCACTTCAGGTTTCCACAGTGGCAGCAGCAGAAGCTGCAAAAACAGAAGAAACCAGAATTGTGAAAATGTGGTGAAAAAAATCCAAAAATGGAAGTGCAAAAATGCAGTAAAAAAAACCAGAGAGAAAATTCTCCAAACACCCTCCCACCACCATGGGAAGCAGGAGAGGCTGCCAAAGCAGCTGAAAAATGGTGTGATTGTGCTCGTTGCCACCACTATGGAAACCAGCATTTTGGCACTTCTGGTTTCCGCTGTAGTGACAGAAGGCACAATGGTGGCAGGAGGGTGTTCGGAGCATTTTCTTTCTGGTTTATTTTTTCACTGCATTTTTGTGTTTCCGGTGGGGGTGGGAGTTTCTGGCAGTGCCTGGATTCTCACCATGGGCATGATTAATTGGTTCTATGGGCCAGATTAGGCCCACAGGCCATAGGCCAAGAATGCCTATCATAACAGGTATTAAGACCCCAGGAAAATCTACACATCTCAGGAAGCACTGTGATTGCTTCCTTTTTGTCCATGAGATAGGTCTGAGATAGCCTGAATTATAGGCCCTCTTCCAAATTGGTGGTATATTTTTGCTCAGGAACTCCCAGCATTCAGGCTGGTGAATTTTTGAAGAATTTTGAGATTCCTTCCCCATTAAAAAAAGAATAGAAACTCAATAGGGCTGGTCCAAACAAAAGCACTTCTTAAATGGCTCAGATACCATGAGTCCTACTAGACTCACAATAGATCAGAATCATCTTTACAGCACATAGCAGCCAGTTATGTCCAACAGCTTGAAAGTCTGTCATGTCTGACTCTATTGTGTGGTGCTCACCTCCTTTTTCAGCCAAAGAGCCAGTGTGTTCACTTTTGACTAGATGTCGGAATGGACAGAACACTGTTATCTTTCCCGCCAAAGCGATACCTTTTTATTTATTTGCAATTTCTTGCTTTTGAACTGATAGGGACCACTGCGGCCCTGCAAAAAACATACATAAGTTCAATTTTCAGTATTTTTCTCTTCTCTTTAAGGTCAATGTTTTCATCCAATGTTTGGTTTTTTGTTTTTTGCCTTCGGGTACAAGCTGTTTCAGTATAACTGTTATACATATATCTGAAACTGCTGTAAAACAGAATGCAACATACAAAAGACACAATTAGACAGTTACTCTTATAATGATCAATTGTAAATGCACAAAATAAGCAAGCTTTCAAACTTTATAAAATTCTTCATTAGTCTAAATAGTTTTTTTTAAAAAAGTAGGAAAGAAAAGGTCCAGAAGTACCAAGTGTGAGAGCAAAGGAGAAGTCCAAACAAGTTGTGACTTCATTAGTCTTGCAGGTATCACATACCCTCTGGCAAAGCCTGTCAAATGGAGATAAGTTCCCATTTACTGTAAAGTCAAAGACAACAGCAATATGCACTTGCATTAGCATGAGCCATAGGTAAATGACACCAGGCAGGCCTTAGCAGAAGTGCAAAATCATAGTTTTTGCAACCTGATAGGAAGTAAGACAGGGACAAGAATGCAGGTGCAATTCAAAGAGATTGAATTAAATCAAAAGAAGACTTTTCATTTGCCTAGTCACAAGCAACACCAGATATCACAGCCAATCATGGAAAGATACAGATGTATATGTGGCCTTTCTCATGGGTGCAATCATATTGGGTAGCGATTTTGAAATTATTGGTTTTAAATTGGGCAAAGGTGTCTCTGTTTGTAATCCACTAGTTAAACCTATCAGAAATTCAATAGTTTGCTAATTCTTTAAAAATATGTTTGAATAAGTAATGCCCTAAGTATCTTTCTGTAATGAAATACTTCTCAGTACCAATCAAATTGCCTGTAATAATAGAAGAAATATTGATGCCTAAATGGATCATGTGCTGCCACCTATTGGTTAAGTACTTCTAAAAATATACTTCAAGCACTTTTGATCACAGATCATACACAAAGTAAAAAATCGGAAAATAAAAACTCACTCTTACACTTCTGATGGGTATGAGGGTTTCCCATCACAATGTTTCAGACCATGTCTTCCCATGGGGAAAGTCACTATATTTCCAAAGTGATCATTTAATACAGAGTAATAATTCTGTGGTACTTCCATCTATTTACCTGCTAGGAGTGATCCAATAGAATACAATAAGACTTACTTTTGATTGATAGCACCAAGATTGCATATTTTATTGAAGTAACTGATCAAATCAAATTAAACCTGGGATGGTATAAAAAAAGACCACCATTATTCATACTAAATTGTGTACAATATTTAAAATATTCTGATATTTTTGATAAAGGTAGCATGTTGGATCAAAAAGAGTTACAAATAGTTTTATCCTGAAAGAAAATCATAGAATTTAACAACTTAACCATGGGGTCTTGTAACATTGAGTATAAAATGCTTCCAGAGGAAGCCTATACATAATTCTATATAGTGGGGCTTATTTTAAGTAGATGATTATAATATTACAACGAGTACAAGAAAGCATGAGGCTAAAAAAAATCTGTATGAAGTTGTATGCTGTGCTTTGTATGGATATGAGACCTATTGTTCATCAGGTGTTATTAAACTAAAATTCTCACAGTATCTAAGTATTGGCCACATTCATTAAGATGATGCAAGATGAAGTCCAACAACATCTGGAGGATCATGAGTTCCCACTTCATTAAAGCTATAGTATTTTATTGTTTTTAAATATATATTTCAGTCTGTGACATTATAAACGTATACCTGGGACTTACCTTGAATAGGCCCGAGGGATAAATTTCATAAGAACCAACTATATTTGCAAATAACAGGTTAAAACTTGAGGTTTTTAAAAATCTGAATGTGGAAGAAGGCTAAAAAGACAGATTTGTCTGTCCTAGCAAATGACTTTGATTTTATAGATCATTAACATCTGGTTTTCAATTAACACCGTGCATGGGTCCCGCTCAATTTAGTCTGGAAAACTGCCTGGCACTTTAGGATCCTGATCTGTTCTAAAGAGATTTGGACACCTCCTGATTTGGCCCAAGCCCACAGCAAACTTGAGCTCACTAGTCTCCCATTCACTTGCAAATGGCTATTACTTTTTGATTTTGCATCAATATGCAAGAAGTTCAGCAGATTAGGCAAAGATGCCAGATTTCAGACATCTAAAGTCACGATTGGTTGGTTGGCTAGTTGATTGGTTGGCTGGTTGGTTGGTTTACCACCCATATAACTATATAGTTAGTCCTGGTGGTAGTACAACAATATCACATCCATTTTGTTGTTGTTGATCAGTTGCACAGTCGATTCTGACCCTTAGTGAGCCTATGGACCATTGCCCTCCAGGCACCTCTGTCCTCTACCATCCTCCTCAACCCACCCAGCTCTGTGCCCATTGCATCTACAACACTATCTAACCATCTCATTTTTGACAACCCCCTTTTTCTTTTGCCCTCCATCTTTCCCAGCACCAAGGCTTTCTCAAATGAATCCTCTCTTCTCATTTTATGTCCAAAGTACTTTAGTTTCATCTTTACTATTTGACCTTCTACGGGTTGATTTCTTCTAAGACTGACCTATTTGTTCTCCTTGCTGTTCTCCATTTTAAGTTGTGGGTTTTTTTTCCAAAAACCAAAAGAAGGTTCTTAAAGATTGCTCCATCTTGTCCATCCATTCTTCCAACTGCCTGGCCACCGGGACAGCACAGATGCTTCTTAAAGGACAGAGGAGGAGAAAAGGGAAAGATCTTCTCTCCTCAGGTTGCCAGCATCTCAGGGGAGTAAGTGAATAATGTATGTTTCTTAATCATCTTAATATATAAAAATTAAAACAACACTTTCTTCCTATAATGTTAATTAATTAAAAAGAGTTAAATGTTAGGTGCAGCAACAGCCTTTCTGCAGTTAATCATTGTTTGTGGGTAAGGTTGCATCAAGAAATCAGGAAGAAGGGTGAGACTGGTAAGTATTCATGGTGGTTTAATTTTAAAAAAAAAAACCCACCTCATTTCAAGGTAAATGCAAACTCCAGTAAAGGTCTGACCACAAATTGTGAACTGACATTACATTCTAAGCAACAAATAAATAAATAATTCACCAGTGAGGGCATACAAATATGAAAGGTAAAAGGGATCAAAATACAAAAGAGTGACATCCAAAGTACAGAATTCATGGGCTGGAAGAGACAGAACAAGATGTCTTATCAACAGTGCCTTGATTCCCAATTGACTTGCCAGACCAGAGGAATTTGCTCTTCAATCATCTCTAATATTTTTGATAAGCCATTCAGAACAAACAATGTCTTGTTATCTCTCAACTGCATCTTCACATTTAGACAAGCTCTCATAATCTCTCACCACTATGCCCTTTTTAAATTTTGTGGTTCTTTTTCTCTTATTTAATCTTTTACTCCTTTTAAACATGGAGATTTTTTGTTTTAGCTATGTCCCATCAGCCCTTGAAGATAAAACTTTCTCTTCTTTCCCATGACATTTTCCTTTGTCACCTGTTAATTCTGTAACTCTTTCTTTGGAAACAGGTGGTTGAATGACTTCTCAAGGTTTGTGCTCTCTGCTGTGCTTAGTTAACAGTTGTCTGAAAACAACACGTAAAAGTGTTCACTATGTCAGAAAGATAGAAAATAATTTGAAGAGCATGAGTGAAACCAGCAGGATTAAGAAGCTCTGAAACAACATGTGATGCTTAACCATAAAAAAGAGCCCAGCTCTTCACTTTCAGGTAACACCACTCAATTTGTGAAAATTGAAAAGAGAAAAAGTGAAAAGAGGAAAGTGAAGCAAATCTGTTAAGCACAGCCAAGTGGTGCTAGCCAAACAAACAAACAAAAAATCAGAGATGGTGCAACGGGGATAGAAATATGAAAGAACTTGTTAGAGCATCTAGAGAAGGCAGATGCAGAAATGAATGAAATAACATTAGGAATGTGTTGCTTTGCTAGAACAGAACAACAGCTCAGAATCACCTAGCTCAGAATCATTTTGCAGAGACAGCCAACCAGCCTTTAAAAAGTCAATGGAAGGGTAGAGACATGTTGTCCCTGAATTTCTTTTTATTCCAGAATACAGTAGTCAGAGATATTAATTTAATTTAATTTAATTTTTGCATTTATATGCCACCCGCTCAGGTTTTTAGCCCGACTCAGAGTGGCTCACATCAATTGAACAATCACAATTATGCAAATCATGGAATAAAAATTTTGAACATTATTATGAACATTATAAAGCCCTATAAAATTAACCAATATTAAAATTTAGCAGATTAAAAAATCAAGAAATAAAAAAGTTAAAAGATTAACAGATTAAAAGATTAGAAGGGGGAGAGACTTTTTACTCAATTAACCAGCAGGCTGGGGTCTCTATACTACTGGTGCCCCACAACTGTCCTGTCAGCCAAGTCTTCAGCCCTTTCCTAAAGGGCAGCAACTCTAACTGGAGGCGTAGTTCAATTGGCAGAAGGTTCCATAGGGCTAGAGCAGACACTGAGAAGGCCCTCTTCCTTGTGCTTGGGAGGCATGCCCCTTTGGCAGATGGAACCACAAGAGCCTCTCCGGTCCGCTCTGGTGGGACGGACAGATGTTCTTGGGGCAATGCTATCTCTAAGTATCCTGGCCCACTACCATGTAGGGCTTTAAAGGTAATAACCAGCACTTTGAATTGCACCTGGAGGCAAACTGGTAAACAGTGCAGCTCTCAAAGCAGTGGTGAGGCATGAGCATAATGCCCGCACCCCATCACTACCCGAGCAGCCGCATTCTGGACCAGTTGCAGCCTCCAAATGGTCACCAAGGACAGCCCCATGTAGAGCGCATTGCAACAGTCAAGTCTGGAGGTGACCAGAGTGTGTGTGATCATGAGCAAGGAATCCCGATCCAGAAGCAAGCGTAACTGGTGTATCACACGAAGTTGTGCAAAAGCCCTCCTGGCCATGACTGCCACCTGCTCTTCAAGCAGTAATCGCAAGTCTGGGAGGACCCCCAGGTTACACTCCGGGTCTGTTTGGGGCAAAACTGCCCCATCCAGAACCAAAGATGGTTGCTCCCAAGATTATTTATTTGTTGTTATTTATTAATTTACATTTATATTGTCGCCCACTTGCGAACGACTCTGGGCGGCTTACAGATAACAGACCTTATTCACACAAAATTACAACCTTAAAACTTTAAAACCATTTAAAACTAATCATCCAACTCTACTAATTAAAATATAAATTAAGAACAGCCACTATATGAGACTATTATGATAAATGGAATTTAATTCATTCAAAAGCAGTGCAACATAGCTGAGTATATTTATAAAGAATATGCATAATATAGTTACATTTTATACAGTACTAACTACAGTACTAATGAGATAGCACAGGACCCCTGACCCACAGGCACTCAGTCTTGCCAGGATTCCGTTGTAGCCCGTTGTCTCCCATCCAGACCCTAACAGCCTCTAGGTACCTGGATAGGACTTCTACTGCATCACTTGAATCTCCACAGGCCAAAATATACAGCTGAGTATCATCTGCATATTGATGATACTTCACCCCATGGGAATGGATGATCTTGCCCAGCAGTTTCATATAGATGTTAAATAGGAGAGATGAGAGAACTGAGCTCTGAGGCACCCCATATTGGAGGGGCCTAGGGCTGGACCTCTCGCTCTCCAACCACACCGGCTGGGTCCAGCCCCTCAGAAATGAGGAAAACCAGGACAACACAGTGCTCTGGATCCCCAATCCTTGAAGCTTTCCTAGAAGGATACTGTGGTTGACCTTATCGAAAGCCACTGAGAGGTCAAGAAAAGCCAGGACAGACGGATGTCCCCCATCCCGTTCTCACCAGAGATCATCCACCAGAGCAACCAATGCAGTTTCTGTACCATATCCAGCCCTGAATCCTGACTGAAAAGGGTCCAGATAATCTGCTTCATCCAGGATCTCCTGTAACTGCCGTGCCACTGCCTTCGCCAAGACCTTCCCCAAAAAGGGGAGATTGAACACAGGTTGGTAGTTGGCCATTATTGTGGGGTCAAGAGATGGCTTCTTCAGGAGGGGGTGCACCAAAGCATGTTTTAAGGCAGATGGAAAAAACCCTCCCACAGTGAAGAGTTAATAATCTCCTCAACCCAACTGCCTGTCACTGCCCTAGTTGATTTAACTATCCAGGCAGGGCATGAATCTAACACACAGGCAGTGGCACGGACAGATCCCAGGAGCCTGTCCACTTCCTCAGGGACAACTGGATCAAACAGATCCCAGATAACACAGCCAGACTGCACTTCGGTCAACCCCAGTTCTATCTTTACCATTAATCTGAGTGATTTTCTCTGCCAAATAATCAGCAAAGGCCTCAGCAAACCCCTGCCAATCAGGGTCCAACCCCCCTCTACTGAGGAGGGACCTGGTCACCCAGAACAGGGTCGCTGGGCGATTATCAGCAGAAGCCATAAGGGCAGTGAAATATTGTCATTTCATCGAGCCTATCAGCACTAGGTAGGCCTTAGCAAGTGTTTGGTCGGACTCTCTCTGAGTCTTCACCCAGCGGCGCTCTCAGCGTCTCCTTGCCCATTTGAGCTCCCTCAGCTCCTTGCAAGGTTATGATATTCAAATAGTCAGTCAATCCAGAAAACAATATCAATGGAGTATAGACAAAAAAACTCACAATAATTACAATAGATTAAGTTTGTATGTACAGTATCTTAAATCATATCTGCTTTACCAATACAGAGAATGAAAATATATTTGACCATTCATTGCTGAAAAGAGTAAAGGGAGCCAGGGATTCACATCTCAGCCCTAATCCCTCAATTGAAAAGGAAGGTGTGATAAGGAGCACATTGAAGGAAATGTGATTATAGACTCTATTTGACTGGAAGTCCATTCCTTGTCTGAGTTACAAAATGCAACTTCAACTGTTTTGCAGACCTGTAATGTACATTTTCTATTACATCTATTTATGCAGAACAATTAACACCCAAAGAGGGCTTAGTTGTAGTTTTGTAATTTTGAGGATTTATTTCCAAGAGTGAAACCTTTACTTGAAACAATCGCTCACTGATTATTGTAGTGTCTGCCTGATGCATCCGGATTCTTTGTAATGGATCCAGATTTCTTCATTCTTGTACTATTTTAAATAATAGGAGCTATCAGTCACAACCAATTTAAGTCAAATTGATTTCAGTGTGTCTACTCGAAGCATAGCTACACTTGGATCCAACTCCTTGTTTAGATAACTGTTAGGTCCATCTATTTCCACCATCCAAAATTCAGAACATGGGAAAATATTCTGCTTTATTTATTCCCAAATTCTGCATTTCAGACTGTGAAAACAGATTAACCTAATGGCCCTGGGATTCTGAGCTGCTGAAAAATGCAACTTTATTAATATTGATAATAATGTTTCAAATAAATCATTACAGTATTTATTTTCTCTCTTCTTTAGAATTGCTTCTTTAGGCAAACATTTTTGTTTATAGATTAAGCATTACTTCTAAGCCTATAAAGACCTTACCCTCATGTGTAATTGGCACATTAAAATTAAGATTAATCAAATAGCAACACTTCCAACCTAGCACACAATTCACAACAGACACAGAACTATAGTAACTGACATTACTGACATAAAGAAACAACAGTCTTAAAATCCACCAAGATTTGTGTAAATTTGTGGTGGGCAAATAATTGCACACTTTTGGAACTGAACTCTGAACTGAATAGCTGAAAACTGTGAAGAAATAGAAAGGAAAATGAGCTGCTCATTACACGATGAGCTACTCATTAACATGTCTAATGATAAATCCATCAGAGTAAATTTCAGTGGCATATTGCCACTGATTAAGTAATCTGCACTTGTATTTCTTGTGTGCCAAGTGTGTCATAACAGGTATGAAAATAGGGTTTAAGGGCAAATTATCACTGAGATTTACACTGATTGATTTATAGTGGTAAATGTATTCACTAGGATTCTAGTCAACGATTATCTATGAAATCTTATTGTAGGGATGGAAACTGTTCTGGCCCAAGAGAACAGATTGCCTCAAAAGCTGTCTTACAGGGCCTGGATCATGTCAAGCATTTGTGAACTCTACCCACCTGAGACTTTAATCCTTTTCTACTGATGACATACATTTGTCCCTTTCTCTTTTCAGAGGAATACCTAGTGTGATCACATCTTGCTCTCTCTCTGAAGAACCTCATTTTGGCGTAGAACAAGGAAGACTGCAGAAATGAAAATGAGGTTTCCTTGCTTCCTAGGAAAAGTCTATCTTTCTTTAGTAAAATAAAAATTATCCAATCATATGGAAAAGGGCTGCACTTGAGGACATGAAAGGAGCTTCATTTGGACTTCCCCTGAACGGAGTTTCTCCAGCAAAATCCTTTCAACCCAGAGTAATCTCTGACATGAAATTATTATTATTATGGAAAATGTAGGGAGGGCTGCTAAATCTTCTAGTCTTCACCACTCATTACAAAGGCAGGAAGGGAACTGACTCATATGTGCATTACTATAGAGATAGCCAAGAAAATATGTGGTAAAATAACAACTGCAAGCTTCTTCTGTTTGAAAGCTGATCATCTCTAGTTCCCATTAACAAAGCATCAGCATATGGTGGAGTTACCAAATAAAAGTAAAAAATGAGCAGATACAGTATTTACTTCAAATTTTTCATCTTAACATAGATATTTCTTATTCTTGCTGTAAAAGGTTAATGAGAAATTCCATATATATTCTTTTAAACCAATATAACATTTTTCATATATGAAAAGGAAATGCTTAAGGACTAACAACTAAGCATTTGGGAAAACAAACAAGCAAGATGACAAGGATGATACATAAGGTGATCTCACAGATAAACAAAGTGATTGCCCAGATCTAATTTTTATTTATTTATTTATTCAATTTGTACAGCCACCACAATCGACATGGGACTCTGGGCTGCGTACATAAAATCCCCAATGTTTAAGCTATAGAGACCTTTAAAATTTCTAAAAAACACTGAAAAACTACCACCTACCCACACCAAGTAAAATCTAGTTAAAAACTATTAAAAGCATGAGTGACAATAGCATAGGGTAGAGAGGGCCAGGGGACGGCCCACCCCGGTCGGCACTTTTTGAGCTATGGGTGTTCTTGGACTACAATTCCCAGAAGACCTAGCGGGAGCAGGAGCGGGAGCCAGCATCCACCAGGAGGTGGCTAATTTGGCTTAAGCCCCAGCCAGCTGAAATCCACACAATGTTATTGATGAGTGATCCTCCTTTAAATGAGCCAGTAGGATGGTGGTAGTTTCTCCCTTTCCACCTCCACACGCCTGCCCTGCCCGCCAGGTTTTCAGGTCCTTCCTGAAGGGCAGCAGCTCTGTCCGGAGACACAGTTCAACTGCCAAGAGGTTCCATAGTTTCAGAGCGGATACCAAAAAGGTTCTTCTAGTGCTAGAAAGGTTTGCCTCTCTAGCAGTTGGTATTTTTAAAGAGCCCCTCTGATCCACAATAGTGGAATGGGCAGATGTCCTTGGGGTGATGCAGTCTCTTAAGTATCCTGGCCCATTACCATTTAAAGCTTTAAAAGTAATTACCAGCACATTGAATTACATCCAGAGGCACAATGGCAACCAATGCAGCTCCTGTAGCAGGGGTGAGGCATGGGCATAATGCCCGCACCCAGTGGTGGGTTGTTGCCGGGTCACACCGGTTCACCAGAATTGGAAGGAACAATCCCGGGTGGTTCTCTAGGGGAGTAGACATTCTGCTGTTAAGAAGACGATTAAAGCAACACAGTGTCACTTCGATATGATTATGTTCCCTTAAATACATTCTCTATGACAGGCAGCCATAGCCTGTCATTAGCAACTATCAACAAGAGACCTGACATCTTCCAGCAGAGGTGCCTCTGCAGAATTTTAAAGATTTTCTATTTTGACCACATTACCAATGAGAAGGTACTTCGAAGGAGTGGCTTGGGCAATTATTAAATAACATTGTTGTGCAAAGAAGACTTCAAACAACAGGCCATATATTCTGTATGGAGAAAAAGAGGATCCCTAAAGTGGCAATAAGTTGGACCCCTCCTAATGCTAAAATGACAACAAGGACACACATGATGAAGAACTTTCATGCCAGATTTAAAGACATTGAAAATGATATTGGAGATGCCGAAGTACTCGCCCGAGAATGAAACCACTGGAGATCCCTTGCTGCTTGATATGCTACATAACATGGGAGGATCTAAATCTAAGTCAGTCGTCCCCAACCTTTTTTTGGCCATGCCCCACCAAACAGCTCTAAAATCCCAATGTTCCTCCTGTGACTTATTTCTTATTATTCGAAAAGTAAACTCTTATTCATGTGGAGGAAGCCTAAAAGACCATTAACTTGGTCTAAAAAAGCTTCCAAAGAACATGACATCCATGAAAAAGCAAAATAAAAGAATGAAAGGATAGTTGAAGTACTGAGGAAGAAATCAGTAAGAAATTCACTGTTAATAATTCGTTCTCAAATTGCCACACTCGACACCCCTTAATAATCAAATTGCCCTCCTGTGTAGTATGTGCCCCACATTGGGAACCACAGTTCTAAGTAATGACAGGCAGTGCAATGAGGGTAAGTCTGGAGGAAGATGTTGGTGTTCTAAGTGTTTTTCAAAAATAATAATAATAGGTTTTCATAATTTAGACCGGGATGGACAAACTTTTCAAGCAGTGGGCTAGTCATGTGGTTTAGCAGGCCAGTGGTTTAGCAGGGAGTAAAACATGCCCACACATGTGCAAAATGCTACTGTTTACGACAGCCACTGGTGAATTTACAGCAGTGTTTTATGCATTCATGGGTGCATTTTACTTCCACCTCCAGGAGTGGCAAGAGCTGGATGATTTGGTGTCACAGGGAAGATAAGAACCATGGGCCATAATTTGGCCACCCCTCATTTAGACAAAGCAGCACTCCAAAAATCTCTTTCTCTTTCTTTGTATGTCATCCTTTAAAAACAGAATCCTCAAACTTTTAAAGTCCCTTACCAAAAAATAAAAACCAAATGGAACCTACATGTTCCTTTCTGAAGTTCGGTAGGCTTCATCCATTCAAAAAGGGCTACTGTGCCTGAAAATGTCATGGAGCTTTATCAGAATGTAACAAGTTGTAATTATTTGTTGATGTTTCCATTTTTGACAAGGAAGGTGCTACCTGAGATTCTGGAAAACGAGAAATGCAAGATTTTGCTTGAGGAAAAATACAACTTCAATCCAAGCCTCTGAACTCAGGTGAATACTACCTTAGCCAACAGATGGGTACCAAAAGTGATTATCTTTTTTTAATGTACATTACTGAGTACCATCTGACAACAGGAAGGGATTAACCAAGGAGAAGTGGGATAGACCTGTTGTTATTTTTCCATGAAGCAAACTGAAAATGCTTATATTATTTATTAAGTGATTGTATTTCTAATTCCATGGCCTGCAGGCATCTTTATTACAGAGTATATTGCTCATTCCAGATAAGTACCTGTCCAGGGCTATCACCTGGATAGATAATCTATTTTCTGGCTTTAGGCAAAGAAGATGCTGCCCCATGCACTGTTTGTAACCATATGTATCATTTTTGAGAGTCCAATAGATTTGTGATTGCTATATCAACTGTGCAAAACATTCATATTATCTGTATTTTCTTATTGCGGCAAGATTCAAACAGCATTTCATAGCTGAGGCAAGCAAAGCATGTCAAGATCCTTCTTCTTATAAAATATTTCAATCAATGGCAGAGCAAAAAAAATAGTTTAATGATGCAAGACTGCTTTTTTCAAATACAATACTGACAGCACAATATCCTTTTAGGAGCAAGATACAAGGAGTGTATCTTTTAAAAGGCACTCTGAGATTCAAAGACTGCCTATCGCTTCAGACTAAATTTAATCACCTCCTGCTCTGCAACCATTTGGCACATTTGGGGAAATTCTCTCTAGGCTCAGCTCTCTGAAGCCAAACTAATAAAGTGCTAATTAAAGAAAGTACAGGGAAGACATGAACATCAGGTGCCTAGAGTAATTGGCTACAAAAAAGGCAGGGCTGAGGCACACCATTTTATCTGCAGCTCCTGATTAGCCTCTAATTCAAATCCCAATATTTCAGTACACGTTAAGGGACTTTGGGTTGTTTCAGCAGTGCAGAGATCCTTGCTGTAAGCAAGGAAAACACAACTTCTGCCTCCAAGTGTTTAATTTTTTTACAACATTTGCGATAATAAAAGTGACCTTCCAGATTTTGCAAAGGGAAAGAGATCTTTCAATTATTTTCATTGCATCAGGATGAAATTATGAAGACCAACCAAGCAAAAATTTAAAAATGAAACGAAACAAAACAGTGAACTGTGAGCAGTGATGGGATGTCCCCGGGTCCAGACGGTTCCCTGGAACCGGTAGGACCAATCCCTGAGGGTTCTCCGGGAGGGTAGACAACTTTTGAGGCGTCCGGTTCCGGACGCCTCACCGAAAGAATTTTTTTAAAAAAAAATCAGAGCTAAAATGGCTCCAATTGACTGCGCATGCGCAGAAACTCAATCTGACGCATTGCGCATGCGTCAGATTGAGTTTCTGCGCATGCGCAGTCAATTGGAGCCATTTTAGCTCCAATTTTAAAAAATAAATTGTTTTAGAGCTTTCAGCGCGGCGGTGGCAGCGGCGGCGGCAGCCCTCTGAGGAGGGCACCTCCCCCGCGGCACGTTGAGGCCTGCCTGGGCCGTCCGCTGCCGACAAGCCCCATGCCCTGGGGATGCCCGGCGCGGTGCACCGCTGCCGCCGCCTCCTCCGCTGGGCACCTGTGGGCTGGGTGCCTGCAGCTGCCGCCCCCCGCCGCCGGAGCTGCTGCTGCCTGCATCCCTGTGGCCTCCTCCTTGGGCTGGTCCCTTTTTAGCCCGGCTGCGGTGCCTGGCAGAGGAGGAAGCTGCAGGCGGCAGCGGTGCGGCATGGGGACAGCCCAGGGAGGCTCAGCAGCCGCGGCTGGAGCCACCGCCAGAGCCACTGCTGCCCGCCGCCCCTGGCCGTGGCCGGAGCCGGGCTAAAAAGGTACCGGCCTGAGGAGGACGCCACAGGGGTGCAGGCAGCTCCGGCGGCGGCTGTGGATGACGGCTGCACCCAGTGGCTCCTGTGGCCGCAGTCGGGGTGCCGGGTCCCAAGAAAGGTAAGCAAGGGGTTTTTATTTGGGGTGGGTGGGTAATTTATTTGTGTTTTGGGTGGGTGGTTGTTTTTATTTTATTTATTTATTTATTTGTGTCTGGGTGGGTGGGCTGAGAGGGAGGGGTGTGTGTGTGTGTATGTTTATTTTTATTTTTAATTTTTTTTGGCCCCGCCCACAATGTCATGACGTCATGATGTCAGCTTCGACCATGACGTCATGACATCATGACATTGGCCACGCCCATGATGTCCGTGACATCATGCCGTGGTAGTAGAATTTTTGTCATCCCATCACTGACTGTGAGGCACAAACATATAAAGTACTCCCGAATTATTGTGGTTTTTGCAGTAGACAAGTGAGAAAAAAATGAAGCAAAATAAGACAATGTTGTGACACTAAAGATTAACTGCAGTACTATCTTTTAGTCTGAACTTTCATGGATCAAGTCTTGGCTTTGATCCACAAAAGTTCACTTAAAAAAAATATGAGATAAAGATTGGCTCTGAGGGCTGGGACGGTCAGGCTGGGGCGTGAAGCGGGGCTAGGCGTGTGCTGGAAGCGTGGCTGGGCATGGCCGGAAGAGGCACCTGCTTCCCCTCCCCACCTGGGGGGCATGGCAGCAACTCTGGACATGAGCTGGGCCCTTCCTGTTGGGGACAGATCAGGCCGGTGTTCCGCCTCGGCCGGCGCCTAGCAACTGACTTAGAACTGGTGAGGACCAGGGGAATCTGAGTGTTTAATTAAAAAATAATAGTTAGGCTGCAGTTTTTCTGAACTGTTATTAATTTGAGGATATTTGCTCTTTTACTTTGAAGCCTAGTATGAAAAGACACCTTACTGGCATTTTTCTTGTGAAATAAAGATCACAAATATTAAGTTCTTTTCTTTGTTAATATTTTTAGTTTTTCTGGTTGAACACACACACACCCATTTTATATATTTTTCCTTGCTTCAGGAGCTGAATATAGTATAATAAAATCTATAGTGCATTATGTTAAAACCACAAAATTAGCTGAAGTTATGCAAAAGATGTATTCTATAGTGGCAAATTGCCATAAATTAAGTAATCTTTGTGGCATTATCAACTGTATCACACTGTCATGTAACGCTGTATGCATCAGAGTGCTTACAGAGATTTCTTAACAACAATTGGCCAATAAATGTTTTACTTTCTGCATAACTGTGCTACAAGATTTCAGCCAATGAGAGCAAAAATACCTTATTTATACTCCCAGTTTTCAGTCAAGTGCATGCAGCATTTTCCTGATTTCCAGAGACCCACCCTGTCTACCAGTGAAGATGTTGTTATTGTTGTATCCTCTGCCATACTTCACCAATGTGAAGATACAATGGCTTATTCAACTTACAAAAGTTTGCTAAATCATGTGCTGTACATTATTTTCCCTCAGACCATAGCCACCAGATCCTATTAAAGAATTACATATCCCTGGGAGGAGGTGAACTTTATATTACCTTGAATTCATTTCTTTAAAAAAAAATATGAATGCAATAGACAGCATCCAGCTGCATGTTTAAGCTGACTTAAGTGCAGTGGCACAATGTGGAGTGCAAAATAACAACTAATGAAAGAGTTGCTAGTTCCATGCTGAGTCACAATTGAATGAGACTTGTTCTTTAACTGCAGTTTGTTGATAGGAGTGTACCAATGCACTTACACTGCAGTGAATATTAATTTAAATTATAAACCAAAAATATAATTCAAATTTACCCAGTTATGCATTTTTCATAACTGCATCTTCATTTGGCTTTGAATCTTGCACATCTTCAAATTTTGCAGTGATATTTTTCAACCAAAAATGCATAGAAATGACTTTTTAAAATTAAAAAACATGCACTTAAAATAGAATGGCCACATTAAACGAGGATGTGCACCGCTTGAGAGAGCAGCTTACTTGCTGAACGGAGGGGGTGTATTTCCCCATCCAGCAGGGGAAGAGAGGCTGGCCCAGAGGCTTTATTTTAGAGGCCTTGTAGTGTGGTTGAGGGAAGGGACCAAGCCTATATGGGCTGACCCCACTCCTCCATCATTCTCTTTGGCTGCTGGACCAGTGATGTCCCACCCGCCCACCATTTAAGCAGATTGCTTAATTGGAGTCACCATTGAGAGGCTGAACAGGAATTTTTTTAGCCCATGCTTCCAGATTGCCCTTAGGGAGCTGAGTTGTTTTTTTTGCCTATCCTACTCTGGTTTATTAGTTTGTCATTAGTGAAGGTGGGTGTGTTTTAATAAATAGGTCACATTTTGTGTTGGATAGTGTTGAGTGGTCTTTTGTAATCACAAAAGATCTAGGGAAAGACCACCCCACAGATGGGAAGATTTTCTCAGGCAAAATGTTGGACCAACATGGAGAAGAACTGATAGGGACAAATTGTTATGGACAGACATGTCATCATGGATATGTCTACTCTTACAAGGACTCCTTGCTGAATAATGGCTCCAAGGTGTCCAAGTGCTGGGTGGATGGGGTTAATAGTGAATCCTTTAGGGTGTCTTTTGATGAGGTAGCTCTCGTTGCCTGGCATGATTTGTGCAAATCAGTTGAGCATACAGAGCTCACCATGATACATTTTTTGGGTATGCCCAACATTGGTTGCTGCAAACTGAGTTGATAACAACCTCTTGGATGTTTCCCCAATTGGCTGCCAGCCTGGGCAGTAGCTGACAAGGATCGGAACTGTCCAGGGCAAGGTTTTCCTGATAGGACATGAGAGGAGCAGAATAGCTTCCCCTGTTTGGTTTTTTAATTTAATTTAATTTTAATTTCCAATTTGTATAGCTGCCCAATTTAGAACGACTCTGGGCAGCTTACAACATTAAAATCAGTACTATAATCTAAAAATGTAAAACCAGTAAAAATCCCAGTTAAAAATACAATAAGAAATTACCCCATAGCTCAAAAGAGCGCGGGAGCGATATTACTGTATCAGCCAGCAGGCGAGGGTCACCGCATCCCCAGTGCCCCACACCTGCTTTGCCAGCCAGGTTTTTAGTTCTTTCCTGAAGGGCAGCAACTTCATCTGGAGTCGTAACTCAATTGGCAGGAGGTTCCATAGGGCTGGAGCAGACACAGAGAAGGCCCTCTTTCTGGTACTAGAGAGTCAAGCCTCTCTAGCAGATGGCAGTATAAGAGAGCCTCTCCGGTCCGCTCTGGTGGGATGGACAGATGTTATCTGGGTAACATGGTCTCTTAAGTATCCTGACCCACTACCATGTAGGGCTTTAATGGTCATTACCAGCAGCTTGAATTGCACCCGGAAGCACACCAGTAACCAGTGCAGCTCCCGAAGCAGTGGCAAGGCACAAGTGTAATGCCCGTACCCCATCACCACCCAGGCAGCTGCATTCTGGACCAGTTGCAGCTTCCAAATGGTCGTCAGGGGCAGCCCCATGTAGAGCACATTACAATAGTCAAGTCTGGAGGTGCCCAGAGCATGCGTGACCATGCGCAAAAAGTCCCGATCTAGGAGTGGGCATAACTGGCATATGACACGAAGTTGTGCAAAAGCCCTCCTGGCCATGACTGCCACCTGCTCATCAAGCAGGAGTCATGAGTCTAGGAGGACCCCCAGATTACAGACTGGGTCTGTTTGGGGTAAGATAGCTCCATCCAGAACCAAAGATGGTAGCTCCTGAAATAATGCGGGACCCCTAACCCATAGTCACTCAATCTTGCTGGGATTCAGTTGAAGCCCATTGTTCCCTATCCAGACCCCAACAGCCTCCAGACACCTGGATAGGATTCTGACTGCATTGCTTGGATCATCACGGGCCGAGATATACAGCTGAGTACCATCTGCGTACTGATGATACCTCACCCCTTGGGAGTGAATTATGTCCCCCAATGGTTTCATGCTAAATAGGAGAGGTGAGAGCACCGAGCCCTGAGGCACCCTATATTGGAGAGGCCTAGGGCTGGACATCCCATCCTCCAACCACACCAACTGGGTCCAGCCCCTCAGAAATGAGGCAAACCAGGACCACACAGTGCTCTGGATCCCCAATCCTCAGAGCTAATCCAGAAGGATACTATAGGCGATGGTATCTAAGGCTGCTGAGAGGTCAAGAAGAGCAAGGAGGGAGGAATGACCTCCATCCCGTTCCCACCAGAGATCATCCCACCAGAGATCATCCAGCATGAACAGTGCAACCAATGCAGTCTCTGTACCATATCCAGGCCTGAATCATGAATAAAAAGGGTCCAGATAATCCTGTTCATCCAGAACCCCCTGTAACTGCCGCACCACTGCCTTCTCCAAAACCTCCCCTAAAAAGGGGAGGTTGGATACTGGCCAATAGTTGGCCATTATTGTTGGTCAAGCACTGGCTTCTGAAGGAGGGGGTGCACCAAAGCTGTTTCAGTGGTGCAGGAAACACCCCCTCCTACAAAGATGCATTGACTATTGCTCCAACCCAACTGCCTGTCACCACCTTGGACACCTTGACCAACCAGGCAGAACATGGATCTAATGGGCAAGCTGGGGCACAAGCAGATCCAAGGACCCTCTCCACTTCCTCAGGGACAACTGGATCAAACCGATCACAGGTAACATGGCAAGACTATGAACTGGTCAACTCTGGACCCATAGTATCCATGCCAGGGCCAAACTTTGAGTGAATCCAAGCAATTTTCTCCACAAGATAATCAGCAACGTCTTCAGCTGACCCCTGCCAACCAGGATCCAGATTAGCACTGCCAGCCTCCCACAGATCAGGGTGACTTTTAAATAAACATGACCCATGCCTTTCTCCAAATATTGCCTCTTTATTTCCATGGGTTGGTGGGCCAGGTTTCTCACTCTTGTATTATCAATTGTTTGGAGGTGCATAAGGCACACAAAGGCATGGGCCATGTTCTTATATTTTCCCTGAAAATACATATGAAAATTCCCTTTTCATTCCCCAAAGTACTTCAACATTTATAAATAGCAATAACCATTTCTTCCAGGGGCAGGTAAATGGCTTTTTAGTCTAGAAATAAATCACCAGCTTGCAGGAGGCTCCATGTGGTTGAATGTATCATTAAGCCATTCTATTAACTAGCCAAGGCTTAAACCAGATATAGTACTTGCGTTCACTTCTGTATTAGTAATAACAAATGTATACTTTAAAACCACTAGATCTGCTGTTTTATTGTGTTGACCTTCTGACTCTTCATATATCTCTTTCTTAAACACAGCAGTTCCTTGGGACTATAGTTTCCCAACAATTAGCCCAAACTTTGTAATACAGCTTGTTCCTTTAAAAATAATATCAGGCAAAATTAAATCAAGCGAAGGCAAAGACAAAAAAAATCAATCCATCATGGTAATTGTGTGAATAACATAGTGAGATTGTGTTTATCAGATTATAAACTCAGAATGCAGCAAAGCACAAGTAAATTAGTCATCTTCTCACAATGATGCATGTGTATTGGCACCAACATGCTTACCCATGAAAGGCTTGGGTTTTATTACTCCTGAGTGTAACCAGAAAACATCAAAATAATTGGACAAAATGTAGAAGGGACAACATTATTTTCAATTAGATCAAACTAATTAATTTGAGAGGAAAAGAGAAAACTAGAACAGAAACTTTAAAAAGTAGATGTTTACAAAAAATGTAAACTGAGGAACTCATTAAGTAATATGAATTCTGAAATGAAGCTTAAGTCAGATACAATATTTAGATGTGGGACACATCTCACAGACTATTTTTAGAGACAGTAAATCATCTGTCTTTTCTGAAGGAATCAATTAATATGGAATGTTTTCCCAAGCTAAAAGTTAGGGTTAGGGCCAGAACCTGCATTCTATGTCTTATTTACCTTGTGGTTGAATTACTGTAATGTGCAATACATGGGTCTTCCTTTTGAAAGTGTTTAGAAACGTCAGCTAGCCCAAAATGCTATTGGCCAGCATGGTATAGCCATTCTTCATAGCCTTCTTGGTAATTTTCCCTACGGTGTAGACTTCCCTTTCCTTTGACGCACCACCTATTATTCTCCCATTGGCAGAGAGGGTCCTTTCTATTCAAATAGGCTTTGGGCAACTGACTACCTAAGGCACTTCTGGTCAGGAAGGAGACACATGTTCCTGACTTTACTTTGCTTCACTCTCTCTAATATTTTCATGGATGCTGCATCGCCATCCCATGTGCACACCTATACCCAATCTATAGATTGTATGGCACCTCATGCCCAAACTGTCTGACTTTGATCACAACATGACTGGATAGGTTAGTTCAAAAGAGGAGATTAAACACATGAGGTTAGTGCTGTCAGTCTTCTTTATGCCAGAAGCACAGTACAATTAATTAATAAATATATCAGATAAGTTTCTTCTAGTAACTGGCAACATCAAGAGCATTTCAGGCAGCTTACATCAAGTCTTCCATAGTACGCTGAGGGAAATAGATTACACTGAAATAGATATGAAGTAGCCTGTTCTTCTTCAAACTCTCAAAATGCAGAAGCTGCATTTTCCTAGGATAACTTTTGTTCTCCCAGTTTTCCATGACAACTCTCAGTGGCTGCTAGTGATGCTAGTGATACCAGTTGTCAAGAAGCAATAGGAATGGAGTTCATTTTGCCCCTCTTTCTAGTGAGTGCTGCCAGAAGAAACAAAGTAGTGGAGTAGATGAGACTTTGGTTTTCTCATATTCCTTATTGACAAGTTTGAGCAGCAGACAACCATTCCTGACTTACATAGTGGAACAGGAACATTTTCATAAGAGCATACTCTTCCTCAGCATTTTAACAGAGAAATCCTCTTCTTTGAGAAATAATTAAATACATTAATGTTTAATCTGAGCAAGAGTATGTTCTATGATGTTCTTGGAAAAGACCTCCAATTTAGCAAAACATTTTCAAGAGCAAATTGAACTTTCTCTTCAAACACAATTTTTGAGCAATGTTGAAAATAATAGATGCTTTGATACAATTATTTGAAAGCTCTTAGGTTTTAAGAGGTCATTTATCACTACTAATAGATTCTGTATGAAGTAGACAGGAAATACAGTGCTGCTTTCCATTGTGAAATACTCTGAGATAGAAGGAAAAGCAGTACATTTCTTGAGAATATTCCTTCCTCTTTACAGACATACAGTGTTTCAATTCTCACATGTATACTTTTCTAATTTTTAGCATACGTTTCAATTTCTCCAGTCCATATCTTGCAGAATAATAGTTGCTTTTCCTGGAAAAAGTAAGAGAAAAAAGGACCATCTGTCATTTATTGCAAATACGGCACATAGACCCATTAATTCTTAAACCTATTTTTGTTTGTGTCTGTTCTTTCACAAGGTCATCACCATTTTGCAACTCAGTTTGCCAAAATGAATACATATCAAAACACATGGTTTCAATTGGTGATAAAAGGAGATTTAGGGAGGGGGGAAGAGATGACCCCATCTGAACCAGCACTACAAGGATCAGTCAGGAGAGAGGGAAATAATTAAACAAGATAATTTAATTCAGGGATTCTCAACCTGTGGCCCTTCGGCTGGATGCGGACTACATTGCCATTTCATGTGGCCCACCACCACATCCACCGCACCAGGAATTGCCATGTGGCGGAGGAAGGGCAAAATGGCTGTCTAGCACCTGAAGCTGTCTGAGGGAGCGTGACCCGGCCCTTGGCTTTAAAAGGTCAGGAACTCGTGATTTAATTGCAACATCCAATATGCTGACAGGCCTCCGCCTCTCCTCATACATCATTCCCAGCATCTGGAGACACAGCCACCTATACCTCAGCGCTCTAAAGAGTAGATCCCCTGATCAGGGTTCAAAAATAAGTCCTTGTGGGAAAACTTACAGTGCTCCAGTGTGCATGAAATTTTGTCTCATGAAGCCCAGACCCACCCCAAGAGCACAAAAGAGGGCACTAAGTGCCTGCCTGTACATGTTCATTGTTTGTCTTGTATATATGCTATTTTAATATTGCAAGGTGGAAGAGGACACCATTCACCTATCCATGGCTCAAGTCTTGCCCATGACATTTCTATACTCTGGCCATGTAGAAAGCATGTTTGTTTCTTTGCACTTGGATTTGTTCAGTACTGTATTGCATAGCTGGTTTGAATTAACATCCTGTGGTAGTGTGGATTTTGCAGACACTGTACTAGTAGTATCCAGTTATAAGTACAGTATACCCATTTATAGAATTAACTCTGGAAACAGTAGAACTCTATCAGAGTCATACTACCCATGGGACCACACTGCACTCTTATAGGTCATAATGGCTCAATTACACAGCTGTGTATTAGATCTCCAGTGAATTTAAAACAATTTGGTTTTTAAGTTAATAGATACAGTGTTAAGTCTACTATGATGCCTCCTCGGAATATAATTTGAATATTCTTTAATCAGTAGTTGACATTCCCTGCCTTTGTGCAACAAATTGATCTAAATACTTTTTATAAAAATTATAAGGCAGTCTTTCAGGGGGCGGTGTTAATTTTCTTTTCTTTTTAGCTATTTCAGTTATTCCTCTAACATCCCCCTAGCTGCTGCTTCAATGATCTAATTAAGTTTGTCAGGTTGACTGTAAACATTTGCAAAATATTATTGGTTCACTCTTAGCAATTAAATCTTTTAGCAAAAGAAGATATCTGCCATTAGTGAAGAGATGGGAGACAGATAATCCACTCCTATGGAAATTAGGCAGGCTGGAAGTAGAAGAATATGGAAGATACATAAAGAATGGATTACAATGTGACAAACTCTAGGCAAAAAAAAAAGTCAGTGCCAACATTACTTGTTTCAAAGCTTTAAGACAGGGATTCTCAACCTTTGGCCCATGGGCAAAATATGGCCCACAGTGCCATTTCATGTGGCCCACCACCACCTCCACTACACCAGGAAGTTCCATGAGGTGGAGGAAGCGCAAAATAACCATCTGGCTCCCAAAGCTGTCAGAGGGAGTGTGACCCGGCCCCCAGCTTTAAAAGGTTGAGAACTCCTGCTTTTAAAAATAGAGAGAGGGAAGGAAGAAAGGAGGAAGAATATTTCTGAAATGTCAGAATAACACTAATAGGTACCTGTTTTCAAACTTTCCACAAAAATCCATGTCCAATGTTAAATACACTTGGAAAATACATTGAGGTTCATTCCCTAAATTTTTAATAACAGACTTTTTTTCACATAGTTGACAAACAATGAAACAATAACTTTGAAAGTCTTGAGCTCTGGGCTCAAGTTTGACTCAGCCTTCCATTCTTCTGAGGTCACTAAAATGACTACCCAGCATGTTGGGGACAAAATGCTAATTAACTTGTAAACTGCCTAGAGAGTGCATTAAGCGTTACAGGCAGTGGTGTACAGCAACAGGTTGAGGCAGGGGGGTGGCAAAATTGGGCGCCCACATCCACCTCCCTGCCCTGCCCAGACTAACACAGCTACCATTTAAAAGGTTTTATTCTGTGCAAGCATATCAGAGAGTAAACAAAACAAACAGACAAAAAAATTGTGTCACCTTAAAGACTAACTGTTGTATTTTAATGTGAGCTTTTGTGGATCAAGTCCACTGTCTCTTTGGCTATAAACAGAGATGAGCACTGAACCCTAGAGTTGGTAACGACTGGCTTTCGAGCAAGGGCAACCTTTACCTAATAACAGAAGATCCCTGATTGGTATTCAAATTTGAGGTCAGGTTTTGTCCCTGCAAGTGGTTCAATGTCTCCCTTGCTCAAAAGCCAGTCATATCCAACTCTAGGGTGCAGTGCTCATCTCCATTTACAGCCAAAGAGCCAGTCCTGCTGGTGTTTACAGATGTATGCATGGCCATATGGCAGACATGACTAGATGGCCCACACTGTAGGCACCACCCATGATGTAGGCGCCACCCAAAACATAGGCTCCGCCCATGACATAGGCTCCACCCACACTGTGGTAGCAAAAAAAATTTTGCTGCCCACCACTGGTTATGGGGCAGTACATAAGTGTGATTGCTTTCCTTTGCTTTGTATTTCTCAACCCTTTTCCATGTGACAGAGATGTAGTAAAGTAGCAACTACTTTGAGGCAAATTCCTATGTTATAAAATATTAATTTAACAATACAAATATCTATATGGGTCAAAAATGTGAAACAAATCAATTCTCCCACCCACCCACCCTTGCTAAATTATCAGCAATTACTTTCTTGGCCTAGTCACTTTTCCACTCATTCATTGTGCATCCAATGCAATTTAAATATGCAATTTAAATATGCAATTTCTTTCCCATCTGTAAATGTTCAAATCTAAGAAAATATTAGGCTGTTCTCAGGAACCTTTTGAACATAATCAGCTTTATACCGTCAATGGCCTTCAGAATCACACATTTATCAGAAAGATAAACTAGTAATACCATAGTAATTATACATATGAGCCTTCTGTTCATTGAGGTTGCAATTCTATATATATGTAAAAATCTGTAATACCCACTAAATGCAGATACTAGTTTCTGTGCAGACATACACAGGTATGTATTTTAAGTGTCTTAATTGTCTGTAATAGTTCTCCAGAGCCTAGACACCTGAGTGATATATTCCATGAGGCCATATTCCACACTTCCTATGATAAATCTTGTTGCTTGACTATATGAAATATTTTGATAGCAACATTAACATTAAAATATCTCAGGATGACACATACTTTTGTGTAAAAAACAGAAATGAAAATATTATCAGTAATACTATTGCCTTTATTAATTTGTACAGATTTATAGTAATACTGTGCTTTATTTTAATAAACAGAAAAACCCAAGTATGTATTTTACCAGCCTACGCCAATACCTTGTTCAATATTTACATGCATGGAACACCTACTGTAGAAACTGCTGTGACGTCCTTAAATTCGTTGTTCTATCACTCGGATTAGCCTGCTAAACAGTACTAAAATGTTATTTTATTATTATAATTGTGGAAGGGCTACTGTTGTATGGGTTTTGAGTGAATATTTTATGAAATTATGGCATCGGATGTCCTCTCTCCCAGTCATACCTAACTGCATTCTTCCTCTTTCTGACATGTTTTTAATAGAGATTTAGTGAGAACACAGGTTGGAATGGGTTGGAATGTCTCCAAAGGAGACACTTTTATACTACCTCATAGCCCTTAGTGCACTCTCTGGTAGGTTCACAGGGTAATTAGCATTTTGCCCCTACATGCTGGGTACTCATTTTACTGACCTCAGATGGATGGAAGCCTGAGTCAACCCTGATCAAACTCACATCACTGCACCACCAGGGCTCAATATGCCTTTTATTGGAGGCAATGAGCAAGTTAGAAGGAGGTTTCTACACCTTTCTGGCAGCATCGTTGTTTAAGATCTTATAATACAGTACTAGAATGCACTCCAAGACTCAAACCCTAAGCTGTCGCTTAAGACATGATTGTAAAACTTCATTAACATTATGATGTATTTCTTCCAAAAGAAGAAAATTATAAGGCAAGCACATATAATGTGAAACAAATCAATTCCCCCACCCACACACCCTTGCTAAATTATCAGCAATTACTTTCTTGGTCTAGTCACTTTTCCACTCATTCATTGTGCATCCAATGCAATTTAAAGATCAACTTCTGTTTAATGATCCATAAAACTATATTAGGAATGGAGTTAGAGATTGAAAAGATTGCCTCTACTTAACATAGTGAGGGTAAAGTAGTTTCCTGGAAAGCCATGTCAACATAGGCTATCTAAATTAGTTGACCACCAGATTCCATAAAATAACCATTATAGCCCACCTAGAGCCTTACCTCATTAAAGGTAAATATTGACCTTGCTCGAAATCCAGTTGTATCTGACTCTGAGGTTCAGTGCTCATCCCTGTTTACAGCCAAAGAGCCAGTGCTGTCTGTGTCTGCAGATGTTTCTGTGGACATGTGGCAGGCATGCCTCAACACTGCATGGAACACTGTTTACCTTCCCACCAAAGTGGTCCCTATTTATCGACTTGCAATTTCTTGTTTTTGAACTGCTAGGTTGGCAGGAGCTGGGACAGAGACAGGAGCTCACTCCATCATGTAGTGCATGAGAATCAAACTCTAAACTTCCAGTCAGCAAGTTCAGTGTCTTAAATATTTGAGCCACAGCACTCATTAGGGCTGAGCAAAAGACTTTATACACAAAGCTTTGGTGTTCCCATTAAGAATAAAAATACATAGCTATTAAAGGGATGTAAAAGAAATGTGGAAGAGATTTGTAGTGTGAAGGAAACTGTGTTTTATAGCATCTTAACCTTCCCTTAGAGCCTGGATGGAGCACCTAATGTTTCTACTTTTTCCTAGAAGTTAGCTAGTTATTCAAGAGAGTGCAGGTTAGAAATTTGATATTTTTATGACATAGTATCTAGATTGTCCATCTTGTCCAGAAATGCCTTTGGTGGCCACTTAGCCATCTTCTTTGGCTGCTTGAAAAACACTCGGGCTAGTCATCTCATCTTGGCTGTGAGAAAGGTACCAAGCTCACAGAGGTGAAGCATGGTTAATTTGAATATTAGTATCATGAGTTTTGGCAACACTCCTGACAAATGAACCTCAGCATAATGCAATACCTGTGAATGTGCTGTTTAATTCCAAAAGTCAGCCCATTGTCATTTGCTAAGGAGTTCCCAATAACAGAAGAGACATAAAGATTATAATCTTGATCTGTGGTTTGTTAATAAAATCTTGTGTCTTTTTTTTCAGAATAAATCTTTCAGACGTTAATGTGTTTATTGCATCCAAATTATCTTTTAAAATAACTTTTGTCTCTTGGCAACATAGGGAAAGCATATTTTCTTGGACTTGTCCTACAGAAGAATTTCCTCAAAGAGCATGTACCAGCAAACCATCTTGCAAATTAAACCTTGTTTACCTTAAGAAAAGATGGACAGAGTATACAAAGGAACTCTACAAAAAGGACCTCAACACACCTGATAATTTCAATGATGAGGAAATTGAACTTGAGCCAGACATCCAAGAGAGTGAAGTCAGAAAGGCCCTAAAAAGCACTGCAAACAACAAAGCCAGCTGAGATGATTGTATCCAAGTTGAACTTTTCAAATCCCTAAAAGATGATGGAGTCAAATTATTACATTCTATATGCCAGCAGATTTGGAAAACACAACAATGGCCACAGGATTGGAAAAGATCAGTATATGTTCCAATCGCCAAAAAGGGTAATGCCAAAGAATATTCAAATTATCAAACAATTGCGCTCATCCCACATGCTTGCAAGGTGATGCTCAAGATAATACAGGATAGACTGCAACAGCATGTGAAGAGAGAATTACCAGAAGTGCAGGTGGGGTTCAGAAGAGGCAGGGGGACTAGAGACCACATTCCCAACATACGTTAGATCATGGAAAAAACAAAGGAATATCAGAAACAAGTCTACTTCTGTTTCATTGATTACACTAAGGCCTTTGACTGTGTGGACCACAACAAAATGTGGCAAGTAATTAAAGAGATGGGAATACCAGAGCACCTTATATGCCTCATGAGAAATCTGTACATGAATCAAGAAGCAATAGTTAGGACAGAATATGGAATGACTGAGTGGTTTGGAATAGGAAAAGGAGTAAGACAAGGCTGCAGTTTGTCACCCTGCTTATTCAACTTATACACAGAGCACATAATGTGCAATGCAGGAATGGAGGAATCACAATTTGGGATCAAAATTGGAGAAACATCAATAATTTGAGATACGCAGATGATACTACCCTAATGGCAGAAAGTGAGGAGGACCTAAAGAAGCTCCTTATTCAGTTGAAAGAAGAAAGTGAAAAAGCTGGTTTGAGACTCAATATAAAGAAAACAAAGATCATGGCAACAGGCCCTATCAGTCCCTGGAAAATAGATGGGGAAGAAGTAGAAGCAGTGACAGATTTTACTTTCCTAGGATCAAAGCTCACTGCAGATGAAGATTGCAGCCATGAAATAAAAAGCCGACTGATTCTTGGGAGACAAGTGATGAGAAACCTGGGGAGCATAGTGAAAAGCAGAAACATCAAATTGCAAACAAAAATTCGTCTAGTCAAAGCAATGGTATTCCCTGTGGCAATGTATAGTTGTGAGAGCTGGACCATTAGGAAAGCTGAGCGCAGAAGAATAGATGCCTTTGAGATGTGGTGTTGGAGGAGAGTTTTGAGAGTCCCCTGGACAGCAAGGAGAACAAATAGGTCAATCTTAGAAGAAATCAACCGTGACTGCTCCTTGGAAAGTCAAATAGTAAAGATGAAGTTAAAGTACTTTGGACATCAAATGAGAAGACTCACTTGAAAAAGCTGTGATCCTGGGAAAGGTCGAGGGCAAGAGAAGAAGGGGGCGGCCGAAAATGAGATGGCTAGATGGTATTGTGGACACAATGGGTACAGAGCTGAGCGAGCTGAGGGGGATGGTGGAGGACAGGAGTGCCTGGAGGATGGTGGTCCATGGGGTCACAAAGGGTCAGAAGCGACTGTGCTACTGAACAACAAAAAACAAAACTATAAAGTTAACAGAACTTTTTTAAAAACACATGCAGGTGAGGGAACTCACAAGGTAGGGCAGACATCTTTTACCACTTGTGTGAGCCCTTCTAAAATTAGGCAAAATGCTTTTATATTTCTTAGGTTTCAGATGCTGGAATTCACCATGAATTTCCCCAGCCAGAATTTTCAGGTAGTTATTCAAGATATTACAGTCCTCACAGGAGTTTTCAGTTATGCATAGGTAGAAAATAATGGCTCTATCAGTCTTTTTAATCTATGAAAAAGAAATGGATTGGGAGTGACTGAGATCCATGGGAGCTACAAAAAATTAGGGAATTGGTAGTTTTTCGAGAGGTATCTTGTACAGATCCTAACAGGCACATAGACTTTTAGTCCCCTAACTCTTTGCCGCTTCCATTGATTTTAGTCATTCCCACCCATTTCATTTGTCTTCTTCCAAAGAACAAATGCCTGATAGAGATGTTATTCTCCATTTCTGAGTAACTAAAATCTCCGGTAAGAACTTTGATTCATTGAATAAAATTGCCACAATTTTGGGTGGGAGAATTCCTGACAAATACAAAGGGCTGAAGTCCAAGAAATGCAAAAAAAAAAAATCATTCCTACCTAACATTATGTTGAACATGTCACACACTTTGACCATGAGCAACAGTTGTGCTTTGATTTCCCTATTCCAAGGCAAACTTGAGCATTTTAGGATGTTGGTGTAAATTAAAATCAATGAAACTGCTTCTTCAGCTAACTTGCAAGATAGCCTAGAGGTACATCATATCTTAGTCTGAGATACAAAAGACTCCAAAAGCACCATAGAATTTTCCAAACTATCTGAAAAATTTAAGGGTTTGTCGGTGTATCAATGAAGCTAATGGGAATCTGTTGATTGACACCATCTGACAATTAAGCTGTATTTGTTACTGAGAGTAAAATTAGATTCCACAAGTAAAAAAAAACTTCAAAGAATGTACAACTATAAGTCTCCCTTGAGCTCAAGGCAATTTCAAAGAAAAGTGAAAGTAAATACCACACATTTAATTTTTATAAAGCTTACCACCTGCTATTGGAATCTCTGATGAACTCTTAAACAGCTATGTAACATCTAAACATTTTTCAATGACAGATGGTTCTAATGTCTATGTAATGTCTTGTTCCTACTTAGGCTATCTTTTTTAATATTTCACAAAATTTGCTGTGTGTGCTGGGATTTTGTCTTTGGTCCCCTGTAGATGTTTGGAGACAATGAAATTTGCTTTATAGAGATTTCATTTTATTGGAGACTCAGTCAGATGATTCTGCAAACCTTTTCATCTTTCAAAAATGCTAATATTAAAGTATATTGAACATATATATCCCCAAATATCATCCAAGATCGTCTACAAACTTCCAACTCATAAAACAGTAAACTGAGCACTAATAAACTCTGATGAAAGGATGAAAGTTGGATTTTTAGATATTCTTAACTTAATCCTTTGGATGGGAATTGCTGAAAGCAATACAAAAAGTATTTAAGAAAGAATATTAACTGCTAAACTGATGAGAGATGTAAAAGACACTTTTGATTGTTTTTCCTCCCAGAGTGAGGATGTGACATTTTAATTTTTTTCGAAAACATTGCAACAATTGTATCCTTTTTAATGTCCAGCCATCTTGGAGAAGTTCTAAATTACTTCTTTTCTTTATTTATTTGAAGGCAAATTTATGGCAGAAAATGATATCTGGTTACTTCTAGAAATAATTAGACACAATATTTTGTGAAACAAAGGTACAGTATATGGTTCTATGGTTCAAGGAAACACTATATAGAGGCTACTTGGATCCAGGTCACATTATTTTTGACATTATTTTTGTAGTGGTCTCCAATATGCATATATTATAAAATATATAACTGCTGAACTATGTGAGAAGTTCTGTAATCGTCTTTCTGGCTTCCTTTGGTTTCTTTAATACTGTCCATATAGGAAGGGAATGCAATTGCAGAATCATTCTTTATGTTAATGTAAAGGTTATACAGTGGCTGAAGTGGCTAAGATGCTGACTGGAAGGCAGGAGGTCGATTCCTGAGTACTGCAGGATGAAATGAGTTCCCATCTTTGTCCCAGCTCCTGGCAACCTAGCAGTTTGAAAACAAGAAAATGAGGTGTGTGTGTGTGTGTGTGTGTGTGTGTGTGTGTGTGTGTGCTTTTTTTAATTTTATTTTATTATTTCTTTTTAATTTTTTTCTTTGGCCCTGCCCACGATGTCATGATGTCATGACATTAGCTCCGCCCACACTGTGATGATGTCATGGTGGGGTAGTAAAATTTTTGACATCCCACCACTGGTTATAATTCAGATATATTCCTACCACCCTGAAATATCACACTCACACACACACACACACACACACACACACACACACACACACACACACAGAGAGAACTTTGCAGTCCAAGTTTCAATTTATTAAAAATGCTAGTAAACATTTTCAAACAAAGTGAGATCAATTTGCTCGACAAGGAGACCTTCACAGATACGTAGACAGAAAGAAAGACAAATAAGTATCTTCTTGATAAAATCGAGCATGGATGCTCACTAGAAACTAAAATGAATGAACTGAAAGCATTGGGCATATCAATCAAGATTGACTAATATTAGGAAAAATAAAAGACAGTAGGAAAAGACAAACATAGAGCATAAGATGGAATGGCTAAGTTTAGTAAGGCAGGGCCTTTAGTTTGCAGGAGTTGAGCAAAGCTATTAAAGACAGGGCCTTCTGGGAGATTATTACTTATAGCACTGCTATAAAAACCAAAGTGATTTGACCACATATAACAAAAACTTTTAAACCTGCCCAGTGGGGTGAAACTTTTTAACTAGTCTATTTTCATTTGCACAAATAAAATCAATGAAGGTTTATGTCACTACTACATTGTTATAAGGGGACATTAAAGGAATTTATAATGGCATTCATCAGCTGGGTGTTTGATTATCCCACCTGGAGGCCACATGCCAAGCTGATGCATATTCTGGCCATGTTCAGTGCCTACTAGAATGTAATTACTATACAATCAGTACTAGTTACCAGTACACATATACTACTACTGAACTGATGTACATGGCCACATGCCAAGCACATATTGACCACATGCCAAGCACATATTGACCACATTCAATGCATACTAGAATGTAGTTACTTTCTTCTTCTTCTTCTTCTTCTTCTTCTTCTTCTTCTTCTTCTTCTTCTTCTTCTTCTTCTTCTTCTTCTTCTTCTTCTTCTTCTTCTTCTTCTTCTTCTTCTTCTTCTTCTTCTTCTTCTTCTTCTTCTTCTTCTTCTTCTTCTTCTTCTTCTTCTTCTTCTTCTTCTTCTTCTTCTTCTTCTTCTTCTTCTTCTTCTTCTTCTTCTTCTTCTTCTTCTTCTTCTTCTTCTTCTTCTTCTTCTTCTTCTTCTTCTTCTTCTTGTACCATATCTGAATCTGAATATTGGCAATCCTCATGGCAATCAGCCATAAAGACTGTCTTGAGAATATAGTGCAGTGGCCTTTCATCTGCCTTCTTCAACACAGCATAACTCATGTACCACTGATACAGTTCCACGGGTCACTTTACAGTCCTGAGCCCTTTTGGCATGCAAAGTCCTTCTCGTCCCCAGGCCCATATGGATGAAGCTGCTTCCCTCCATCAAGATGGATCAAAGTGTGTTTTAACCATTTGGGGACATTCACCCTTCCCTGTGGATTCAGTAATTGAACAATGAAAGGGAGTCCTCTACTGTTTAAACCAGGAGTTTCCAACTTTTACAAGCTGGGGGTTGGGTCATGATCTCTCAGTCAGCTTCGAGGGCCAGATAGCCATTTTACCATGCCTGCAGCCATTTTGTCACAAAAGCTTCAAAGGGGTAGTCATTTTGTTTCTCAAATGCACTTGGAGGAGTGTGGGCCACATGAAATGGTGCCATGGGCCAGATCCAGCCCACAGGCCTTAGTTTGGGAACCCCAGGTTTAAACATATAAAGAATTTCACCATTTAGCAAAACTGAATTTCTCACATTGCCAAGAATAATAATATTGTAATACTTTATCCTTGTGTGTAAGAGGAAGAGCAGCTATTTACTTCCCTGTCTTCTCATGGGAAGTCATATTGGTTCACTCCTTGAGAAACTTCCATTGTATGTCATTTTATTAAACAAATATCAGAAAGTATGAAATATTTCAACTAAATAATAAATCATGATGAGTAACATTTGAATCCTGCTTCGTACCTTCAGTAGGAATAGAGAGAACAAGGCTGTTTGGAGGCCACCAGTATTAACACAGAGATTTCGGTAGCTCACCCAGATTTATATTTAGATATTAAAATGCTAGCCCAGTTTTAAGCAAGGTCTGTCTTGCAAAATCCCTGTTTCAGTATGCAAATTTTATTTTATCATATGGTCTACATGCTACCTAAAAATTGCTATCCCTTGTTAATGTGGAAAAGTATTTTAACATTAAAAAGTTTGTCTGCTTGTGGAGCCCCCCAAAAACCACAGAGATTTTAATTTCAGACAAAAACAAAACTGGTTTATTGACAAAATAGCATCTAAGCAACAGGGGTCCCCCACTGCTGGATAAACAGCTATATCTAACCAATTTTTGTCCGCTAGAAAAATCTATGTGCTGAGCTTCCCTAAGAAATTTATGGTAGAGATGCCTCATCGCTGCTTTGGGAGTTGCACTGGTTGCCAGTATGTGTCCGGGTGCATTTCAAGGTGCTGGTTATTACCTTTAAAGCCCTACATGGTAGTGGGCCAGGATACTTAAGAGACCGCCTCACCCCAAGAACATCTGTCCATCCCACCAGAGTGGACTGGAGAGGCTCTCTAGTTGTTCCATTGGCCAGAGAGGCACATCTCTCTGGCACTAGAAGGAGGGCCTTCTCTGTGTCCGCTCCTACCCTATGGAACCTCCTGCCAATGGAGCTACATCTCCAGATGGAGCTGCTGCCCTTTAGGAAGAATCTAAAAACATGTTTTTCCATGGACTTTGCTATCAATGAAACTGAAGAATAAAGCAGCTGTTTCTCTTTGAAGATTATTGTTGTTCTTTGATTAGCACACACACACCGATGACACGCTACTACGAAACCTCCTTGTGACAGTCTTGTGAGGCATACAGAGAGAAGAATGGATTTTTATGAGGCCTATTTAGAAACTGCAATTTGCAAGCCTTGAGAAACATGAAAAAATGTGTCATTTCCTGACAGATGTAGCATTTGGTGTACTTTTAATCTTTTTAGATTTTAATTTTAAATTTCATTTTAACAGTTTTAAAGTTTTTAGGTAGTGTTTGTGTTTTATTGTCATGTTTGTTTTTTAATTACTTGTAAACTGCCCTGAGTCACTTCGATGAGAAGCGTGGTGGAGAAATATGAATAAATAGAAAATAGAATAGAAATAGAGAGCTCTCTTGCCCTCCAAACGCAGGACCAGTTATACTCTTGCTACATTAAAGATTACACAATAGATCAAAAGGCCAGCATGCGGGGGGGTCAATAATTAAATAACTCAAAGAATGGTTTGTTAGCACCTTAGATTCAGGATACAATGAGAAGTTTTTATGCAAATAATGATCGTACGAAAATATTACTAAGTCCGGAGAGTGACAAGACAGAAGGGTGGAGGTACATGTAATGGCAGTAACATGGGTATTGGAGGATCTTTGAAAACTGGTTTTGACTTTTTACTCCGTATTTCCTTCTCACAGTAATCCATAGACAAACAAAAAGTAATTTTCCTTTGTTTCATGTGTTAATGGCAGAAAGCACAAGATACAGACAGGATCTTTATGGTAATCAAGGCTACAGCTTATTTCTTCCAGGTGAAAACCTCTGGGCAGTTCCCTTCCAGGTGTGACCATTGTTTGTTTGTTGGTCAGTTGGTTGGTTGGTTGGTTGTCTGGCTTTAGGTGAAAGGTCTGCTTAATTGTTTTCTTTTGGGTGGGAGTAAATAATCCTTTGTTGAAGGGAAATACCTCTGAGTATTGTCCTACTTTGAAAATATAGAACAGAGCATGTTAGTTTATAGGAAGAATACCAAAATATTACACAGCAAGGGAAATATCAAAAAAGAACCCTTTTATTAATGTACACTAGTACCCCGAATAACGTTATGACTTGGTTCCACAAGTCCCGTCATTATCCAGTTTTTAACGTTGTGCGATACATTGAACACACAATGTTAAAAAAAGCCCTGTTTCCCTGGAGGCTGCAAGAAGCCTGAACATCGGGATTTGAATCCTGACATTTTGGCTTGCTGCTGCCTCCAGGGAGGTGGGGGAACTTTGGAAACAGCTTGGAGCGGGTCTCCCCACCTCCCTGGACCCGGCGGGGGGGTCAGAGACCCCAAAATGGGTAAAAAAAAGTCCGGTTTTTTTACCCATTTTGGGGTTTCGGACCCCCCCGCTGGGTCCAGGGAGGTGTGGGGACCCGATCCAAGGTGTTTCTGGGCTTCCCCGACGTCCTGAGCCAGTGCAGCAAGCCAGAATGTCGGGATTCGAACTCTGGACATTCTGGCTTGCTACACTGGCTCAGGATGTCGGGGAAGCCCAGAAAAAGCTTGGATCGTGTCTGCCCACCTCCCTGGAACCGGCGGGGGGGGGGTCAGAGCCCCCAAAATTGGTAAAAAAAACGTCCTTTTTTTACCAATTTTGGGGTGTCTGACCCCCCCCCCCCCGCTGGGTCCAGGGAGGTGTGGGGACCCGATCCATGCTGTTTCTGGGCTTCCCTGACATCCTGAGCCAGTGCAGCAAGCCAGAATGTCGGGATTCGAACTCTGACATTCTGGCTTGCTGCACTGGCTCAGGACGTCGGGGAAGCCCAGAAACACCTTGGATCGTGTCCCCTGCCTGCTCCAGAGAGATCAGAGGACCCGATCTACAGCTGCAGGGTGGCTGGGGAAGCTGACGGGGACTCCCTGTCGGCTTCCCTAGCCACCCACCCCTGCCTCCGTAGCTGCAGGGTGGCTGGGAAGCTGAACGGAGAACCCCGTTCAGCTTTCCACCCACCCTGCTGCTAAGAATGACTGTATCGTATAACGTTAAAATCGTGTTATTTGAAACAAGATTTTTCCAAAAATCTTGTCACGTTATACAGTTTTAGCGCTATATGATACTCACGTTATACGGGGTATTACTGTATGTATAAAGGGCAATTTAAGAGCCCCCATTCATGATCTGCAGGACATCAGGAATTTCAGTTCCCCCACCCAGTTATGTTAATAGCTGACTCCCAAGGTAATTTATACCTTTGCCTCAGGATTCCAGGACAGTATCGATGAATAAGGCTTCTTGTTTGCTCATTTGGTCTGAGATGAAATCAGTTTGAGATCTTTATAAAATTATTAAACATCAACCCTTGCAGCCATCCCACCTGCTAGCAATCATGGCACAGTGTGGTGCTTATGAACATGTAAGACTAAACTTGAAGTGGATGGCAAATTAAAATAATAAAATATATAATAATAAAGATGTTAATTTGAAAATTAGAGTTATATACACAAAGGAAGGAGATCCACTGAATAATGGCAATTGTTGCAGTTTTAACGGTGAGGCCTTCAAAATCAATAGTTATGGGATACCAGCCCAGTTTTTTCCTTTCCTGAGCAGATGGTTTATAAACAAAGGTTTGCCTAAAAAAATAAGCACCTACCTGTCAACTCAAAACCTGCAGACAGAATCACCTCGGAACTGCTTGTTTAAAAAAATCACAATCACTCTTAGGACTTAATGATTGGCAGAGACAAAGAGCATGACCTGGCTTTTACTGATGATGTCTTGCTGTGTCTAATTTCCTCTCACCTGCAGGGAGTTTACACCGGCATATACCTCACCTGCAGGGGATTTATGCTTGTATAAATTCATTTTCTTGTTTCATTTATTTAATCTTGATATACAGTGAGGAAATCAGGTCTCATGTTCTAATATAACAATGAATGACAGAAAAAACAAGTATCAGTTCCTGGAAAATAGATGGGGAAGAAGTAGAAGCAGTGACAGATTTTACTTTCTTAGGATCAAAGCTCACTGCAGATGGTAATTGCAGCCATGAAATAAAAAGGCAACTGATTCTTGGGAGGCAAGCAATGAGAAACCTGGGGAACATAGTGAAAAGTAGAGACATTACAGTGCAAACAAAAATTCGTAAAGTCAAAGCAATGGTATTCCCGGTGGCAATGTATAGTTGTGAGAGCTGGACCATAAGGAAAGCTGAGTGCAGAAGAATAGATGCCCTTGAGATGTGGTGTTGGAGGAGAGTTTTGAGAGTCCCCTGGACAGAGAGGAGAACAAATAGGTCAATCTTAGAAGAAATTAACCCTGACTGCTCCTTAGAAGGTCAAATAGTAAAGATGAAGCTAAAGTGGACATCAAATGAGAAGAGAGGATTCGCTTGAGAAATCCTTGATGCTGGGAAGGGTAGAGGGCAAAAGAAGAAGGGGGCAGCAAAAGATGAGATGGCTAGATGGTATTGTAGACACAATGGGCACAAAGCTGAGCGAGCTGAGGAGGATGGTGGAGGACAGAAGTGCCTTGTGGACAGTGGTCTATAGGGTCGCAGAGGGTCGAAATCAACTGTGTGACTGAACAACGAAAAATGTTGAAGATAAGAGATGCTTAGTTCACAAATACTGTTTTATCTTACACCAGATTTTGAATATCAAAATCACCTCTCTCTCTTTCCCCCTTCCTGTTGTTTCAATGCAGGAAAGGAATGAAAAAAACACAAGCCTAGCGTCTTTAAACTACAGGGAGAGAGAGGCTTTTTTTCCCTTCCTGTATTCAAGCCTCTCTCTCCCTGTAGAGGAAAAAGACACAAGGTTTGTGGTTTGTTTGTTTTTTTGTTTTTTTGTTCCCTTCCTGAATTGAAACAACAGGGAGGGGGAAAGAGAGAGTAGTTTAAAAAACACAAGCCTCGAGCGATCAGCTGGTGAAGCCTGGCTCGGAGGTAAGCAGGGTGGGAAGACTGCAATAGAGTCGGCTTTCCCCGATCCTACTGCAGTCTACAGCGGGGGGGGGGAGGGGTTGGGTGGGAGTCCCCAAACTGCTGGGGGGAAGAGGGGTGGAGAAAATTTAACCTAGTGATCCGTCATGTGGTTGAGAAGATGCCAGACAAGCTGAAAGAGAGAATAGTGGAATGGCTGAACTCACTCAAAATGGGTAGAGAATTTGGATTAGATGATATTGGTGCTGTGTATAGGGTGGGTGGAAGGAGGGATAGGAAGACACCTAGAAATGTTTTAGTTAAATTTGTAAATTGGGGAGATAAGTTGAAGGTGATGTCTTTTATTAGACAAGCTGGGTCTGGTGTCTTAAAAATAGATGGGGTGGATGTGGAGGTCTATAATGACATATCACCTCAAGAGAGGAAGTGGAAATACATCATGAAGCCTGTCACGAAGATATTGATTGCAAAAGGTATTAAGTATGTATGGCGATTTCCACAACAGTTGAGATTTTTTAATGACAAAAAATGGCATGTGTTGAACGCAAATATGGATGCATTGTTGTATTTAACACAAATTGGTTTGATCAAAGAGGCTGATACAGATTGGATAGTAATGAGAACAGAATTGGCTAAGGTGGGTGTGATGGGATCGTTAGTGGGTTGGGAGGAGGAGGGAGCAGTGGGTGGGGCGGACGTTCCAGGTACAAGCGGGGTACAGGTGGGGTGAATATAATCATAAATTAAATTAATGTCAGAGAGAGGAGGTCAGTAGAAGATTGATATGCCTATTTTCTCCGGTCCCCCCCTCCCCTCTTTGGAGACCAAAGGTAGCATTAGAAGAAAAGATGTGGGGAGGGTTGAAGAAGAGAATAAAATAGGTAAGTTTTTTTGTTGTTATTATTTTTATTTCTTTGTTAGTTTAAATAACATTTTTGTTTCAGTGTACTCTGTTTTGCTTAATTTCTTTAGTAGAGGGGTGGTAGGGGGCTTGTTAGGGAACACGTCCGGGGAGGAAAAAAGACGATGGGAGTGGATCAAACATAAATGGTTAAGTCATTGAAGGTGGTGTCGTGGAATGTGAAGGGGTCAGGGCACACCCAGAAAAGAAACAAGTTGCAAATATCGCTTAATAAAGATAGGGCTGAGGTAATCTTCTTGCAAGAGACCCATCAAAAATCTGCAGAAGTTAACAATTTAGTGGTGAGGGGAATTGATATTTATGAAAAGGCATATGGGACATCTAAAGCCAGGGGAGTCGCAACTCTGATTTCGGAAAAATTGGGGTTTACGGTGAATAAAACTATAGCGGATTCAGAGGGAAGATATTTAATAATTAAAGGGAAAATTGAAGAAGAGGAGATAACATTAGCTAACATCTACGCTCCAAACGATAAACAGCAGGAATTTCTAGATAAAGTAGGGAAAATATTGAAAGAGGAAGGGACTAAGAACATGGTCGTAGGTGGAGATTTTAATTTGATGTGTTCAGACATTGATAGTACAGGGGTAAAAAAGAGAGGCAATAAGTACATATTAGAGGATTGGAGAAAATCATTGGGGTTAAAGGATGTGTGGAGAGAGTTAAAAGCCCAAGAAAGAGAATATACATATTATTCACATGTGCATGATATGTACTCAAGAATAAATTATATCTTTGCGACAGAAGAGATGGTAAATAAAACTGATGACATTAAAATTGGAACATTTAGAGAATCCGACCAGGCAAAAGTAACTGTAGTTATAAATTTTAAAGAGGATGAAAAAAATGGATACATTTGGAGATATGATGCAAAGCTATATGAGAAGGAATCAACAAGGAAACAAGTTATGGAAAAATGGGAGGAAAGCTGGAAATTTAATGAAAATAATGAGATCAGCGGGGGAGGAGTTTGGGATACAATGAAGGCAATTTTTAGAGGGGAATCGATAAAGTTAAAAAGTATCAGGAATAGGCAAATTAAGAACAGAAACCAGGAATTGGAAGGGCAGTTAAAACATCTTCATTCTGAATACGCTAAAAAGAAAGACCAGGGAATATTTCAAGAGATTAAAAGAATTAAGAAAGAGTTGGATGGCAAGGATATTGAAAAAGTAAAGAAAGACTTGATTTTTCTTAAAAGGGAATATTTTGAATATGGTAATAAGAATTCCAGGCTATTAGCAAAAGCAGCGAGGGATAAAAAAAATAAAGGGCAAGTAGGTATACTGGTAGATAAAAATGGGAAAAGATGTAATAAAAAAATAGATAAGGCAGAGTTGATTGAAAATTTTTATAAAGAGTTGTATTCAAAAAAGGAAATAAATATAAGTAAGTTGCGAGGATATTTTAATCAACAACAGATAAAAAAGGTTACAGAGGAACATAGGAATAAAATGGAGGAAACAATATCGATTGGGGAAATTGAAGAGGTAATAAAAAAATTGAAAAAAGAGAAAGCACCTGGGGAGGATGGGTTACCAGCTGAGTTTTATAAAGATTTTATGCCATGGATTCTCCCGAGACTGCATAAGCTATATAATGGGATTTTAGGGGGAGATACGACTCCAGTTTCCTGGAATAGATCGACAATTGCTTTGATTCCCAAGCCGGGCAAAAATTTAGAAAAAATTGAATCTTATAGACCTATATCTCTGATCAATCAGGATGCCAAAATTTTTACCACAATTTTAGCAAATAGACTAAATGGTTTCATGGCCAATTATATCAACGAGGACCAAGCGGGGTTTGTTAAAAATAGACATATGGCAGACCTTATCAGAAGAGCAGTGGACATTCTAGATATGATGGAAAAAAGAAAGGAAAAAGTGGAGTTTTTAGCGCTAGATATATTTAAGGCATTTGACTCCCTACAATGGACAACGATTTATGAGATGATTAAATTATATGGATTTGGGGAAAAATTTCAAGGGGTTATTGGAGAATTGTATAAAAAAGGCACAGCAAGAGTCAAATTTAATAATAGTTATACAAGAGATATAAGGTTAGAGGCGGGTACGAGGCAGGGCTGCCCTTTGTCGCCATCGTTGTTTATATTGGCTATGGAACTTTTGGCAAATGCGATTCGACAAGACGAGGGAATAGTAGGAATAGGAGGAACCAAAGTAAGCCTTTATGCAGATGACACACTGTTGACGGTGAAGCATTCAGCGGAAAGTTTAGCTAAGATTAATAAACATTTGAAAGATTTTGAGGAAGTTACGGGATTGAAAGTTAACTGGGACAAAACAGAAATGATGTTAATTAATGGGAAGAAAGAAGATGAAGAGTTAATAAAGAGGAATTATAATATACAAATTACACGCAAAATGAGATACTTGGGAGTAATGTTATCATGCAAAACTGGGGAACTTAAAAGTATGAATTATGACAGACAAAAGAAGGAAATAAAGGAGAAAATAGTAAAATATAACAAATTAAATCTGTCATGGTTCGGAAGAATAGCTATATGTAAGATGATGTTATTACCCAAATTGAATTTTTTATTTGATGCTTTACCGCTAAAACATACTGATAAAGAGTTGAATGAGTATCAAAATATGATTAATCGGTTCTGTAATGGAAATAAAGGAGCCAGAATAACTAAGTCATTATGGTATGTCTCGCAAAAAGAGGGAGGACTGGGAATTCCAAACGTTATAAAATATTATAGAGCCTTTCAAATAAGAAATGTTATAAAAATTTTAAATAGGGAAGAAACAGTCTGGGAAAAATTTGAAAGGAAAAATTTATCGAAGATGGGTAAGGCACAGTTTTTATGTGAGGGGAAAGAAAAAGATGGCTCAGGGTATGATGTTAAAATCAACAATGGAGGTATGGAATAGAGTGAGGAAAGAGCTTGCTTCGGGAACCTCGCCAATTTTAGAAGTGGGGGATTTTCAGGATTTTCCGATAAAAATAGACACAAAGATCAGAGATATATTGGTGGAAAATAAAGTACTATTATTAAAAGATTGGGTCAATGCTTGCAAAGATCAAGAGAAAAGACAAAGGCTGCATTTGCAACTTCAATTGGACTGGTTCAAGATCCTCCAGATAAACAATTGGAATAAGAAATTTGTACGGGAAAATGGTTTAGACAGAGAATGTACGGAGTTTGAGACGCTTTTGGCCAAAATTAGAAATGGAGAAATGGGAATCAAAGGGATAGTTAGTAAAGTTTATAAAATTCTGAATAAAAGTCAAAATATACAAGAGGTATTGAGAGAAAGCTGGGAACAAGAACTAGATATAAAGATAACGGCAACAAAATGGCGAAAGATGTGGAAAAGGAAGATAATGAGAACTATGTCTGTGAGAGTTAAAGAGCACAATTATAAATTGGTATGGAGATGGTATAGGACCCCAGTCGGCTTGCACAAAATGTATAGTAATATGAGTGAAATATGTTGGAGGTGCAGAAAAACAAAAGGAACATATGAACATATGTGGTGTAGATGTGAGGTACTTAAAAATTTCTGGGAAGGAATAAAAAAGGAAATAGAGAACATATTAGATATACAGATCGGATTGGAGTCAGAAACAATTTTATTAACAGACATAGAAGATCAGGACATAAGCAAAGACAATAAAGAGTTATTGGCCATAATGTTGACTGTTGCAAGACTAGGTATTGCCAAAAAGTGGAAAAGCAATGAACAAATAGGATTAAATGAATGGTATACACAAATGTGGAATTTAGCCTTAAATGAAAAACTTACTTGGGAAATTAATAGCAGGAAAGGGAAAGTTAATAACAATAAATTCTGGAGGATCTGGGAACCTTTTGTTAACTATACTTTAAAAGAAAAAAAGGGTATACCCCCTGCAAAAGATCATAACGACTTTTGGAAAATGTGAAAGGTATAGAACCCCCCGGACTTTTGTATATAGCACAAGGGTGTTTTCTTTTTCTTTTTTTCTTCTTTTTTCTTTTCTCCTTTTTTTTATAATGATGTAATAGAAATGAATGGGAAGATTATGTACTAAGAAAAGAAGAGAATGTAATAGTAATGTGTATAAAATATGTTACACGATTGTTACAAGCTTTTATATTTGTATAATGTCTTTATTTGCATTTTTGTCTTCCTTTTGTATTTTTCTTTTATATACCTAATAAAAAATTATAAAAAAAAAAAAAAAGAATGTTCTCCGGTGTAAATCTTCCCCCAAAATTTGTCGTCGTTATGCAGTTTTAGCGTTATCCGGTGCAATCGTTATCCGGGGTATTACTGTAGAGTGTAATACCCAACTCATCCAAGTGGATCATTTGTGCACTTGATTACACCAGCATTTTCCCCACCGTCCAAATGACACAAGGCTTAAAATAGTGCCAACTCTGTCCTGGTATGACATAACTTTCAATGTTTTACAGCCACCTTCAGGAGATGCAGTTTTTGTTTATTACTTCACTTTTTACCAGTGGTGGAGTTCAGGGGGCAAGAAGTTTCCTAGTTAAAAGGTTTCAATTTAGTACTATTCCACTTAGAGAAGGAGAAAAATCCACAAAAGTTACTGTGAAAAATCCAGCAGCAGATTGATTCTGGAGTTCCCTCTCCTTTTTGAATATTGTGTTTTTGAAAGCAACTGATTTCCAGGGTTAGAAGCTAATGACTGCTGCTATCAGAAGCTTTCAATTTAATTCTAACCCTAGAGTTGGATACGAATTGCTTTCGAGAAAGAATGACCTTTACCTACAGTGAAAGGAGAAAAGATCTAAGGATTTCTCCAAGAGCTTCATCAAGCTTTTTGAAACATTTTGAAGTTGTTGGTTTATAATATGCCAGTTTAAAAAAAACCCACAGGAGATGTGTGGAGATATGAATACAAATCGCCATAAGAGCCACAAATCAGCAATCAAAAAATGATCCATCTGAACAAGCCTATTGGGTCTCCAGCACCAAGGCCAGTTTAGATGTCTTCAGGAATGTGTGCACCTGGGAAGCTAGCTTTAACTATGCAAATACACCCTAGCCACTGAAATAACTCACTCATCCAAGTTCAGCACTGAATCTATAAACATATCCAGATGGCAAACCTGAGTCTCTGGGAAGGTAAAACATACATTAGCACACACATTACAACTGTTTTACATAAATAGAACCATGACCTTTTGTTGAAGACTGTTCTAAATAAACTGTTCGTGTATTTGGTTCACCTTCTATTTGGAAGACATTTAATAAATATTTATTCCTTCTCCAAAGGCTTCAGCATCTTAAGAACAAATACAGTACTTATTAGTAGTACATTTTTAGTTCATTATCAAAGGTTAATGAAGTATTTTACTACCATTAATTCACCTAGCATCAAAAGTTTCTCAAACAATTATTTAAATTAGCTTTGTAGTAACTCTCTTAAGCTGTTTAGGCTACCGCTCTGTTGCCTAAATGTAGAGAAGATGGAAAATCCCTAAGCTTCCCTCACCTCCATGCTCAAGCAGGCTCCCCATAATTCTTGGTTCTTGTGAGATCAGTTGTGTAGTTGGTCAATGAATGAGAAACTACTAGAGTAGGAAGGAGATTTGCCTCTCTTTCTGTTCTGTATTTTGACATTTTGGGGTTTCTGTTAACAAGGCGGAGGAACAAACTAGCTGATCCCTATGTTGTCATCTTCATTGTCCAGTGTGTGAAGAAGATCCCTGTGTGATGTGAGGATCCTTCTTTTCTTACAGCCTTGGGCAAAATGCTAACTGCAAGGTGCTGCCTCATAATATGCACATCAAGTATCTGGTCATTGCATTTCAAGCCTGAGGGTTATGATGAATACCCTACCACGCAATATAGAATAGTTGACCTGAATCAGCACAGTATGGGTGCAATTCTTCTTGTACAACAACTTTTTCTTTTCCTATATCTTTGATAATAGTATGTAAGTGAAACTCTGGATTAAGCAGGTATCCAGTCAAGCCATCACGGAAACAGTGAAACATGCTGTGATTTGTACAGTAATCCAAAGTACATGGAAGAAATATCACTTGGGGAAAGGCGGTGACAACCAATAGTCTATAATTTAATCTTATGATGAATAGAGGAAGTCCAAGCTGTATGCAACCAACCTATCACCAAACCAAAAGAAGAGAAGTTATTGTTGCTCCCCTCAAACACCTGTTTCTGTTCTAGCACGTGTTTCTGCTTTTCCCACCTTGCATTTCTCATTAACTGCCATCTTTTTTCACTTTTCACTAACCATTCAATATCCAAAATTGACTGCTGTTAGAGTGTTACAGTGCTGTTACAGATCTAAAGGGCACAACAGATAATGCAAACAGATCAGGGACTTGCATGTATGAAGGGAAGTGCATACATTTTGGCTTATAGCTGTATTCTCAATACCTCAGGGAGATAGCAAGGAAAATCATAAAAGGCTTAGTTTCTAGGCATCCATCCATCACTGGCAATAATTTATTGGCAGCAGACAAGCAGAAACAATGGCCATACAACTGAGATCATTGCTTTTTGAGCACATTCAAAAGTATAGATATGAAGTTTGGTGTGTCTTTATTAAATCTGTGCATATTTTTTTAAATTTTAAAAGAATATGGTTGGTGCGCCTGTTTCAACCAGAGGAACATATGTCATGTTTCAAGGTACTGTCACGGCTTCTATGCCTTGCCACCATAAATGCCGAGTCAATCGCTGACTTGAGTACTTGTCATTTTCTGTACTGTTAACTTGTTCAGCTCGCTTATCTTTATCAGCTGGCAATGATACACAGCTTTGCTAACCTTTGTGATTAATAACCCTTTTTAAAAAATCTCTTCTTTTTTTTCCTGTCAGGGCTACAGCATTTCACATGCCATTAAAATATACCACCACTCTTGTCTGTTCAGGTGCTATTCAAGGCCAATGAATGGAAATGACTGAGTTTGTATTTTATCCCCATTGTAGTTTCCAAATTCTATAGGTATTGAAGCCAAGGTCAGTCTCTTCCATAAGTATCTTCCAGTTGGTATTTTTTTATCTTTTGCATGCTCAGACTAATGAAAAAAGCTATCATAAGGATGGACAAAATGTGGTTTCTTTACTACTGACAATTTCATGGGACTACAAGATGCTGTATTATACTGAATTAGACCATTGCTCCATCCAGCCTGCTACTACCAAGCCCCTAGGTATAGCCTACCTGGAAATACTAAGTTCTTCTGCACATACTGAGCAATCCTCTCTCCCAGTCTCAGGTAGAGCACCTGCACTAGGAGTTAAAGCAGGAGATACATTCTCAAACAAGCTTTATCTTCACTATTTCTATTCTTACATACTAGCTAACTGATGCTTTTGAAATCTAAGTTGAAGCAAAAGCAGAGAATAACCTACAGGAAACCTGCTCCAAATAAGCATCAATATGAGAAAAGGCTAGCACTCTACACAGTCATTCTTAAACATGTTTATTCAACACAGGTAGAAAGAAATGATCTGGGGTAATCATTACTTTGCACATACAAAAATAGCATGTGTGAAGACTCTCATGTCAACAGCCTCCATAGTCAGCTGAGATTCTCCATATGAGACAGAATCCTGATTATTCTCTCTCTCTCTCTCTCTCTCTCTCTCTCTCTCTCTCTCTCTGGCTCATTGGAATAGCTTTCAAAGAGAGAAGAAGCTTTCTCCTTCAGGAGCAACAAGACATGGGGCAAGGTTAGCCTACTTTTTTTCTCCTTGCTCACTTAACACCACTTCTTCAGTGATATGGGTATCAGTCTTGTATGATTTCAGTGGGCCAATTAGTTTTTTTATGGCTATAAATCAGTGTTTGAAGACAAAAAGAGACATTAAAGATGGCCTGCCGCTGCAGCTGAAAGCACATTGGTGAGATGTACTTCAGAAGAATCTAGTGCTTAAGTCCAGAACACCAGTCATGGAACAAAGCATGCTGATTTGTAAACTTTGGAAGGCAAGGTTATAGAAGAGATTGTACTCAAAGCACGTGCACCCCCGCGGTTCCTAAGGGATACCCCTTTCCGGACCTCAGACGTGCACGCACGGCTCTGCGGGGGTTAGCTGGGCATCCTAACCCCCGCAGAGCCGCGCTGTCCTCCAAGCCGCCCGAGGTCCGGAAAGGGTAAGGGTAAGATCCTTACCCTTCCGGACCTCGGACGTGCACGCGCGGCTCTGCGGGGGGTTAGCTGGGCATCCAAGGGAATCCCTCAGATGCCCGGCTAACCCCCGCAGAGCTGCGCTGTCCTACAAGCCGCCCGAGGTCCGGAAAGGGTAACGGTAAGATCTCTACCCTTCCGGACCTCGGACGTGCACGCACGGCTCTGCGGGGGTTAGCCGGGCATCTGAGGGAATCCCTCGGATGCCCGGCTAACCCCCGCAGAGCCGCACTGTCCTCCAAGCCGCCCGAGGTCCGGAAAGGATCTTACCCATTTCCGAACTTTGGGCGGCGGGCAGGCACGGGGAGGTGGATTGGGTAGATATTCTACCCAGTCCAACTCCCCACACACACGCATACGTTTGTTCCGAATAACGTGAAAATCGCGTTATTTGATACAAGATTTTTCCAAAAATCTTGTCACGTTATACGGTTTTAGCGCTATATGATACTCACGTTATACGGGGTATTACTGTACTTTCTTTCTGAATGTTCAATATGCTGACCAGGACAAGGCTGTAGTCTAGATTATACAATCCTCTAAATAGATTGTTCTATATATTAACGTAGGTGACCAATCACAAGCAAAAATCATTGGGAAATCTGGAAAATAACTTTTTTCTTCTTGCTAAATAGATAAACTGCTTTTAGCTTGAACCCAGGCAGCAGTTGATTCTGTTTGCTCCCATGAAGACACAAGGGAGGGGAAGAAGCTTCCTTTCAATCTCCTTATGAAGTGGCATTGCAGAAACCACACAAATCAATAATTTGTGCTCAATTTTTAATGACACCTCCTTTAATTAAAGGAAGAGAGGTGAAGATACTCTACAGAAGAAATCTCAATTTCTTTTATTGCTCTTGCATTTTTAATACAACATGTTATTTTCACACGGACCACTGGCAAATTGAGGATCATTCAGGCAGTGGACTGAAATTTATGGTGTTATTTATACTGACCACGGTTCCTGCTTGCACGTTAGCCCTGCTGAAAATGTGATTGATCGTACTGGTAGTGTCACGTCAGCTAGCAATGGGGGTTGGTATCCATTCTCTTTGCCCTTACCTTTAAAAAAATGCTTGTGCAGCTGTACTAATTTCTACGTTTATTGGCAATCTCAGTAGAAATAGGTCAAGGACTGAATAGAGACACTGGCTGGGTTTCTCTTTTCACCTTAGAAGTGGTCATTCTTGGTCAAGGTTGCAGTATATTGATGGATTATTGTCTCAGCTGTGTCATACTTGGTCCATGTCTAAATTGCAAATTTCAGTCTTCACTGCTGTCAATCCAAAAACTTTTATAAGGTCTACAGTCATGGGGTTTTTTAAAAAAGGAAAACATTATTTATGAACTGTGTCAAAAATAGCAGTAAACCCATTTTGGTTTTACATCTGTGTCATGACCTGCTTGCTCTCAGCTCCAAATGATACATTGTGGAGCCCCAAAGCACATGCTGTGAAATAATGCATGGATATCATATTCTTATTTGCAGTGTTGACAGCTACATAATCATCTCTGAGAGGACCACTGGTGAAGCTCCATAACTTCTCTGCATTTCAGAGAGAGTCCCAAAGGCACAGCATGATGATATAGAAACAGGAGCATAGATGGGGTATCAAGGAGGTCAAGGGAACAATGTTGGAAATTTAGCAACCACACCATGGATTGTTCAGCTTGGAGAAGGATGGGTGTTTATGGTTAAATACTTCTTAAATGATATTAATTAGGGACACATAAGGAGGACCTGCAACAAAGTGTTGCAGCACAAAGTGTTCTGCAACACAAAGTCAGTCAACTTTATTGTCTTCCACAATGCTACATTCCATTGTCGTCCTGTTATTTTGTCCCAGAAACAATTCAATAATATTCTTTGCTGGATAGTCATTGAGTTGTTTGAAAGTTTTATCCTCCCCTCCAAAAAGGGGGGAGTGGAGAAAGGAAGAAATATTATTTAGTATTCCTTGAAACTTTGTCTGTTATATGGTTCTGGGTATCTATGTGCTGTTCCATTCTGATTACATAAACACTGGTAGTCACCTTTGAATATCAGAAACAGATAGTATTTTTTAAAATTAATTATAAGCTGCATTTATAGTCCTCATTTCCTCCAGTGAGCTCAAGGTAATTTATAAATCACTGCGCCCACATTTATTCTCATAACAACCCTATGAATTAGATCAGGCTAAGAGATGGTGCTTGACCCAGGATCACTCAGAAAGTCTCAGGGTCATGCAGACGTTTGAACTCAAGTCTCTCAAGAAAGGTGGAAGGCAAAAGAAGAAGCCCCCCCCCCAAAAAAAAATGAGATGACTAGATGCAATGAGCACAGAGCTGGGCAGGATGAGGAGGATGGTGGAGGACAGAGGTGCCTGGTGGGCAATGGTCCATAGGGTCGCAAAGGGTCGGAATCGACTGTGCGACTGAACAAAAAAAAAACCAGGAGTTCTCAACCTCTTTAAGCAGAAGGCTGGGGTCACGCTCTCAGACAGCTTTGGGGGCTGGATAGCCATTTTACCCTTCCTCCACCACATGGCACTTCCTGGTGTGGTAGAGGTAGTGGGGGGCACATAAAAGGTGCCACAGGTTGAGAATCACTGCTCTAAACATTACATGGCATTGGCTACTTTAAAAAAAATTGCCCATTTATTCCTGAAAAGTTGTTAGTTCTGCTATCTTTCTATTCAGGATAAACAACATAGCCATATCAAAATCATACCTTTGTTGTGGATCTCTTAAATATTTCCAACACCCCATATTCCACACCACCAGCAGAAAAAACTATTAACCTGTTATCCATCACATTTATTTCATTTTAACTGAACATCTTCAGAAGATACAAAAAGAAGAATGAAATTATATATGTTTTCCCGATGTTTACTTTTGCCATGGGAACACTAGATGGTTTATGACAGTCTGTCTTTGGGGTTTATATGCTGTTGGATATTTGCCTGGACATTTTATTTTTGGGGGGAGGGGTGGAAGAGCAGCAAGCAGCAGCAGCAGCAGCAGCAGCAGCAGCAGCAGAAGCAGAAGAAGCAGAAGCAGAAGAAGAAGAAGAAGAAGAAGAAGAAGAAGAAGAAGAAGAAGAAGAAGAAGAAGAAGAAGAAGAAGAAGAAGAAGAAGAAGAAGAAGAAGAAGAAGAAGAAGAAGAAGAAGAAGAAGAAGAAGAAGAAGAAGAAGAAGAAGAAGAAGAAGAAGAAGAAGAAGAAGAAGAAACAACCAGCTGGCCCCTCTGTCTTGGCTCTCCTACACCAAAGCCCCCAGAGGGCGAGCTGGCCGGCAATGCAGCTAAACAGCCCTTAGCTGCTTCTCTTCCACAAGGAGGTTTAAACAGGTAGCGTATTCAGAGGCTTGTGTGTGAATGCATTGCTTCTCTTACCCCTTAGTCCAATTAAGAGATGTTGTTCAAGCAAATGTAGGTTTATTGATCAGGTATATTGATCAGGTTCATAGAGCATAGGTCAGTAGCATAAGACAGTCCAGCAACAGTCCACAGGTACATTGGGTAACCATTTTGAAGAAGCAAAAAGGTATAGCCCCCAGGCAAAGATGTTAGGCCATAGACATCCAAAAACGAACTCCCTCTCCTCTCTCCAAGATGGAGATTCTCCAGTCAGGTGGGGTACAACACAATCAAGGAACAGAGAAAAGTTTCTCATAACAAGAGAAAGAAGTTTACTCACAAGGAGGAAGAGTGCTCTCTTTAGTCAAAACATGTGAGAGCTCTGCTAGACTAAAGATAAAGAGCAGAAACACTGAATTGAAAACAATCTATCTTGTGTCACGTAGTCTTGTGAGACAGAGAGAAAAGGATTTTTAGGCCTAGTGAAACTACAACCTCTCCAAGCTTTGAGAACATTAGGAAAAAGATGTCGTTTCATGACAAATTGCTCCATAATTATTTATTGAAAACTATAGTATGTTTCCAACTACGAATTATGGTTAAACAGAATATTTCCCCACAGTTGTTCTCTCAGTATACACAAACCACCATGCTTCCAAACCTAAATAAATCGTGTTTTGCATGAATATTTAAGTGCAATATGGGTATTTTTAGCAAATCTTTTTTTATTACTATGATATATAATACCCCTAACCATGAAAAGCATTTTTCTTGGCCAACTCCTAATTTATGCTAGTATAAATAAAAAAAGAATTAGACAACCAATTTCCTGGAAGTCCAACAATACCAAAATAGATCACAGACATCATGTAATTATCTGTGCTAAGATTTATTCTATTGAGCTAATAGGCTGTTAAACATTTATTTATGTAAATCCATATTAAATGATTTCATAAACTCAGCCTTGTACTTATAGTTCATCTGCCTAAAGACCTCTTTCAAGTCTTTTTGATTTTGTAAGGGAACAGCATCACAGCCTTAATTTATTGTTATTTAAATAGCAACATGCAAAATAAAAGTTTGTGTGTGGACTAAAGGCACACTAAACCTAAGATTTGTTACAACTGAGAATTTTTCTAGGAACTATAATGCAATATTAAGCTATCTAACAGACAACTATAAAATTAACTGTACATGAACAGGTTCTCATCATCAGTATGAGCTAATGAATTTCATTAAGAGTATTTCAGGGCTACTATGCTACTGAGCCATAACCTCTGGTATGTTTAATATCAGTCTCCTAATAGGCAAAGTATCTTCTATGTTATCTTGGAGCTGTCACATCTTCTACACAGCTATTTCTTGAAACTCTATCTACACAGTTGAATTTTTTGGAATAGTAGCTATGTTAGTCTGTATTTCAGGTGTATCAGAGAATAAACAAAACAACACAAAACACTGTAGCACTTTAAAAACTAACTGTTATATTTCAGTCCATGAAAGCAACAGTTAATCTTTAAAGTGCTACAGCGGGGAGGGGTTTTTTTTTTGGGGGGGGGAGGTGGGTGTTGTTTATTCTCTGATCTATCTACACAATATTTTCTAATGCAGCAGTTAAAGAAAATTTTGAAGAAAAATATTATTCATTGGTTGGTCTTCCCTCTCAAAATCAGTTGGTTTGGGTTTATTCATATACAATGTTGTTTTGTTCGGATTATTGTTCCTTCTTTTCTGGTTGCTTCTTGCAATGTCAAGTTGTGCTATAGTATCTATCCTGTGAGTCCTTTTTGTTTATACATGAGTCAAGATCAAATTTCTCCTAGCATTTATTGTATACTCACTAAAAGGATTTTCTTCAAAGTGTGAAAAATAATTTATGTACTTGGACATGTGTTTTATGTGTGAGTCCTGGAATGTAGTAGGTCTAGCACCCCTTTGAATGGAACATGAGAACATCATAAGATGGAAGTTATAAATTGATTATATTTCTCTGGTTGAGGGGCAAACTGAAGCACTGCTGTGTCTAGAACTGTTGTAAATCTCTAAGTAGAAAGTGAGTTGTTTTGGTTTTTCATATGAGACTGCTCATTAAGGCAGAATGGTATATTAGATAGTTTATTAATTGATGTTATTATACATGCAGCATGTTCAACTATCAAGATTTCTATTTTGTTGTCTTCTTTATAGTTTGTTGAGAGAACTATAAGGGACTGTGGTGGCTCAAGTGAACTTGATGGCTGGAAGGTCAGAGTTCAATTTCCAAGTACTGCAAGATTGGAGTGAGGTCCTGTCTCTGTCCCAGCTCCTGCCAACCTAGCAATTTGAAAGCAAGAAATTGCAAGTAGATAAATAGGGACCACTTTGGTGGGAAGGTAAACAGTGTTCTGTACAGTCAGGTGTTGAGGCATGCCTACCAAATGTCCGCAGAAACATCTGCAAATGTAGACAGCACTGGCTCTCTGTCTATAGACAGAGATGAGCACTGAACCCTAGAGTTGGATGGCCTTCGAGCAAGGGTGATCTTTACCTTTTATCTTTACTGAAAGGACTATAATGTCTGTCCTTTATAAAAATGGCATTTCATACTGTTTGGAGCCTTTAAGCAACTAGACATATTCCAAGAACCTTTGGTTGATATTAATCAGTTCCTCGGTGTGTTTCCTTGGACACAAAGGATGTCATATTTGCATTCAGAGCAAAGTGAAGCCAAGAGTTCCTTTATGGATGAAAAGATGTCCTCTATATTAATAGAAAATATTATCATTTGTGGTCCTAAAAAAGGACCATTGGGTCATTTCGCTCATCAGCAATGTTACAGTGCAGTGCTTCTGAATAGGATTAGCTGGCTGAATACTGTTGCCCAGAGGATGCCTGAATGTATTCATAATACTTTCCACTCTTCCAGGAGGTTCCTTCTATGTCCTCTACATTTGAACTTGACTTGTTTACCTCCTAAATTTTAAAACATGCATAACTATCTACAAATGTAATGTACAAAGAGGCCCTGATTTTACCCGTTATACAATTGAAACATCAGCATCTACAATAACTTTTTGGAGCAAAATCTATGGGACTGTATCTGAAGATTTTCATATGAGTGATACACTGCATTTTAGTTTCCAAGAGACAATTGCATCTTTATACAAGGCAATTCAAAATTCATAAATATCCTTCTTTCATCTGTGCATCAAGCTTGCAAAAATAACTTTGACTTATTGTTTTTCTTCTCTAGGCAATAAGGTAAAATGTTTTGCATCCTTCAAAAAACAAGAGCTGTAAAGGGAAGCTACTGCAGAATAATAAACAGGCCACTTTCTAAGTTGGAGGGATGGGGCATGCTTATTTCTGACACATGGAAGAACCATTTTTATATTCTTTTGTTTTGTTTCAGTTAAAGATTCAAACAAGTAATCTCATTCATCTTTGAACTGGTTCTAATTAGACAGTGCCTTTAGTCTAAACATGTGTTACAAAATGTTATTTATTCTTTGCTTTCAATGTCATTTTGCTAAATGTGATCTAATGGAAAAGAAGGGAAGATAATTGCAATACCTATACATTTATTGAGACACCTACAACCAACCTCTGAGTTAATCCAAAATATGTCACTCAATCTAAACCACAAGAATTAAATAAATCAATATGAGACTGTATCAGTGAGACAAAGATCTTACACATTTCTTTGGGGCTGACCATATGATTGTTTGATCGTTGAAAATTCTGATAACACAATGATAATACCAAATATTAAATGCTTCTTTTTTATGATAAGTTTTACAAAAACTAATAAAAGATGTGGTATGCTTTAATAACTTTATAATTTACTATTAGATTCCTCTAATGATTTTAATTTCCACTTCTTGGAGGCATACTTTAATATGGTGAAAGGGTTAAATTATGGTAGTGAAGCAGAAAAGAATGCCATCAGGAAACCAGACTCCATTACAACCTGGACTCCTAGCAGGTTCACCGAAGGCAGAATGGTCATAGCTAAGACACCTAGGCATTCACCCTCTTCAAGGTAACAGCCACATCAGAAAAAGAGGATGAATAGTTACAATGGAGATGGGGGTAGCAACTACTGGGCAGCAGTTCTAGCTTAAGGCTGTCCTGCTTTGAGCACGTTGTATGAAGCCAAGATTCTCTGAAAAAGAGGATAATGATGGCAGCAGGAGAAGAGAAAGATGGACTATGAGATGGATTGATTCCCTTCCTAAAGGAACCAAGGGCAGGAAATTTTGAAGATCCCTCATTCATAGGTTTGTCAAATATCAGTGTTGACTTTTCAGCATATAACAACAAATTTAACTTGTAATCATATTACTACAATCCTTGCTTATGAAAACAGACAGGAAAGAATTATTATTTCCCCTTTAAAAGCTCCTCACTGAGACATACTCCATATTAACCCTGAAGGAACCACAAGGGAGTTATTCTTTGGTTTCATGTACTTAACGGTAGACTTATGCTCTGAATTTTTATTCGACATCATATAACATAAGTCGTCGTCCATCGTGTTCTCCCTTGATTCAGCAGTATTGCCAGTGTAAAATCCGCATGTTTGCATTTTTTTGCTATGCTGTTTTCTAACATTCTTCTTCAGAAGAGAAGTGGTCAAGAGGCACTGAGATTCCCTAGCATGGCTCAGGTATGTGAGGTGTGTGGAATCCTCTTGGGTTTTTTTTTCTCCTGCTAGCTCCTTCCTCCTTGGATGTTTTCACTCCTACTTCCAGTCTGTCAGCAAACTCAACTCACCAGATATTCTTGGACTTCAATTCCCAGAAGCCCTGATCAGTAGGTCTGCTTACTTGAGCTTCTGGTAACTGAAGCCCATGAATACATGGAGAGCCAAGTTTGCTGACTCTTAGCCTAGACTATGGGTAGTCATGCAAATGATTTCTTCTCTAATAGTGACTAATGTGTGGTAGTGAAAAAAATCTATTATCAAAATGCCTTTTAAAAATATGACAGAACTTACAGCTCCCATCCACTGTTCGTGCCTTGGTACGTTTGAAGCCAGCTCTGGTATTTCATGGATGCATTTAGGAGGGGAAGAGAAAAAAAATGTCTCCTTTGAACATGCTTTTCTCAAGGAAGCCCCAGTGCAAAGCTGGGGACAGGCCATAGTGACGTGAATCTCTTAATACATTCTGCTGCATGGCTGCCAGTGAAAAATGAAAGGGGTCCATTTGGGCAGGTAATGTAATTTCAGTTGTAATATTTGGTCAAATGTTTATGACAAAACAATGCTCAATGAAATGGAACACAAGTAACAGTGTGGATTCCCATAATCCAAGCAAAACCTTACATTTTTCCACTCTCCCATCTTGTATTACAGACTAAAATAGAAACTTATGCGATTTACCCACAGCTATGGTTTGGACTGATTGAATCCAAATAAATAACAAAAATAACAATAACAAAAATCTTCTTTAGGTCCTTTTCTGCCACTTAAACACAATTACCATTGCATGAGAAGATGAATAGGAAACATCAGTCTCACACTTCCAAAACTGGAGGCTTCTACTTATGTGGCTGGGAATTTGCTGTCTCCCAACCACAGAAGATATTCATCCAACATAGGCAGAGAGATGTGGAAACTAGCTGCAAGAATGCAATACAACAGTCAGGACTGAAGAGCTCATCCTTTTTTACTTCACATTTCTAATTGCTTGGATGCAGTGGTGGGCAGCAACAGGTACACACACACGGGAGAGGGTAGCAAAATTGGGTGGCCTCTGGGCAGGGTGGTGGTGAAATTGGGTGGCCTTCAGGCAGGAGGGGGTAGTGAAATTGGGTGGCCACACCCACCTCCCTGCCCTGCCCTATCAGGTTTTGTCCCTGCAAGTGGTTCAAGATCTCCCTTGCTCAAAAGCCAGTCATATCTGACTCTAGGGTGCAGTGCTCATCTCCATTTACAGCCAAAAAGCCAGTGCTGCCTGTTTGCAGATGTATACATATGGCAGGCATGACTAGATCACCCATGACGTAGGCTCTGCCCATGATGTAGGCTCCACCCATGACATAGGCTCCACCCACAGTGTAGTAGTGAAAATTTTTGCTGCCCAGCACTGCATGGATGGAAGAAGAATGACTAGAAAGGGCTTATAATATATGGGAGATGTGGGAGATTGACTAAAGAGGGTCTTATAAGTTTTATATGCAGCTGACACTATGATTAATAAGAAAAACAAATTCCACTGAGTTTAATAAGAATTACTCCCAAGTAAGGGTTCATGGCTTTCATTTCTAAAACTCTCATTATTCCTGTTGCAGAATAATTGAAATTCATCTTCTAGCAGAACCTGAGAGCTGAATCTTCTGCTTGTCTCATATTACACATGTTGTACCAGCAAATCTCTTTAAAGATCCTGAAAAAGTATAAATGATCACTTATTTGCCATTTCATATTTGCATTAAAAAGAAAATAGCAGGAGAGGTGCTTGCAATCGGCAATTCCTTCAGCATACTGATGAGCTTTTCTGAAAAGCTGGAACTTTTGATAGACAAAAATTGTAACCTCCCACTGAGAGGGTCACAAAAGCAATGGAAGTATTTGTGACAAAGAGAAAATATGGCCATTAAAAAAATTATCTCCCACTTGGTTCAACTTAACCATGATTAAAAGTGAAGTAAGACACTGGGGTCACAATTATTTAGTCGTTAAGATGCTGAGCTCAATGACCAGAAGGTCAACAGGTCAGCAGTTCAAGGCCCGAGTGCTGCTCAACTGTCCCTAGCAGTTCAAAAGCAAGAAATTGCAAGCAGATAAATAGAAATTGATTTGGTGGGAAAGGTAACAATATTCTGTGTTCTTCTGCATATAATCATGCTTGCAACATGACACTGGCTCTTTGACTATAAATGGAGATGAGCACTATGCCCTAGAGTCAGACATGACTGGCTTTTGAGCAAGGGAGACCTTGACCTATGACATTAGGAAGTAAACCAATGCCCTGTGCCAAAGTTTGACCAATATTTCCAATATGCTTGACATGCAGAATCCAGAATCTGCCCTTTTGTGGAAGAAGGGTTGCAATCAGAGGCAGCTGACCTCCACATAACATGGAGGTGTTGGGTGGGACTTTTGGCCTCCCCCTGACCCTCAAAAGCATCAGACCACTGGCAAACACCAATAGGTGCTGGCCATTTCACAAGTGGCAGGGAAATAGTTGGAGTCTTATCTAGGCTGGCTGCTCCTTTCAATCAGCTTATTTTGGAGGCATACTGGATGTGTGTTCAGTGTGAGAATCATTGGTCACTTTGGGGACCTAGTAGGACTTTTGACTTGCTTACCTAATTGGTATATGAAACAAAGTATAGCAGTGATTCCCAACGTGGGGCCCATGCCTGATATGGGGATTTCAATTCCCAGAAGCCTTAGTCAGTACAATGGCTGATCAGGGCTTTGGGGAATTGACTTAGGCTTCTGGAAATTGAAGTCCAAAACCCAAAGGTTGGGAAATACAGGTAGAGGGAGTTTTTTGCCTATCCCATATTCCTTACCCTGAGGTTTGAGGATGATTTCAGGGGTGATCTTGGATGTAAAGAGATTACACTGGTGGGTAGTGCAGAAAAGGAATTAGTCATGGTGAGTTCCCAGGGAAATTGGGAGGTACAAAAGTGCCCAACGTCTTGTTTATGAAGATCTCAAGATTCAATAGCCAGGAGGGGGAGTGCATAGGTAGCAGGTAGTGGCCATCAACTGACTACATTCATAAAGCTGGAAAGCGTCATACAGGATTTTGCAGTCTGACCAACAAAAGTACTCAAGCGGGCTTCTTTGTGGTGGTACTTTCACCATCACTTTGTAGGGTGAAGTGATGTTCTCAGAGAGTGTCCCCTATCATTTCAACACCAGGCAAAAACAGTTTTTAAAAAACCACTTAGTGTAATAGTTAAATTAGATCAAAAATTTGTTCCAAGTTCTGAAATCTGCAGATGTTTTCATCAGAAAAGATCTTACAAAGAGCAGACTGAGATGGGGGAAGGAAACATTGATCATCTTGAAATCAAAGTATTTGTATACTGTTCTGAGATGCAGTGAAGGAAAGAAGGGCCTGCAGATATTTAAAATCTGCATCATAACTTTGGAACTCTGGCTTACAATATTTTGGTCCCTTTTGATTAGGCTTGATAAAAAGTAATACATTAATAAGGATTTACAATTTTCAAATGGGATATAAGGCTACCTTTGTTATTAGTATAACCTTTTAAAAACTCTAGGGTTTTTAAATTCTCTGTACACTACTTTTTTAGTACTTGATGTTTGTTGTTAATTCTGCTGATAGCTTTCATGGTTCTTTTATATTGTGTTGTTTTAATGCTTCTGTTTTAAAGCATTTTAGTGTAATTTTTAACATTTCTGTAAGCCATCCTGGATCCCATTAAAGTATTATCTATAAATAAAATAAAGCATTAAATATTTTCATGTGAGGAAGCTAGGAAAAGAAAACAGTATTAAGACAGTAAGAAAAGGAAAACTGTCTCTCTTAATTGGAAATTTAATCCATTATACTACCAAACACCTTTTTTCCTTTAAAGAAGAACAAAATCTGTATGTGACAGCATTTTTTCTCATTTCTGTCAGTTATGCTCTTTCATAATAATACTGTGTTAAGCCAAAATACAAATACTATAAAACTTAATACAGTAGTTCAAAAAATGTTATGTTTCTGAGTGACCAAATAAAATGTTCAGATGCTTAAATTATCTGACAATTAATAATCTTTTTTCAAGATAATTTCCCCCCCAGAAAGATGTGCTTTTTCACTTTTTTACAGGTAGGCATTTTATTTCTAGTCAAGTGCCATAAATAAGACCTAGAATTCAAAGCTTATCCCAGCAATGTCAATATGAATCCTCCCATGTAGAATGAGGGTTCAATGTCCTGGAACATTTCAGTTCTAGACAGTTGATATGGAAACTATAGACCACAATAAGCACAGTTGCAGTAATATTGACTGTTTCCATTAGATCAGTGGAGCTAAACCAGACAGATGTAAAATGTCGCCTTCCTCTTGTTAAGAAAGTATAATGTCATCTTTAAATTTTTTGAAATGTGGACATACAGAAAGGTCTTCTGAAACCTATTGACTGAGAGAATAAAGAATAAAGAGGTACAACATAGGATAGCAAAGCAAAAAGTAATAGCATTAATTAGTAAAAACACAAGCTCCCACATCTTGGAGACATAATTGGTCATTTCAAAAATAATATACTACAATAGATCATTGAACAGAAAATTGAGGATAAATATGGGAGATTTAGAAGGCAGATTTCAGGGATGAGTAATATCAGAGACTGGTTTACTGTAGAACAACTAAACCACACCCAGAGAGATACACCAAGATGGCAGCCAACCTCAGCAGCTGTGATAGTATCCCAGACAGCAAGAGGGAGATTTCTCCTTAGTAACATAGAGACTGGAAACATTCCTATTTTTCAACTACAACTCACAGAATCCACCGAGGAATTCTGATAGTTATATTCCCAAAAAAGTATATATTTTTCTTCAAATTTTGAATGAGTTCCTTTATAATAATGTTCACTGTGCATCATCCACCTTTAAATCAAAAGGCAGACTACTTTTTGCAAAATTCTGATTAATTTCACTTCCCAAAAACCTGAAATAGATCTAAACAACTGTCAAGGGACTTTTTTTCCAAGCTCAGCTTAAACAACTATTAGGAAATGTTGCAAGGATCATTAACACAAAGTTTAAAGCCTTAATAAATCTTTTGTATTCACTTAGCTGCTAAATGTTTCTTAGGAACAGTGACATAACATCTGTTGAACACTTTGAATGTTATGCTCTCAATAGCTGCTAAATTCAAACAAACTACAATTCTGCAAAGACTATTTTCCTTCATGGAAAAGGTAAAAATATTCTAGCAGCTAATTAAGATTTCTAGTTAATGGTGTCTTAATTGACTACTGCATCATTCTGTTAACACTAATGGTGTATAAAATATGCCTGATCAATATTGAAGCAGTGAACTATAGTCAATTGTGACTGAATTTAATGGGTATTACCTTAAAATATTAACTATAGTACACCCACATGTGTAGGGATGTTATTTTATAATACCAAAATCTAAATTCTAATAAGAGGGCACTTGTTAAACAAATTTCTTGAATTTTGTCTCCAAGGAACTATACTGTTGTCTGCCACAAATTAAAGTTGTACCATAACATATGTCAATTGAGTACTCTAATTCCATTTCCTATCAGAATATTGAAACATAAAATTGTTTTTTCTACATATAATAGTCTTTAAATGAAGAGAACTGAGCAGGAAATAATCAGCTCTGCATTTCTGCTTCTAACCAATGCATACAATGTTGCATCAAAATCCTAAAGAGAGTTATCTTTTTTTTAAAAAGGAACATTAGTGCAATAAAAAATAAATGTACAAAACACCAGATTTTGGAAAGGTAAATGAAAATGGGAAAGATTCTGTGAAGACGTTTCTTGAACATCTGAGACTATAAATGAGGAAGCAAACGGAAAGCAGAAAAGCTTGCAAGAGAATCAGACAGTGATAGGGTAGAAAGGACTGTGCCACAGATAGGTAGTTCAGTAGAGGCAGAAGATGAGGAGCATATTGCTAAGGAATGGTCTAAGGGGCCAGAATTCCACTCTGTTGTGTCTACTTTTAGGACTCTCTCTAAAAGTAAGTCTTCCCCATCTGTGCCTAGCGTTCCTCAGCAAGGGTAGTGCACTCTGCTTCATGTCCACTCTGGGTCAATAATAGCCCTGACAGCTACACCTCCCAATGCCCCAGCTATGAAGATCACACCAAATCTGACAGTTTAAGAGGCATCACAAGATGGTCCATGACTTTAAAGCAGTTTATACCATGAACTGTTTCCCTTTCTGTGTGCTTGAGGTTTAGCGTCACCAAGGGCTGATGTAGAATGGCCAAGGTTTGGTTTAGAGACTGGATTACAGAGTAGAGAAGGACTGGGAGAAGTGCCTCCATAGATCCAATGACCTCTTTGAAAATAGTTCTACTATTTAAAAAAAATGTTGACTGTAAATGCTTTCCTTAGGATAACTAGCTTATCTAGTGGTCTCTTTGACATCCATTTACCCACGGATGAGCTGAACACCCTCAATCACCTCTTAAAACGGATGGAAGTCCAGCAAGCTATAGCCCTTGGTCACACAGAGAACTCAACTACTTGAGAGTCACTTCAATATGTGCTATGGAACTCACCTATTATGTACTTGATGATTAGAACTAGATCCTTCCATGCTATGTAGCATATTGGGCAGCAAGGGATCTCCAGCAGCTTCGACATCTTCCCATCTCATTTCTGGGGTTTTCATGTATCCCAAGAAAGTTATTTGTCATGTATTTTGAGGGTGTCCTCATTGCCATTTGGCACTAGTAGGGGTCCAATTCCTTGCCACCTTAGAGATCCTGCTTTTCTCCAATTGGAGTTTTCTTTGTGCCTTCCAAGTCTCATAGGCATAGATGGCTGTCAGGATCAATATGGAGGTGAACAAACTGAATTTAATTTTCAGTGATATAGATGGTGAGTACCAGAGTACCAGATCTTATTCATTTTCCAGAAGACTGCTGTTACTTTTCCAAGATGGCATTTGATTTCCACCTCTGCATCCCTAGTATGAGTGATCACACTGCCCAAATAAGTAGACCTGTCCTACTGCTGTGACTCGAGTATGATAGCTAGCTGTCTGAAATATTCTTGGGTCAAAATTGGGTGCTATTGGATGAAAATTACCTAATATATATCCTAATTGTACAGTAATACCTCGCAGAACAAATTTAATGCGTTCTGAGAGGTTGCTCGCTATGCGAAAAATTTGCTATGCAAGTCTGACTCACATAACGAATTTTTCGCTATGCGAGTTGGACTTTTCCCTATGGAAAAACTCACATAATGAGTTATGCGAGTTTTTCGCTAAGCAAAACGCTCGTTATACGAGGTTTGACTGTACCGTATTGCTTCTAATAGAAAGAAAGAAAATAATGAATTGATAATGGTCTTTATTTACTTCATGTGTTCTAATTGTATTTTAAAAGTTGTTTGGTGTTCCAATTGTATTTGACTTAACTTTATCACTTTTTGCCATCTTGAAAACCATTATTTCAGAGAAAGGTTGGAGTAGATCTAGCACAGAAGGAAAGAAAGACTTTGTTTAGAAATAGCTTAAATTCATAGCAGAAGAAGGAAAAATAACTTCCGGGTGCTGCTGGTGGAGATATTCTAGAGCAGTGGTTCCCCCAAAAAATTGGCTACCCAAGCATTTCTAAAATCTTGATGCCCCGCCCCCCATGACAGATAATTCTTATTATTCAAAAACTGAACTCCTATTCATGTGGAGGAAGCCTAAAAGGCCATTAACTTGATCTACACTCATTCTTAAATTGTACCCCTTAAAATCAAATTGCCCTCCTGTGGGGAATGTGCCCCACATTGGGAACAACAGTTCTAGAGGCTACTATTCCTAGAAACCCTTTTCAAAATGCTGATGCCACAATTAGTGTGGTTTCAAAAACCAGAAGAATCCAAATGTTACTCTAAGGGAAAATATTACTGTTGAGTTTAATGCAGACGAAGCTGGCTGAGCACAAACTTCAGTGGTGAGAAATAGTCTCATACTGGCAAAGGGTTCATAAGTCATCTTGAAAGATGATGGCTGTTCAATATTTTACAACAATTTTGTCTGGTAAAGTAGGAAAATCTTCCATCTGTATGAGTCACCTCTCTATAAATAGATTTCTACTTCAAAGTTTTTAAAAAAGATTAACTGAAGCAGTACAAATATGAACTTAAGGGTCACATCAAATTTAATTTATGTCACAGAAAGCAAAGCCTTTTTTTATAAACGCAGCATCTCATTTGAGTCTTATACACCTTTATGCATTCATTCATATCACCATAAGAAACAAAAAAAGAGTTACAAACTAAGCAATAATTTTTTAAAAGATACAAATCAAGATAAAAGACCAATTGTCTTGATGTATACCAACTTGGAATTAAATCCTAGTGAGCTCACTACAACTTAAACAAACATGCACAGGATTTTGGGGTGATAGACCCTGGTTGGGTTTTTCAACATCTTCTAGAGGGGGGAAGAATCTGGTTTTCTTATTATTAGTTTTTGATGAGTGGTTCTCTTTCATTGGCCTCTTAATGCTATTTGACATCATTTTAATTTGCTCTCTAACTACAGTTTTAATTATACCTCTCTTCTATTGTTTTATTTGTAGATGTGCTTTTTAAAATCTAACACTTGCAAGTCAGAATCAGAACTTGGAAGTAAATGGTTACAAGTAACACAGTTATTTTAACTAGTTACATTTTCAGTAGCAAGGGTATGACATGTGACGGTCAATTTATCCCAGCCTATATTGGGATAGATCCTACTAAATAGGGTTGCTTTGAAGTACAGTATGTCTCTGAGGACTATCCTTCCACCCACATGCAAAGATTAACCACATTGTACTTCAAACAACAACATTTCGAGGGAAAGAAAAATAACAGAAAAAGCAACTGAAAAAGCCCCTCTTTGTGCCCTTCCCTCTCTTTCTCTGCATTTTACTTGAAGGTAAAGGCCACCCTTGCTTGAAAGCCAGTCATAATCAACTCTAGTGGCAGTGCTGCTTATTTCTGTTTACAGCCAAAGATGCCATCTCAATCTCTGCTTCTGTCAACAAAATGACATCATCCAGTTTTAGAACAATACCAAGAAAAGGTTTTGAATGTGAATGTTATATTCCAAATGTAAATTGACTATTTTCAAGTCTGACCAGACAGACTTAAGCAGAGAGAGAGAGAGAAAGAAAGGAGAACACTTCCAATTTTGTCCTTGTTTGCAGCTTGTTAAGGCAGCTTCTGTTGCAGCCATTCAGATTTTCAGGAAGTGCAGCTACATGAGAAGCTGTTTTAAAAAGCAGCAAACAAGGACTGATTGCTAAGCTGATACCAATCCTTTAAAAAAAAACAAAAAAGAACAATATTGAGGCATGAAGTATTCAGGTAAGGGGAAGTGACCCTTTGCTTCCTTTCTCCCCATCAGCTCCCCTTTATAAACTTTTCTGCATTGGCACAGACAATCACACTGCCTTAACTGATGCAAAAGCATTAGCTTGCAAAATAATAATAATAAGCAGAAGGCCCAATGGCAAAGGATAAAAACACAGATTGATGGTAAAATTGTGGACTCTACGCTTATTTGTTGTGACTTGTATATTGTGTAGTCAGTGGAAAAGTAATATGAATCTGGCCATCCCAATTCGGAAGCATTTCCCATAATATTTGTTAATGTAGTCACCACTCAAATACAGAAATGCAGAGGAACTGCATCTTACCTTGCAGTGATGGCAAAACCTGGTACTCCAGATCTTCTCGAACTTTAATACTCAGAAGCTCCGATCAGCTGATTTGGGCTTCTGGTAATTGAAGTCCAACAACACCTGGAGTGCCAAAGTTCACTATCACTGTTACCTTGGAACAGACTGATTCTTATTGCAGTATTTGCTGAGGTAATAGGAACATGGGGCAAATAATCCATTTGTAAGAAACAATGAGCACATAACAAGTTCAAGAGATAGATGTTTGAGATGTATTCTGTTCTTTCATATAAATGCTTTCTCTTTCCAGGGTTTAGCCGTCCCTGAAAATATCATACTAAGACTAGTTTTCCACCAAAGGAACAAACTTGAAAGCATCCCTGAGAAATAACTGATTGATCATGATCTGAGTCCCATTCACAGGGGAGAGCTGTGAATTGATTAAGCATTGGAATAATTAAATGCTCTCTGTCTTTCCATCCACAGGTTCTCACCTCTAAAGGTCCTGTCATCACCTCCACAACCATCTTCCAAGGCAACCACAACATTGTTTTGCTTTGCTTTGCTTTGCTTTCCTGTGCTTTGTTTTGTTTTGTCTTTGATAAAAGGCAGCTCTGCATCACGTTATATTTTTCTGGTTTGGAGGGATCTTCCCCCACACTTTTATTCAGTGTAACATACAGTAATTTCCTGATAAATAATAGTTAGGATTTCAGCCCTGGAATTCAAGCCATAAAGAGCAAATAAGGATATTTTTGATCTCTGTCAATTAGTCCCTCAGGGGGAGCCCCTAATATAAAAATAGAGAAAGAAGTCAGAAGGAACAAAGAAATCCCAAGGGAAAAAAAGAATGCTAAAACAGATCCAGAAAAAAGGGGGTAGAGGAACTGTTTAAAAATAAAAAATAAAACACTAGAGGACTGGGTCGACTGTCTGTACAGTCAATTTTTCTAGAAGTGGTTAAAAAATGAAATTGCTGCATGCAAGATATAAAAGCATAAAATTTGCTTCTCTGATGATCTCTTCTTCCTTACTTTGTTGTCAAAGTGGCAGTGCCCAATGCTCTGAAGAGTGGGGAGGGGAAAACACAAACACTAATTTTACTCTTTTGATCTGCACGTCACAAGAGACATCATCTAAAAGAGGCATTCTTCAGCTCGGTGAGTGATGGGTAACATAGAGATTTAATTAATTGATTAATTAAAACTCTTCGTGAACAGATTAGGGTGGGCTTTGTAAACTGAAAGCCTCATTGGAGGCTGATTAATTCTGCTTCTGAAGCACTGAGAATTAAAGTCCGATCAGGTCTAAAAGCCTATACACACAACGTGAGCAGTCCCATGGGAGTTCTCCATTACTCACAGTCCAATTTTCCCATCTTATGCCAAAATGGCTGATAGCAGTAGGTCTTTCTACCTATTGTGCCATTCCATTACAGGATATAATACTGCTTGTTAAATTGACTGTCAAACAGGATTGACATTTTTTTATTACATTTGCTGCCACAGCTCACTGGCATCATATGCCTGGCACCTATTCCTCAATCATGTCCCACACCATTCTGAATTTTGTTGTGAGTTAATGGTTGCAGGCATGTGAGATCCTTTTATTCAAAGAGATCGTTTTTCCTCTCACATTTCGTCTTCCATTCCTCTGGCTTTCACTCCTTCTACTTTCTTGTCAATTTCATAAAAGTTGCTGTGTTTATTTAGTGCTCGGTAGACAGTGTCCTCTGATTGGGCAAGTTTAATGCTGTGCTTAACTATAAGACCCTATTTGAATAAAACCCTCCTTGAACTCTCATTCATGTATCACTGCCTGCTGATTCTTGCATATAACACAGCAGTATTCGGCTTGCTAGTTACAGAATGAAGCTCTGTTCGCTATTGTTGCATCTCCTGTGTAATCCCATGACAGTTACAAGCTGTAAACTTGAAAAGGCAAATGTTTCTTACCAATCATCAGCACTGAGAGCTCTTAGTTTTGCACTTGCTTCCTGCAGTACGACAGAATATACAATCGGTGTCTGAGGCTCAGAACTGGGCTGACCCATAAAATCAAAGGAATTGGTTAACATGTTTGAGGGTGGTAGGAGGGGGAGTGGAAATCCCAGAAGGCAGGTAAGTAAAATCAATGAAGCATGGGAAATAATGATTCTGGGTATGTCACCATAAAGCTTAACTGACAAGGAGATATGAATGATGAATTTGCAAGTGATAGATGTTCACATTGATGAGAGTTGCTATGTTGATAGATGGTAATAGGACAAAGGTAAAAACTAAGTACTGTATATCTGCCAATGTGATGCACCTGCTTTGTCTGTTATTATGTAAGATAGGCTTAAAATGCTTTCAACTGGAGTATCAGTCCCTGCTTCTTGCCCAACCCCCTCCTTCCTCCCCATATGCATATCAATGTTAGAGAAAATGGGTTGAAAACATCTACATGAGAAAGAGAAAGAATGTAGTCCTCATAACGGGAGCATTCAGTATTAAAGTGTGCTCGTAGCTTTCAAAGCTTAGCTGGAAGGAAAATGGGAATTTTTCTTATTATTATTTTACTCTTCTATGTAATTTGAATCCATTAATACCAGGGGTGGAAATAAAAGGCTCAGGAGACAAGCAGGAAAATATGGGAAAATGTCTTATTGATCCACCAAATGCTTCTCATCAAGAAGGGTTTAATGCAGCAATACTCCAAATAAGAGAAGGCAGTATTGAAGTTTCCCTAGAGCCTATATTAGATGAAATCAGGCAACAATTTAAGAACATGGTCCCAGCCACGATGAACATGAAATTGAGGTTCATTTTATGAACTATGGAACAGATTTAATGGTGATCTGCATGACAGGCATCCATCTCCCGCCTGCTGATACTGTCTCCTGTACCTGGTTTTAATTATTTCTGCAGAAGAAGGGCTTCTGATCTTTTTTTTTTTTACTGTGCTCATCTGCTTCTCTTTTAGAAAGAGGGAGTCAACCATCAAGGACTGAAGACTTGTAATTGTGAGAAGGGAGAATCAAAATGTCTTGTTTTTCATTACTTTCTTTGGTGAATTTCTTCTGAAGTAATGACAAGGCCATTAAGTGAAACTTCACTGGCAATTTTGATTCTTGTTGGCTTGTTTCAGCCAGAACCAATGCTGAGTAGCTCCCCAAAATAAGATTTAAACCCATGGGGCACAGCGAGATAACAGTTAGCTCAAGATGAGAACCTAAGCCAGTAAGAGCAATCCAGGTTTTAGAATGCAGATCCAGTACAGCAGATGTCAAGAAAAGTGCAATCAAGAGTTAGAATAAGCATGTTTTCAATAGTCTTCCTTGTGGAGAACTAAGGTTACTCCACAAGACGTAAGGCAGCAATCTGGGCCTCCATTTTAGGCATTTTGGCCAAAATCTTCAAAAGAGGAAAAATAGCTCAAAAGGAAGCCTTAGGTCCTCAAGACTCTTTTTTTAACGTGCCAGAATTCTGCTGGATTGGGAAGGGTTCTATCTCATAAGGACTGAACTCTCTACCTTATTCCAAGATTGCAGGGTAAACTGTTCTGGGCCATCAGGCCCAGGAGGCTCCGGATCATCTCCAGAAAACCATCCTTCCAGTAGGAACATAAAATCCTGACTTCTACTGCTTTAACCACCTTCTTTCTCATTTGTCAAAATTTTTGTAGGATTACTGCTAAGGGTCTGGGATATCATGAAGAAGAAGAATAGGATTGGGAAGCACAATGCACCAATGAAGTCAAGAAGTATGAATACATAGAGGAAAAATATTACAAAAGGAATATAATTGTTATTAAAATGTTATTAAATGTTATAATAAAACTGAAGCTAGTCCTGCAATGTCTGTACTGGACAAATTCAGCAGATGCAACTATTCCCAATATAGAAAGGATTGTGTTAATTCATATAACCTAAGCTATTTGCTAGAGCAGGGGTGGTGAACCTATGACACATGTGCCATAGTTGGCAGTCCCAGCCCTTTCTTTTGGCATGCATGCCGTCACCCCAGCACAGTGTTCGCCTTAGCCTTCTGCCCAGCAGCCCAATGGGAGTGCTTCCTTCCTCCCCCCAGCACAGAGTTCATCCCACCTCTCTGTTTGGGCACTCAGTCTCTAAAATGTTCACCATCACTGTGCTAGAGGATCTTATAAAGCAGGGGATCCCAACGTTTTCCCACCAGGGGCCAGTTCCTGCCACCATGCTCAGTTGTGGGGGCTGGAGGTGCAGCTGTGTCAACAACTTATGTTTTTGACATCATCGGTGGTGGTGGTAGGAATCACATGGGTTTTGCCACTTCATGCACAGCCTCTGACGCTTCCCAGGGCAGCAGAAGCCTTTCCGGAGCATGTTTGCTCCAGTTTTGTAATTTTCCAATGTTCCTCTGCTGTGCTTTGACAGCTGGAGAACAGCAGTGGAGGACTTCCTGGTTCCGCGCTGGTATCCCAGGCGCTGACATAAGCTCCACCCAGCACTGAAAGTCATCCACCGCTGCTCTCCAGTTGCTGAAGTGTAGTGGAGGAGGCTTGGAAAATTACCAAACCAGAGCAAACATGCTCCAGAAAGGATCCCACCACCCTGGGAAATGGTGGAAACTGCACAAAGGGGCAAAAACCACATGATTACCACCACTGCCACCACAGTAAGTATTTTTTTTTTTTTACTTATGGCTGTGTGGGAGAGGTCTAGAGGTGCCCAAGTGGCCATTGTGTGCTGGATTAATGATATGTGTGGGCTGGATTAATGATATGTGTGAGCTGGATTAGGCATTTGGGCCTGGGATTGGAAACCCATGTTATAAAGGATGTGAAGAAAAGACAGAAAAACTAATTCATCATGTACATGATTAAATATACAAAGATGAAAGTCCAAACTTTTAACAGTTAAGTATACATGCTGATCAGGATATCTAGGAAATGAAGTACAAGAACATTTGGGGAAACGAGATTAGGAAACAGTGATCTAAGGAATGCAATGCAATGCCAATCATATAGCGAACAAAAACCAATAATTTCACCTCCTCTGATTATTGGCAGATGTTTTATTTCATGTTCAGATGGGAGGAGCACACTGAATGGCACATCACTCCTCCCCTCAACCACAACTACAGCTTTTGTGGGAAATTTAAGGCCACATCTACACAGGTAGTCTGGACAGGCCCTTAGCAATACAACGTAGTCAAAAATCAGGGCTTCTCTGTTGTCCCTGGTTTAACATTGATCTTTACTTTTTTTTCCATGGCCATCCATATATCTTAAGGGTTAAGTCAGTGACAAAAAAATCCTTGAATTTATGTGTCTTATTTGTCTCCATCCCCACCAGATTAGTCTGTTTATATATTAGCTAATTTAAAGGCTGGTTAATTTTTAAATTCAGCAGGGGCCAGAGTTTAGAATTATGGCACTTCCTAGGGGAAGTTCATTTACAAGTCACAGCCCCCTAGTCAGAAGCATTTAATCTCCCTCTGAACCAAATAGCAAAAGGAAATATTCATTGGGGAAGCATGCGGTTTTCATTTCAACAAAAAAAAATAAAAAATAATAACACTTTAGACGAGGATCCAAAAAGCCACACTTGTTTCATATACCCAAGGGGACTTTGAACTAGTTTCTCTTTGCACAGAAACCCCCTCTTCAAATAGCAAGAGATTTGTTCATTTGCAGTGGAAAACATTCTATAACTAGTTCATAACATGATTTGAGGAGCTGCTGTTTCAAGAAAATAAGTCAAAATTCCAGTGGGTATGCCAGTTCCATGAGTATACCTGATGTTGTTCTTGTCTATTTTGAATCTCAGACTGAAACTCTAACTCTTCTTAATGAGCACGTACACATACACACACTTCATTCTGTTACTATGTATTCTGAATCATAGATATTTTGAATGCAGCTCTCCATATTGTGTTCCCCATTGTTCCTCATTTTGTAAATCTTCAGGAACATAATCCTCAACATAGCATTTTTAGAATCAACTACATAGAACTTGTGACTGCAGAGGCTCAATGTTTAAGAAGATGAACATGATGACTGGAAGGAAAATACGTCGGCAGTTCAAGACCAGAGTGTTGCATGAGCTTTTGTCTCTGTTCCAGCTCCTGCTAAGTTAGTAGTTTGAAAGCAAGAAATTGCAAGTAGATAAATAGGGACCACAGGTAGACAGTGTTCCATGCACTCCGATGACTAGTCATGCCTGCCACATGTCGATACAAATATCTGCAGATACAGACATCACTGGTACTTTGGCTATTAACAGAAATCAGTACTGAACCCTAGAGTCAGATATGACTGGCTTTCAAGCAAGGGCGAACTTAACCTTTACATAGAGCATAGTTACAGAAGAGAAACAACCAAGTATATGTCTATAATTGCAGAAGCCAGGTTCATATTTTGTCTCAGGTCTAGCTAATAACTTGAGACTGTATTATTAAATCTCCAAAAAGAAACCTGTTAATGATATCACATGATATCTCTATTTTCCACTCTCTCCATACATAATGCACCCAGGGGAACCTGATTTAAGAATAACTCTATCAGTCTCTGTCAATTTCTTAGAGGAATCATTAGTGAAATGTCACCTTCCAACTTTTTCACATCAGGAGTTCAAGCAGGTTTAGCTCTGAAATATCAAAATTTTAGATCGCATACTGGCTACACTTAGTTAAGTGTGTGTGAAACATGAATAATCTGAAAAGAGAGCCAAAAATGGTTTAAGAGTTTAGAAATGTGCTGAAAAATGTAGAACAGCTGGTCTCATGGCATAACCACCCATATGATTCATAAGTTGTTGTCTGCAAAACTGTTTAATTAAAAACAAAAACAAAAAAATTCACTGAGAGGTACTCTGCTGAAATGTAAGTCCAAAAGGTCAAAATTTTAATCTTCAGCTTTTACATGTCTTTTTCATGTAGCATTTTTCCTTTTAAAAAAAATTCCAGCTGCTTGAACTCTCAATATATCCAATGCCTTCACATCTTTCATTTTAATCAGGCATGTTGGTAAGCGGAGTCTTCAATTTAGAGATAATTTGGCAAAGGCATTTAAGAGAAGGGGGGGACAATGTGAAAGTTTTAAAAAGACACAATGACATCTAGTGGTAGTGAAAAATGTGTCCCCTCTTTACAGTATCTTTTGCAACATCAAACTTAAGCAGAAAGAAAGCCAAGTCTTAAAATGGTTGCCACCTTCTTGTTCCCTATATTTGACTGTATTGTGATGAAAATACCTTTTTATCAATATGTTTTGCTTGTTAGTTTTGTGAGTGTAAATCAGAGAAGCATCTCTCAGCTGTAGCCTTCATAGGAAAGGAGATTTACAGATGTGTGGTATACTGAAAGTTAACCTTTGATGCCTCTGTTGTTTCCACCACATATTAGCTTGAGCAGAAGTACATTTATCCTCTCCTTAAATGATCTGTCATTTATTCAGAGCTCAGGAAAGTTACTTTTTTCCTTCCAGATTCTGGAAGTGCCAACCCAAAGAGTAACCTTTTCAAGCTGTGCTTTTGTTTCTGCTGCTCTGATGGTATCATGTTTGTGGATTATTTTATAGACAGCAGTACAAAGAAGTAATACATATGAATGATTCATAAAAACCCTTATAAAATACATTATAAGCAGACAGAGCAGTGGCAGGCAGGCAGATAGGTAGGCGTGTAATTTTTGTCTATAGCCACCACCACCCCAAATACACATACCTTGCATTTTACTTGTATATCACAAACAAGAGCCTCCTTGAAGATTGTGGTGTTTTTGAACTACAATTGGGCGTACTCTGGTAATGCCTAGGTCAGGCGAAAGGAACTGCAGAATGAACTCACCAAAAGGTGCCTTCATTTTGGCAGTTTCACATCTGGCCTATTCACAGAAGAAGAAGAACCAAAAAAGCAGCTTAAACAAAAGCAGTACCAAGATGCTTGTGAAGAAGGAATGGTTACCACTGGTTAATCTGTTTGATCACTTTTTATACACTCTTTTTTCCTGAAATGTAGGCAAGCTTTCTTTAAAACTTTGCTTATACATGAGGTATGATAGTGAGGGAGGAGAGAATGAAGAAGGATAAGAGACAGAGATGGGAGAAAGAAAAGTAGACAAAAGAGAATTAGAAGTTACCATATTTGGACATTAGAGCACTCTAGCAGATATGGAAGTTTATGTTGTTATGTTGAAGAGGCCCTATAAAGCATTTCTTTCACAATTAAACTGCCTAACAGAAAAGTCTGCACTGTCCTTGTTAAGTACTGTACTCAATTGCTTTTCCATAGTTGTTCTGATTTATTCAACTCCTGTACCTGCTCAGGTGTTTGCTTTGGAATTTTTCTCTTAGTACTATAGAAGAGTAGTTGTTTAGAGAGACTCACTTCACACATTCTGTGTGCCTGTGACTCCCACTTTCGAAGAGAATTCTGTGTTCTGTTTTGCAATCCCCAGCCAATGAACACAAGCTAGCCTAAGGAATGATTATTTCCCCCCACAATAGCTTAGATTTCTCTTTATCTCTGTTTGCAAAATTACAGTCATAAGTTAATTGTGATTTTTTTCCCCTGTTTCATGTAATAAACAGTAGGAGATATTTGAGAAAAGTAGGATTGTGCATATACTTACAAGTTACTACTAGTAAGATAAAACTCAGCAGGAAAGGTGAGCAAAGCAATTTAAAATTTCATAAGTCAGCTCTGAAAAGACCATATTGAAGAAAGGTGTATTTGTTGTTTAAAGGGCACAGCATTACAGATTCGTTTGAGAGACTGAACCAATGCTCAACTTCCTTAGCTATTGAAAGAATTTAAAATGCCACTTTCATGGAAAGAAACCTACAGTCTCAAATCTTCATAATAGACTGCTATTCAAAGTGTAATGAACAGGTCAATATGAAGGGGGGAAATACTTCAAAAGAACACTTCAAACGTATTTTGGCTGTAACACTATTCTTATTTACATAAGAGTTAGTTTCCCTGAATCTAATAGGACTGCATTGTAAAGAGAGGTACAGATGACCATAATGTTAGTCAACCGAAATAATCAATTAGAGATTTAAAAATCATAAGCTTGACAGACACACTGTATAAGAACAAAGACAGATAAGTAATGAATGCTGAATTATATCAATCAATTACTTGGGTGTAAATAGCATATTCACCTCTCTGTCATAATTAATACCTTAAAGCAGGAGTTCTCAACCTTTTAAAGCCGGGTGCTGGGTCATGCTCCCTCAGACAGCATTGGAGACCGGATGACCATTTTGTAGTTCTTCCAACAAACAGCACTTCCTAGTGTGGTGGAGGCAGTGGGGAGCCACTTGAAATGGTGCTATGGGCCACATCTGGCCCATGGGCCAGAGGTTGACTCCCTGCCTTAAATGATAAAACCAATGAGGGTGTTGAATTTCAGCTTTGCAAACAACTTAATGCTAGTCATCTTCTCTTCACATACAGTAGTTATTATTTATTTGCTATACTTCTCTTACTTTTTTCATAAATAAACTCAAGGCTCTTGCAATTTTATTTACTACTCCAGCAGCCTTCAACATCTGCTGTGGAGGACTTTCCATACTCTGGTTTCTTTTCAGATTGTATAAATCTTCCATCTTTTTTAAAAACAGTATCTGCTGTGGAGGGTTTTCCAAAACTTCAAGTTGTGAAGATAGGAGGCTGCATGACAGATGAGGAGTAATCCCATTCCATCTCCAAAATATAAACAGTATGTTGGTACTTATTTTCATTTATGCTGGGAGTATGCAGAAATATGGAAAATATGGAAAATTGTATTTGATTAAATGAAGGAAATACTGTTAATTTGAACCTGTGTCCAAGAATTGCATTACTACCTAGTTTTGGGAAGGTTCAGTTCGAGGGATGGTCCTCAAGTGGATTAAATCCCACTTGAATCCATCTTGATGGAGGACAGCAGCTTCATCAATACTGGCCTGGGGCTGAGGAGGACTTTGCATGCCATAAGGGCTCAGGACCAGAAAGTGACACACGGAACTGGATCAGTAGTATGGGTGTCATGCTGCAATGTGGAAAGCAGAAGAAAGGCCATTGCATTATATTCTCAGGACAGTCTTTATGGCTGATCACCACGATGATCGCCAATATTCAGATTTGGGAATGGCAGAAGAAGATGTTGGAGTGGGGATTTCTTATTAAATTGGGCATAACAGCAAGATTAATTATAACTGAAAATTGGAAAGTTAATTTTGATTTTCAATTTGAGGAACGATATAAGGAGATTTGGAAAATTGCAATTAAAAATAAATTGACAGTGAAATAAGATTTTTAAAAGGTTTGGTAAAGAAAATAGATTTAAAAATATTTGAGAAATGGTTTTGGATTATGTGTTATTGAAAGAAAAAGATATAAAATCAGCATAGGAAATAATGTCTTTTTTTAATGATGGGGAGGGGGGATGTTTTGTGAAATCAGCAAAAATAGTTAAAGAATTTTCCTCTGTGGATGGGAAGGTGCACATAGATTTATTGTTCTGATTCATTGTATTTTTTATTTTTATGCTTTACATTTTTTCTATTTGCTTTTGACTATATGGTTTAAAAAATAATTTTTAAAATGGTAGAGTTTGTCTTTTTATGTGTGACATTCAGCGAATAAAGTTAAAAAGCATATTAAAATTATATAGCTACATAGAGAGATCACACAAGAGTAATAAAAATTTCTATTGCCCTAATTAATTCAATTTTAGTAAAATGTGCTGAGAAACGAAGCTGGTAAAAACAGGGCAGGCCTACAACTCTTGGGAGGAAAATTCTTGTTCTTACCATTTGTGTGAATCATCTTTGGTTTTGGGTTGCGTTATTTAAGCCCAAAGGGATGCTGAGAAAAAGTCTGTCCAGTTTATCCTGCTATAGTAATGGAGTGGACCATACTGCCAGCGAGTCAACACCGAGTATCAGACAGTGGTCAACTTACCTGACAACCCTGGGGAATAATAGCCTTGGGTGCCGAAGTGCACAGGGAAAGGTGATGGCCCCAAGTGGCATAAATCCCATTTGAATCCATCTTGATGGAGGGCTGCAGCTTCATCAATGGTGGCCTGGGCCTGAGGAAGACTATGTGTGATAAAAGGGCTCAGGATCAGAAAGTGAGTCACAGAACTGGTAAAGTAGAACAGGTGTCAGAAGGCAGATGAAAAGCCACTGTATTATATTCTCAGGACAATCTTCATGGCTGATTGCCATGAGAATTGCCAATATTTGGATTTGGATATGCAAGAAGAAGAAAGGGATGCTGAGAGTGATCAGTGTATTTTGCTGCCAAGTAATCTACTCTTATATTTAGGAATGGGAGGTTAGGAACACCACACAGCTCTTAACTCCCTTTTGTGTTTCCCTGCTCAAAACACAAAAGAGGGGATAACTAGTGATAGTTTTAATTATGTTGAAACAATGTTATGATTCCACACATACAGCCTTCTTTGGAAAGGTTTGATGGTTTTTACTCCACTGAGCTTTTGAGCAAGCTATAGATCTTTTACATATGCAATATGCTGCAAGTCACACTAAATCCCACAGAAAGTATTTTGTGTTCCCTGCTGTGTGATTTCATTGTGTTTCATAGTCTCTCACTCTTGAAGCTCAGTATTGCAACATGATGAAAATCAGCTAGAACTGGAGAACTGGCCTTGCAAATGTAGGATCAGAAATTTAGGATGGAGAAATCACCTGACAGGGTGTCATTTATCACTAGTCTGAAGTCTTTTTTTTTTTTTTGTCTTTTGGGGGGAGGGGAATACAGTCAAACCTTGCATAAAGACCGCCTCGCTTACAGAGTAACTCGCTTAAAGAGCAGAATTTTCTCTGAATGTTCGCTTCGCTTAACAAATAAAACCAACCAAAAACTCGCTTGACAAATAAATCGGGGTTCACAATCCCCCCCACAATTGGTCATTTACAATGGTGTTTCGCTTAAAGAGCAAACTCACTTAAAGAGCAATCCTGTGGAACACATTATGCTCTTTAAGAGAGGTACAACTGTATATGATTCTCTCAAACAACATTGCTACACCAGAACATGCTGAAATTGAAATAGGAAAATGAAGAAGATTCCTCACAGGTTTCTACAACAATGGAAACAAAGGGGATGGAATGATAGCTCCAGAAAATAATTGGCTTTCTTTAACAGAAGATATAAATTCACCAAGCTCAGGTACTGTATTTCTAAAAGTTGTTCAACATCCATTAATAACTGTAATGGTTTCATTCCTCAAGCCAGTATCAAAGGGAATTTCATGTTACATTAAGATATATGGTAATGATTTATGATAACATTGAGATGATTTGAAATCTAAATTTGTTTTAATCATTAATTGCTATTTGCTGAGAACAGACTGAAAAATAAAGGGCAGCTCTCATGGGCATATTATTTCTTTTTTAAAAAATCAATTGGACCCAACTTTTATAATCTGTTTATTATATAATAACCTCTAAGAGGAAATCTTTTGCCCTAAAATGGGAAAGACCAAACAAACTAATCAACATCTATACATACTTCAAATGCAAGGAAATTTTTCATTTTAAAGGAAGGCAAATTACCCTGTTTCCCCGAATATAGGACCTCCTCGTATAGTAAGGCACCCCCCGCCCCCATATTTCCCTCACTTTGGAAATATAAGGGCCTCCCCAAAAATAAGGCACTCACCTAAATCTTGCCCTGGTGATCCACTGTATCAGCAATAAATGTGTACTGTATTCTTCTTTGTCATGGAAAAATAAGACATCCCCTGAAAATAAGACCTTGTGCATATTTTGGAGTTTTAAAAAATATAAGACAGTGTCTTATATTCGGGGAAACACGGTATATGTTTTTCTATATTGTAAATGAAATCTTCAGCTTCTATAATGCTTTGCTTCATTTTGTTGTAGCTAGATTCAAATTTATTTATTTATTACATCTATATCCCACCCATCTTGGATATTTTTCATATAGTTTACATATATTCAAATGTGTTTCACATAGGCATAAGGCTAATTCAGATGACACAAACAGGGCTTGAAAAGTAGGGGCTTCACAAAGTGTATTAACTTGAAATTTTGTGCTATCAACAAATATAAACATATTAAAAGTTGTATATACAGTAATACCCCAGATAACGTTATGACTTGGTTCCACAAGTCATGACATTATCCAATTTTTAGCATTGTCCGATGCATGCTTCGAACAATGCTAAAAACAAAAGCCCTGACTTCAGGGACAAACCGCGTTAAAGGCAGGCAGGGAAAGAACTTTTCCTCCCTGCATTTAAAGCCACCCCCCCACCCGCAGCGGTTAAATTTAAACTACAGGGAGAGAGAGGCTTGTGTTTTTTTCTTCCCCTCCCTGTATTTAAAACACAAGCCTCTCTCTTCCTGTAGCTTAAATACAGGGAGGAAAAAAGACGCGATCGTGAACGCGATCGCGTCTTTTTTCCTCCCTGTATTTAAACTACAGGAAGAGAGAGAACTGCTTGTGTCTTTCTTTCCCTCCCTGTATTTAAACTACAGTTTAAATAGTTTAAATACAGGGAGGGAAAGAGACACAAGCAGTCTCTGCGACTGCAGTAGGGTCGGGGAAAAGGCGGGTGCTTTTCCCCGACACTACTGCAGTCGCAGAGACCACTGCGGGTGGGGGATGGATTGGGTAGTTCTACCCAAACCACCCCACACCCACAGAACATTGCATCGGGTAACGCTAAGAATCATTATCCAGAATCGTTATCCGATGCAAGTTTTTTCCAAAAAACTTGCATCGTTATCCGATTCTAGCGTTATCCGATGCAATTGTTATCTGGTGTATTACTGTACATGCTTTAAAGTAGAACTGTATATCAATGTTGGCATAATTCTGGGTAAAACCAGAGCTGTTTATGGTAATCTTACTATAAAGGTAAAGGTCTCCTTTGTTCAAAAAACAGTTGTGTCTGACTCTAGAGCAGTGATGGCGAACCTTGACACTCCAGCTGTTCTGGAACTTCAATTCCCAGAACCCCTGATCAGCAGGAGAGCTGACTTGGGCTTCTAGTATTTGAAGAATAAAAACACCTGAAGTTCAAAGGTTCACCTTCACAGCTCTAGGGGTAGTGCTCATCTCCTTTACTGTCAAACAGCCAGTGCTGTCTGTGTCTGTAAATCAGGGATTCTCAACCTGCAGCCTGTGGGCCAGATGCAGCCCATGGCACCATTTCATGTGGCTCCGCACTGCCTCCACCACACCAGGAAGCGCCATGTGGTGAAGGAAGGGCAAAATGGCCATCCAGCCCCCGAAGCTGTCTGAAGGAATGTGACCAGACCCCTGGCTTTAAAAGGTTGAGAATTCCTGCTATAGATGCTTCCATGGTCATGTGGTAGACGTGGCTAGATGCTGTGGCACACAGAATGCTGTTACCTTTCCCACCCACCAAAGCAGTACTTATTTATCTACTTATCTCTTGTTTTCAATCTGTTAGGTTCACAGGAACTGGGACAGACAACAGCCGTTGATGCCACCACACAACACTCGGGTCTTGAACTGTTGACCCGCTGTCCTTCTGATTGTCAAACTTATGACCTGTTACAAATCAAACAGTTGTGATTCGATTCAACTCCAGATCAAGACTAATACTTACAAGTTGAACTAATCCAGCTTTTGAAGCAATTCTTTTGCAAGGAAGTAGAACCAGAAACTAAAGGGGCAAACATGACATCTCCATTACATTGCATAAGGAAGGCACTAAGATATTGTGAAATGACAAAAGTGGAGCTGGGCTTTGCTGAATGACACCTTCACACAGACGCACACGCACGCACCTGCACATGAACACATGCATGCATGCATGCACACGCTCATGCATGCACACACAGAGACCCTGCACTCTCCAATCACCAAGAGGGGGGATCCATATATGAAGTTACTTGGCCTCTATATTGCCTTATATTGCTTGTGTGACTGCAGTCTTCATAAGTCCATTCAATAACTCAGTGCTGAGAACCTTCGCCAATCAGAGATGGAAACTGAGTAGAGCAGTGGTAGTGTTACTTGGTTGGATTTGCAGTGGGTCAGTTTATGGTCCAGTTCAGTGATTGGTAAGCTTTAAAATGTCCTGATATCGAATAGAAATAATAAGAATAAAATATTGATTAAATATTGCTTGCTGCTACAGAAACTAAAGCTAACATTGAAGCGACGTGGCAAGATTGGAATTTTGTTTATGAAGGAAAACTATTATGCTCATATGTAAGTCCGCATGATTACTTGTGCCAAATGTCAGCTTGACCTTAGTAATAGTTAGAATAGTACAGCCCTGCGTGGGCAATGTTGAAAAACTTAATATGTGCCAAAGTATACAGGATGTTATGCAAAAGTAGACAAAAAAAACATCTATGACCCGCCAAGATCTGGTCATGTTTCATAAGAAATATATCCTTAATGGTTCCCAGTGGTATCCAAGAGAACTGACATAAGTATTTTTTTGTAACCTTTTGTACTTGGCTATTGTATCAGGCCAACAAATGTAATGATGAAAATATGTAGAAATGATTTGTACAAATTAACCCAAAAGGGTCACCGTGATCGGGTGAAATGTCTTGACTAAACCAGAAGGGGGAGAGAAAACTATAAAAGGCTCTGTCTTTTCATGGATGTTATTCTCATCTTTGGAGTGATTACACTCATGAGAATCATTTATTATGCATAATAAACTCTTCTCTGTTTGACCAAAAGGGAATGCTGTTTTGTCCCATCTTAAATGCTATAACATTTTTGGCACCCCAGATGGGACTATTCAGTAGGAGCGGTTGGCTCTTCATGGACGCCTGCCTCGGTGAGTATCGACGCCTCCCCAGAGAAATCTCCAAAGCCGGCTGACAAGTCCTTTGCAATTTGTCCGGAGTTTTTCGGTGGAGGGGAGGCGTGAAACACCGGCGAGCAGAGCAGTCAAGAATCCACAAGGGTCAAACAGACAAGATACATCGTTGGTACCGGAAGTTCCAGGCAAGTATTTTGGGGTTCAAGTCCCTGTATTTTGGGAAATTTCAGGTTATAATCACATACAAGGTCCAGGGTTAAAAGTCCCTAAGGGTTAAAGTCCCTGTTTTGGGCCGGTGATTATAGGAAACAGATGGCCAAGTTTCCTTGAAGGGCAGAGGGCGATCCGAACCCTTCATTTAATGTTGAAATGCAGAATTGTACTTTCAAAGGTTTTAGTTAAATGCCTGCAAGCTGTTTGGTTTTATAAGCCTGTGAACTGTCTGGTTTTATGAGTCAAATTGTTTGATTGTTTTAGTACTGTTTAAGTTAAATGTTGTTTGTTTGTTTAAGTAGAAATAAGTAACAGTGTAAGTAGAACTGAAATGGGAGGGGGAGTAAGTAAAAACACACCGTTAGAATTAATGGTAGAACATTTTCAGGAGGTCTATCCGTTGGAATGTGATCCAGATACATTAAAAATTTACTGCCGCAATGAATGGCCGACCTTTCCTGAGATTAATTGGCCAGAAGATGGGTCATTTAGTCCAGACCTTATTAATAAAGTAATGATCCGGATTGTACAAGATCGTCACTGGGATCAATATGAATATGGATCGGCCTGGAGAGCAGCAGTAAATAGAGACCCCCCTTTTCCATGGATTAAACAGAACCAAATCCAAGAAGCTAAGATGTGTTTACTTCAAATTAAACGTAGAAATGATAGAAATAATGCAGCCCTGTTCACTGCAGCCCTTACGGCAGCAGGGATCAAACAGTCAGCAGCTGGAATCAATCAGCCAGCAGCTGAAAGGAATAGCAAAGTTCACGCAGAAGAAAAATGTACGCAGAGCCAACGAGAGAAAGTTAAAATAATATTGAGTCAAGTTGAAGAGGAGATAAGACCACCACCATATATATATCCTCCTTTAGACAGCTCACGTGTTTCAACTGACTCTAATAGTTCCACCGCTACTATAGTTAGTCTTTCTCCTAATAAACTAAGAGACGGGAAAATAAGAGTGGAACAAATTGCCCCACTTAGGGAAATTGTACAAACAGTTGTTGACCCAGAAGGACAAGTACAGACTAGAAAAATGGAACAATATTTACCTTTTCAAGTCGCAGATCTTTTAAACTGGAGGCAATATTATGGTCCATTTAATAAAAAACCTGCTGAAATAGTGGATTTAGTATCCACAATTATGCAAACGCATTTGCCTAATTGGAGAGATATTCAACAGCTACTAATGACATTATTGACATTAGAAGACCGGGAAAAGTTCCGTATAGCTAAAGATAAGGTAGCTACCCTTGAATATCCAAATGACATGCAAATTGAACAACGCCAAAGAGCAATGGGAAGTGTGGACCCTCAATGGGATTTGGACGTTCTTGGGGACAGATTAGAGTTGGAACGGTATCGTAAAATTGTTGTTGACAGTTTAAAAGAAGCCTCAAAGGGTCCTGTAAATTTTTCAAAGCCTGCCCTAGTAACGCAACAATCAGACGAATCTCCTGAGGGTTTTATGGCAAGGTTAATAGAGGCATATAAGGTCAACACAGGCTTGGATTTGGAAGATCCAGCCCATAGGATATTGCTAAATGAACGTTTCATAACCCAAAGTGCCTCAGACATTAAAAAGAAGCTTCAAAAATTAGATGGAGCTTTGGGTATGAATACTTCTCAATTGATGGAGATAGCCAGGAAAGTGTTTTTAAATAGGGACGACGAGGAGGAAAGAAAGCAGATTCTAAAGGAAAAACGTAAAGCTGAGACCTTGGCTTTAGCAATTGCAAATAATAGTAGTTCTCCCTTGAGGACAGACCAATGCCCCTGTTGTAAGAGAATAGACCATTGGCAAAGGGAGTGCCCGCCGAAACAACCATCCAGAGGTAGAGGAGGTTATAGATACATGGAAGCAGAGAACTACGATGCCTATGATACACAGGATGGTGTTATAGGAAGGGCGGAAACACAGTGGGATGATTGATTAGGGTCTAGAGCTCAGGTCCCACTTCCCGAGCCCGGGAGCAGGACGATCAGTATTGAATCAATTACTGGCAGCAAAAAAAAAAAAAATTGAAGAAAATATAAAATATAAGGAATTAGGTATGTGGGATTTGTAGTGGTCAGTGACAGAAATTGGTTTCAAATTTTACTAATGGTATTGTATATTGTGCTTACTACCTTAAGTTAAGTATTGGTTGCCCTATATGAATTATTGTATGATAGACCACCTACCTTGTTTGGCATATGTGTGAAGGGTGGCAAGATATGGCCCATGAGGGGGGAATGGGGACGAGAAAATAGTTGCAATCATTACAAGCTCATATGAACATGTAAATAATTTAAGAATATATGTGCAAGAAATCAGGGGCCCCCCTCTGTGATGATAGCCACCCACAATTTTAAACCAGAAGACAGGGTATGGTTCAAAATTATAAGGATGAACCCCTTAAAAAAAAAAAAACACCAGATGCAAAGAACTCCAGACTGTTGTATTGTTTTTTTTCTTTCTTGCAGTAGGGAAACTAAAAGGGAAAATTCTGGATCCAATTGGACATGTTTGAAGTCTGCAGCAGAGAACGGTCCTGACCAGTACGCAGAGCTTCAGATCCAGAATCTAGGAAAAGGTGCTTACCAGGTGAAGCAAACGGAGAAGCTATTGATCCTGAGATCCAAGTAGTTTGCCTGAGCCGTAATATCAACGCAACAGATTAGAAGCACCTATTTCTTTTCCCTAATGGAACATTCAACTTAAGGTACTGTACTTTGTTTATATCACACACAATTCACTTCCTACACATTTGAACATCACATAAAGAAGAACACTCTGCTGGGAATTCCCCCTGGAAGCAATTCCCTCTACGCACAGGTGGAAGATAAGAGGACATGCTACAAGCAAGTCTATATTTGGGACTCTTTATCTTGTGTCTTGAACACATAGGAGGACAAAATATTACAGAAAGAAATATTTGTATTGGTAATAGAGGCCAATGGAGGGCAGTACCAGATACCAAAGACATATTTATAATCCTTGAAGTAAGCAGCAACCATCTAGAAGCATGGGTAAACAATGGCCATAGAAATAACTCCAGAGGTATTCAATGAAATGTCTAAAGTAGGCAGCATATCAAAACACACTAACCATTAACTTGGTGGGAAGGACATGTTTCAGAAGGGAAGGAACTGTAGATGTTGGACATCTAATATGCCTTGAAACATGGGAAGAGGGTCAAATAACATGGAGATTTCCCTCCAAGTTACCCCCTCCGGTAAAATTTTGATACCACAATCCTGAAGTACTTAAATTCTGCAGGTCTCTGGACTGCACTATGTACTGGATATGTGGAAGGCTGGCTTATGAAAAGTGATCTGCAAATTAGTCCGGAACTTGTGTTCTAGGGTAGAACAAACCATCTTTCCTTCTTAAGCCAATAACCAGTAGAGAGTTATTGAGCGTGTCTGTCTATAGATTGGGAGCAGTAAGGAAAAGAGGTCTGTTATGTACGAAAAGTGCTGAAACAGCTTTTTTTCAGGTTCCGGTACTACCAATGAACACAGACAAGCTTCGGACAACGGTGGAAAATCACAGTAAGCTAGCCTAGGAACACCTTTTGGTAAAAGAGGAGGGTCAGTAAAATTTTAATCTTGATAATTACTGCCGACACCTAGAAGAGTCAGGAAAAGCAGTGGCTCAGTTTAACACAATTAACTTACAATCCTGAACAACACTGGAGTACAGCTTTCAATGTTAAGGAATTTTTGGAACCTAGTTGCTAAGGTTTCCAACATTGCAAGTACCCTTTGGACACGTAGGCCACCTCGGATGCCTAGTGATAAAATGTGTCATCCCTTGTATGATAAGCATGATTCCTCAGTAGACGCTTTAAGATACTGTGAAATTAAGAGTTGTGAATCTTTACGTTTTGAAAAGATTCAGAGGGGGGATTGATATCGAATAGAAATAATAAGAATAAAATATTGATTAAATATTGCTTGCTGCTACAGAAACTAAAGCTAACATTGAAGCGACGTGGCAAGATTGGAATTTTGTTTATGAAGGAAAACTATTATGCTCATATGTAAGTCCGCATGATTACTTGTGCCAAATGTCAGCTTGACCTTAGTAATAGTTAGAATAGTACAGCCCTGCGTGGGCAATGTTGAAAAACCTAATATGTGCCAAAGTATACAGGATGTTATGCAAAAGTAGACAAAAAAAACATCTATGACCCGCCAAGATCTGGTCATGTTTCATAAGAAATATATCCTTAATGGTTCCCAGTGGTATCCAAGAGAACTGACATAAGTATTTTTTTGTAACCTTTTGTACTTGGCTATTGTATCAGGCCAACAAATGTAATGATGAAAATATGTAGAAATGATTTGTACAAATTAACCCAAAAGGGTCACCGTGATCGGGTGAAATGTCTTGACTAAACCAGAAGGGGGAGAGAAAACTATAAAAGGCTCTGTCTTTTCATGGATGTTATTCTCATCTTTGGAGTGATTACACTCATGAGAATCATTTATTATGCATAATAAACTCTTCTCTGTTTGACCAAAAGGGAATGCTGTTTTGTCCCATCTTAAATGCTATAACAGTCCTACATAAGACATCTTAACTCATCCATACAGTTATTCTTGAAAGTAGAGGCAAACTGAGGTTCCTTTTGTTATCTGTGTAGATACTATTCTGAAATCAACATGCTCGGTACCTCATACACAATCACTTCAAGGTAGATTAATTCTTCATCTGTATATAGCTTAAACAGTAACTGAAAACAATTGGGGAAAGAATGGCAAGTTCAGCAACTGCATGAAATAAAAAAGTAATGAGAAGACCTGCCCCTTCAAGTGGCAGTGGGACAAACCATTGAACAGAGCCAAAGCCAGAGAGAAGACATGTGCCAGTGACAAACAAGACAGGAAAGAGGCAGGCCAAGTTAATTCCTAACAGATAACAGGATAATAATGCCCAATTTTAACCAAAAAAATCCCACCTGCTGTCTTAAAAATCTTACACACCATATTTGTATTCAAAGAATGATGAATTCTGCAAGCTCTGAATGATGTTCCTCTTCCTTTTCCCACCACAGAACCAAGGCTGTCAAAAGCAATTTTTACAAGGTGGACAATTTTCTAGAACAGTGTGTACTTTATAGCTGGAGATAGATCCAACAGAAAGCAAAGACTTCATCTCTTTCTTGAGCAGAACTATTTCCACTCATAGTTGGGTAATTAGATTTTTCTTTTCTTTTTTTAAAAAAATACATACTCTGCCTTTCTTCCAGTAAGCTCAAGATGACACATATGGCTCTTCACTTTCCTAGTCTCTTCTCAGAAAATTTTTGTGAGGTAGAATGAGGCCCAAAATCTGTATGTGATTTGCATTCGTAAGTAATGATGTGTTACATCATAGTCTAACAAGATCACACTGGCTCTTAAGATCCAATCAGTTTTGTTGAGCCATGATATCTAACGCAATAGAGTGAAAACTGCTTTTTAGGTTTGATGTAAATATAGCTTTCATTTACACAATATATTTCCAAATTATTTCCTTCCCATTCAATTGTTCTAGGAAACAGCATAAAAATAATTCTAATCCAGTACTAAACCCTCTGTTGTTTGTTTCACAATCTTGACATAGTCACTATTTTTATTTACCCAATACTTTTTTGTTTATGATATTGATATGGGCAACTAGAATAAATAAATGTTTACCACTGCTACCACTCTGGACAGTCACAAGAGATTTCTCGAGCATTGAGAGGACTTTTGCATCTTTCCTGTCAAAATGATAACATTGTGCCATCAGAAGCCTGCTGTGACTTCTTGTTTGCAAGACATTTCGCAGATAAAGTCACTCACATCTCTTGCAGCTTAGATTCCAATTCGGAAGCAAAGCATACACTGCCTACAGGGATAATATACAATGACTGCCCTTCATGTACAGAGTCAGTCATCCATCTGTGTGTTTGGCAATTTTTTGAATACTGCATCTGCATTGAAGTAGGCAGGCAGGAAAAAAAATTTCAGCTGTAATTCCATGGAAGAAAAAAATAGAGAAAAAGCCTTCCTTTTTGTCACCTACTTTCCACCCCCATATTATAATAAAAGCTAGGTACTACCAAGCTATCTAGTTGATTTGGCCATTTTCTAGGAATAGAGTACAGTAGAACCCCGCATGGATCTCTTCACTATGCAGTTTTTTCATACTACAGATCAAATTGGTGATACCCCGCATAACGAAAAGAAAATGTTCGTTATATGGGGTTTTCGTTAACTGGGGTATACGCCACTTAATGAAAACACCATATAACAAAGAAAAAATTGTTATGCAGAGTATCGTGATTGTCTAAAGAATGCTTCGTTGTATGAAATTTCCGTTATACAAAGCATTTGTTATGCGGGATTCCAATGTACTCAGAAGTCATTTATCATTTTCTGCTTTATGGGTGTGTGAGCTTTGGAATTGTTTGGGTTGGCTGGCCAAGGCTAGACAGGTAAGCTTTTCTCCCATGAACCACAGCAGGAGATCATACCCTCAACTTTGGTTTGCAGCCATGAAAGTCACTTGCTGAGCTATGTCACAATGACTAAATAGCATAACTAGGGAGGTTTATCATGCATTTTGATTTAGAGGTAGACTATTGCCTAGCCACTCAAAAATGTGCTTGGAATATTATTATTTTAATAATAACTTTTTATTAAATTTTCAAAAGTTGGAATATTTTTAGCAGTCAAGTAATCCAAGGTTGAACAGGGGAAAATTTGCTCTGCTAATTTGCATTAGAAGCTGATTCATGTGATGTCATGAATGTTTCTCCCCCATGGGCAAAAACCACAGAATTAAACATTCAGAATCCTTCCACAACTTAGATAGCAGATTTAGGCCTTTAATAGAGCCATAAATCTTAGGATGTGCCAATGTAGGGTCCTGAAACTTTAGACAGTGCTATAGATTTCCTTCCCAAGTAAGGCTATCTTGGCATCTCCTTGTAGTATTTTTACCAGAAATCCCAGATCTTTCTGTTTCAGCAGAGTTTGGGGAAAATATGATGAAATATACATGTATACACAGCACAGTGCTATGTCCTGGTTCCTGATCCAGTCAACTGTGGAAGTAGATAAAATAAGAAAATTTGTTGTGTCTCCCGTAAATGCCCTGTTTACCCATTCATGGACTATAAAAGAAACAGTTTGGTGTAGATTCCCACAGTCACACTGAGCCATAGGCAGGTTCTCCCATTTATGTAAAAGGTCTGAACACCTCCCATGGCCAGTTCTTATCCCATTAGCAGTCTTCCAGATATGTCATGGTAGATCAAAACCTTTGGGCTTCTGGTTGGTCAGCATATACTTATGAATATCAGATGGTGTGGACTGCAGCTATAACTCTATCCATTTTTGTTGCATGTCTAAAATATTAGCACAAAGCTCTTCAGCCATTCTTATTGTAGGTTGTCATGATTTCTCTCTGTGGATAGATATGCTGGCAGCATTTTCATATAGAGGTAAGTTGGGAACGTTGGCTATTTTTCTATATTGGCACACAAGCGCCTCCTGTCTTCTAATATAGTAGAGTTGCAAATCTAGCTTGCTTCCTCATGGTGCACCCTGAATAACATTATATAGCTAGGAAAAGCAACAGCCAAACTATCTTCGGATCTCCACATCAGACACATGGAAATAAAAGAATGGTTAAGAAAGCTTTGGAGAGTGTCCAAAGGTCGGTAAACTATAATATTTTAGTATAAAAGCCATTCTAAAACCAGACTTTGAGCTCTTGTAAAATTGATCTCTAGTTTGGAAATAAAAATATGCTTTAAATAAATAAATAAATAAATAAATAAAATAGCTTCAAGGCAAACAATGCCACAGAAAACTGAAATATGTTAAAAGCCATCAATAGACATGGGATTTTTTTGTATTTTTGAACTATAAACCAAGTAATTCTCCATTCTGGGAGTTCCACTTTACATACCAACCCCTAAACGTAGTTCCCCTGGGAGAAGGGCCTAAGCTAGAAGACTTTGTGACTTAGCTTCCTGTTCAGAGAGGAAACACCCAGCTACCAGTGGGGCACTTTCTTAAAAGGAAGCATTCTTCTAAGTATTTCTGAATAATGTGCATTTCAAGACTGGAAAGTGAGGGAGGGAGCCAGCCTGTTGCATTCTGTGGAAGAAAGAATGCAGCAAACATTCTTTAAGGTAATCTGTATGCACTATTAATAGTCCTGTTCCAAAAAGTGTAATAAAGATTTATAGTCTAGCATGACCTTTAATAGTAGAATCGGCTTTTAAGATTTATGTTGATCTCTAGCCTTCTCTTTTTAAAAAATATAAATTGGTCCATATCAACATTCAAGATGCTTTCTTCTCCCCCCCCCCCAAAACCCGGTACTCATATACATTAAAAGGTAAAATATAAAACCCAGAACTCAGGTTAAGCTTCAAATAGGAGTCTTGGGCTTTTATTAGCAAATCACGTAAAATCCCATTTTTATTTCACACAATTCAGTTCTTCAAAAACTCCAGTTTATAAATATGAGATAGTTTACTTCTGTATCCAAGATTCAGAATGATAGGAAATGGACTAATATTGCTGCACAATATTATGTCTACATTGCCAGCAGCAAAAAAAAGATGCCAAACTTTACATAGCATAGCACAACTTAAATGTTGACAACATTAATGGCAGCAATCAAGATTATCAACAGGATATCTCTTGTGCTCATTACCATTGAACACTAGCAGGGGTAATCCCAGCACATGACTCCTTTTTTTACCAGTTAACTGCTTCTCATTCAAACCGAAATCAATTTTGTCTCTGCAAATATCTCCCTTCCCCACCCACAAAGCTACAACAACGTATCTACTCTTATTAGGAATCCTATTTTACTCTTGCTCTGTGTGTGATTTTAAAAAATCACTGTTTCTCACATTTCAGTGGACTTTCCCAGTGGTGGGTTGTCAAAAATTTTACTACCCCACCATGACGTCATCACAGTGTGGGCGGAGCTAACGTCATGACGTCATGACGCGTGCAGGACCAAAGAAAAAAATAAAATTAAAATAAGCACGCACACACACACACGCACACACACACACACACACACACACACACACACACACCTCAGCCCACCCACCCGCCCACAACACAAACCTGTAAATAAATTAAATAAATTTTGAAAATCAAATAAATAAATAAAGTAAAAATTACATTAAAATACACCCAAACACCGACTCACCCCAAACAAATCAACCCACCCACCCCAAGCACAAACCCGCCACTTACCTGTTAGTATAAGTGCCTGGGGAGCACCATGTTGTAAGATGGATATGGTCATCGTACTAGTTATCTAGGATAATATGCCTTAATGTAAATGTAAAACAGCTGTACCTCCTTAAGGATTCTCCAATTGGAACAGCAATTGGAACAGCACAGGTGTAGCTTATTGATGAGGTAACTCCAAGACTTTGCTTAAAAATCCCAAGCCAGGCCGCCAGGCCTGCTGGATGCCAGGCCTTTTTAAGAACTGTGGTAGTACGTCAATATAGGTAAAGGTATTAAATACACATTAAAATACACACAGACACACCACATCCAAAGGTGAGTCACTTACCCTGGGGAGCAGGCTATAGGGAGCTTCAGGCTAGCAGCTTCTCTTCCTCCTCCCCGCTTGGGAGGACAGCAAGGAGGTCGTGCATACATGTCAAGCACTGTAGGCGTGCATGCACACAAAGTGCTTGGTGTGCATGTGCAGTAGGGGAACCAGTGAAAAGGTAAGCCCTGAAGGTGGTTCTCCCCCAAAGCTGCTACTGGTTCTCTGGGACACTGGGAAAAGTTACTACCGGTTCTGGCGAACTGGTGCATACCTGTTGCATCCCATCACTGGACTTTCCTTAGGACCAGCATTTCAGTCCCTACAGCCTGGATTCTTTCCACATAAAAATAAGTAAATGGAGCCGAGAATTCTCTTTCAAGATAAGCAAAAAAGAAACAGATAATTCTTGTGGGGATTTGGAACATTACCCAGAGTAGGCAGTGAGTATCTACTTAGAGGTGAGGAACCTGAAGGAGGATCTTCTTGTTCTGCTTGTGGAGAGTACCAGTTTTGGGTGTTCACATCTGTGTCACCTAATTCAGCTCGATGGAACTGCACTTTCTACCTCCTTGAAATAGCATTGGAGCAGCAAAGGGGATTCATAATTTGGCACTGGAGACTTCCATTAATGTGACTGCTCCTATGGGCAGAGAAGAGTGGGGCATTCTGGGTCAACTGACCTATGTCCTTCAAAGCTTTGTGAGTGCAACAGAGGTCCTTAGTGGGAAGATGGACTCCCTTTACCTAATTGATTCCAATGTTCCAGGACTTGCTTGGCATGATGAGGTGACATAAGGAAGGGGTCCCCAACTTGCAGCCTGCAAGCCACATGTGGCTCCCAAGTTTTTTCTCTGCAGCTTTCAACCTGCTTATTTATTACTATCACCCACAAGGATTTTCCCTCAGCATCATACTGTTCCTCCTGCCTTGTGGCACCATCTATTGTGGTTTTTCCTTTCCCTTTCTTACAAAAAGCACCTTAACAACATTATTTCTTCTGGTATCCATGGTTCCTTCTGTCAGCCCCCTCTTGGTCTTCTCCTCCATACTAGCATTATGGTTATTCTGGGTGCTTTGCTAGCCTACAGAGCTCAGGTACCCATAAGTAAAGGTGAAGGTTGCCCTTGCTCAAAAACCAGTCATATCCAACTCTAGGGTTCAGTACTCATCTCTGTTTATAGCCAAAGAGCCAGCACTGTCTATGTCTGCAGACATTTCCGTGGACATGTGGCAGGCATGCCTCAACACATAATGCTGTTTACCTTCCCACCGAAGTGGTCCCTATTGATCTACTTGCAATTTCTTGCTTCCGAACTGCTAGATTGGCAGGAACTAGGACAGAGATGGGAGCTCACTCCATCATGCAGTACCAAGGAATCAAACTCAGACCTTCCATGCAGTGAGTTCAGTGTCTTAACCACTTTGGCCACCACAGTCTGTCCGGGTACCCACACAGCTTATTCACTTACTCACTCCATGCATGATGGAGCAAGAAAGTAAAACTGGTGTAGTTGCAAGAATCAGTGAAGAGTTACTGAAATTAAATAATAGACTTCCCATGCAATTTTGCTGTATCATCCATCAGCGAACCTTTTTTAATAAGATTCTTCAGTGGGAAGTGTGATGCGTATTGTTGTACCCAGCATTAATTGCAGCAGGTGTCAAGGCCTTATCAGTTTCAAAATTTTCTCTCACAGATTGATACATACTATTGGGATGTATTGTACCATGCAGAAGTCAGGTGGTTTAGCAGAGGCAAAGTCTTCAAAAAAAAAATCTCAGTCTTCATAATGAAATTGATGTCTCTCTCAAGGAGAAAGAAAAAGGTGAAGAAGTGCTTTCTGATGCTTGATAGATATTTGATTTGGCTTTCTTAACTGATATCAGACAGCATCTGAACACGTTGAACCTAAGATTGTAAGGGTAAAGCAAAGCTTGTATTTCTGAGATGAAAGCTTTTGAAGCCAAACTATATATTTTTGTGAAACAAGTTAGTTAGGATGATTTTTCCAACTTCTCATGTTGCAATGAACTAAAATTTGAGAAGAACAATAATTTACAATTCAATGTTGAAAGATACATTGAACCTATCACAGGTGATATTCCCTAACAGATTCACCAAATGCCATAAGGATGGAAAGGAAATAAAAATGTTTCAGAATGTATTTGAAGTAGCACCAGAGGGTGCAAATAATTTTTTTTAGATGGAACTAATTGATTTGCAAGATAGTGATCATTTCAGAAACATTTATAAAGAAAAATAGTCTGTTAGATTTCAGTTCTAGTCTACCTGATGTATTCATCAACCTAAATAAATTTGCTGAAGGCATGTGCATGGTCTCTTGCACCACATACATCTGTGAATAGGGTTGCCATATGTCCCAGAAAACTGGGATTGTTCTGCATTCAAGGTCCAAAAAATTGTCCTGGCCAGTTCAGTAAAATACATGTTAAAGTCCTGGATTTTTAGAACGTACTGGTTTTTTATTATAACACACCATTAAAACAACGTTATGCCACCTTAAAGACTCACTTATAGCTGTTAGTCTTTAACCCACCCATCCACCAATCCTGCTGCTCTGCCAAGGCTCCCTGGGGAGCCAGGAGGCAGCACCCACTTCAACCGGTGCTATCCCCAGCCCTTGCAAGCATCCAATTAGGAGGCCGCTCCCACCTCATTCACAGGAGAAGGTGCACCAATTGGTATGGATGTGGGACTAGGTTCCCCCTCAAGGGGCTGCGTGTTTTCGGGGTATCTTCCACCCCACGCATGCACGTGCCCCTGCCTCATCCATCATCCTCTCCTCTCCATTCTTTCGCTCTTCTTCTGGCAGCTTTGGAGTCACCAACATGGGAGAGTTGAGAATTGTCCTGCCAATTCTCTTTAGCAAAACAGAGAGTAACCAGGTATAGTGTTTTTGTTTGTTTTCTGACATGCAGGTCAAAAGTTGATCAGAGACCAGAATGGGCTTTCTCAGCAACCTTGAGACTGAAAGGGAGTCATTTAGAGCTAATCTGCCTGAACCACAGACTAACACAGCTACTATTCCAAAAAATGAATACATTCTTTAGTTTTGAATCATAACTGACCTGTCTAATATTAGCCTGATATTAATTCATTGTTATTTTCATGATGCATTTTAATTGGTTTTATGTTGATATTTTAATTGGTTTTAAGATGATGTTTTGTATGTCTGTTTTCCTCATGGATATTCACGTGCCTTCAGTGGCTTAGGCCAATACAGCAGTATAAAAAAGAGAGAATTTTCAATATGGTTTTCAAGTTTCTGTTATAACCAACCATAAAACCACTAAATTCTATTCACATTAAAAAGTCAAAGACAGTAAAACACTTTTATTTCACTAAAAGAACCACTTCTTTCAGCGTTATGGGGTGGTATAGAAGTGTAATTGCTTTTCTTTTCTTTCAGTGGAATAGAGAGAGAGAGAGAATTTTCTCATGAAGCCCATCCCAAACCCTTGGCCATATAGAACGTAACTGGGAAATGCATGAAAATTGGCCTATTTCCCATGTAGGTGGATACTAAATCCTTTTACTTATATCCAGAACTAAGCAGTGGTGGGCTCCCAAAAATTTTACTACCATACTGTGAGTGTGGTATGGTGGGCATTGTCAGGGGAAAAGCCCTGTGTTGCACACAAATTAGGACTACCTTATTTCAAAACTTGGATGGGTGAGACCAACCAGAATTTCTGCTCCCCGTTCTGGCAAACTGGTGCGAACCTTCTGATGCCCACCACTGGAACTAAGCAACAAGCAGGAAAAGATCAAGTGGCAAGTAGCATGGTGTAAGTCAGGGGTGGCCAACCTTGGTGCCCCAGGCGTTCTTGGACTTCAGTTCCCAGAAGCCCAAGTAAGAACACTTGCTGATCAGGGCTTCTGAGGATAGAAGTCCAAGAACACCTGGAGCACCAAGGTTGGCCATCCCTGGTGAAAGTGACTGAGGTTGGGGGAGCTAAAGAAAGGATGAAATCAGCTTTGCTCCCAGTTATTAAACTGATTGAATGGAATTTCATCTGGCAGCCACACTGTTTGAAATTGGAAGTTCTCAGGGTAACAAAGGATGCTAGCTACTACAAAGCTGGGGAAAGGACAGCAAGGTGGAGAACCAACATGTTCACACATGGAAGCATCCTGGCAGTGAAGAAAGAATAATGGATTGGTGGCAACAGTGCAGATTTATAATTGTGGAATCACATTTGCTTCAAAATGGCAAAGGAGCATCTGATGAGTACAGCAAGTCCTCCATATGGAAACATCCATTTCATGTAACTCCTTGTCTGTGAAGGTGGTTGTTAGCTTCAAGGAAAACACTGATGCCAAACACTGTGCCAATTATCCTAATTCTTCTCAGAAAAGCAGCTTTATCACGCTGCGCCTCACATGAAAGTCCTTTGTTTTATTTAGAGTCACACATATACATTCCACATATGTTGAAAACTTGGGTTGATGCATTTGTCATAACTGATGGAATTGTTGCCTTGTAACCTGTATGTGTGTCTTCTTTCCTCCCGTCTCTCTTACCTTTTATGGTACATTCCAGAAGGGAGTAAAGTTTAGTGAAGTATTAACAATACAGGAATACATTTCTTAACTTGGCAAATAATATAAAGGTCTGAGACAAACATCTCCCAAGGTGAAAACCATTTACAATGGGGAAAAGATGACTACATTCTGTTTCTGTCAGAGGAAGCACACTGTTGTTTTCTTAAAAGCCAGGTTTGGAAGAAAACACCTCAGAACTACATAAGGCAAAACCACACAAAAAAAATCTTTACAGTAAGTTTAAAAAATGATAAAGGTTCCCAGATGTAATGAGATGCTAGAGGAAACAGCTCTTTAGATTTCTCTTGGGAGCTCTAGTTGCCATAGACAGACATAATATTTTCTCATTATTAGCTCTTCAGCAGAAAGGAAACACAGTATCGTGTTCCTTCCAGTCACACAGAAGAGGGGGCATTTTCAACAAGTAATTTAGAACAGAAAAATGAAGGGAAGATGGCTGAGCAACTTATAGTGATGCATAATTATCTCAGCAGAGGAGACAGGCTGTGAATAACACTGTTGATTTTGTTTCAGGGAGAATCCTCCAGAGAAATCTGATTTAGCATGTATGGGGGATATTGCTGGTGTGCAGGGAAAGTTCTAGAAGAGAAGCACAGCCAGAATAACTTTGTTATAAATCTCTGTTCTCATTTCTGTGCCTTCTAAAAAGTGGATATTCACTCACTCTAACCAGAGTAGGGCAAAACAAAAAGGTGAAATTGCAGTGACATTGTGCTCCAGAGGTATCATTTTGCTTATGTAGCTAACAAATTTTAGCCTTGACAAAGGAAGGGACTTTTTTTTTTTGCCTTTTCTTGGAAACAGGAGAAAGCAAATGTGAATCCAATCAGAATTTCCTTCCAGACCTAGCTCTCAAAGAAAAAAGAGAGACTTCAATAGGCTTGTGTTTCCACTACCTAGATTTTATTTTGTTCTGCCCTGCAGTGGTAATGCATTCCAGCAGCTTCCTAAAAAAATGACCTTTAGTCCTCCTTGTAGAATAGAAACCACAAAAGGATGACGCTACAACCTTGTACACCTATGTAGTGGTTGTTGCTTCTTTATTTTATAGGAATCTGATTTTGTTTATATAATGCAGAATTTAAATAACTTACTTTAAGTTTTCACTGACTTAAAGCATGTCCTGGCTCTTTTGAGCACTCACAGGTTGCTCTGCCCAACATGCACCCTCATTTTACAAATGCTGGAGTGTCATCCTATTCAGCAGGTCCCTAACTTTAACTATTTGGGGGTCCTCTTCCATGCCTCAGGCTCTAGGAAGACACATATTGATCATGTGGTTCAGAATGCACAGATGAGTGCATTGGCAATTCTTAGTTTCTACTGGAGGGGAGGGGGATGTACCAGCAGCCATTAAATTGTCTGAAGCCAAATCACTCACCCAGGTTACATATGGTGCACATCTAGGCCGTTTAGCCAGTTACCAGCAGGTGGAGAGAATTAAGTAAAAGTTTCTTAGAGCTGCTCTCTCCACCCCCTGCTGCATTTCCAATGCCAGATTAAGGCTGGAGACCAGCTTAGTGAAGGTGGAGGCTAGGTGCTGGATGCTGATGATTTCATATTGGCTTAAAATACATAATTCCCTGGACACCTTGGTGTTTCTTACACTGCAAGACTCATTCCGCTCTTCCTGAGAATGTAATATACTTAATAAATTGACTACACTGAGCTTGTGTACACCTACCTTGCTTGCAATGGAAGCACAACAAGCCAGGGAGTTGGTGAAACAGAGAATAAGGCATATGGAACAACAAAAAGATGTGGCCAAGTCTCCTGGTTTTTATTGCAATGTTTCCATCAGGTTGTTCCAGCAGCCTATTTGCAGCAATTAGACCTTTCAAATTATAGGCTGGCATTCACCCAGGCCCACTGTGGATGCATGCCTTCAGCTGTCCTTAAGGGCAGATATAATAGGATACCCTATTCGGAACGATTATGTCCATGTGGTGGTGAGGATGCTGAATCGATTGAGCATGTTCTCCTTTTTTGCTCATTCTATAGGGATACCCGTGCAGAATTACTAACCTCTCTGCTATGCCAATGCACAAGAAAATTGCCTGCCCAACAAGTTTCCTTCCTACTCCAGGACAGTAGTATTGCCATCATGTGCAAAGTGGCGGGTTTTTGTACGGAGGCTCTCAGGATACATCGGCTGTTGACTAGGAAGTCTAGTGGCTTTATAGTTTATTGAGATTGCTCCCACACTGAGCAGCTGATCTATACTATTTTATTAAGTTCCCTCTTCACCCTTGTCATTACTGGTTTGGCTATAATTTACTGAGTTTTAGTAAATTTCATCTCCAGCAAAGAGCATATTATATCCTTGTAATGAGGCTATCCCTCTTCTTTCCTTGTAAATATTAGCATTTTATCTTCATGACATTAGGTTTTAGTAATTATTAAGGGATTTTAGTAATATTTTTTTTTAGATAGGCGGCCTGCTGTTGTATGTCAATTCTCAGTAGATTTTTAGTAGTATAGTTTCCTTTTATTACCTCCGTCCAGTCTAGCTTAGGATGTGGTGTTTATGCTTTCATGTTATTTTATGCTGGTCATTCACTGTAAATAAAATAAATAAATAAAATTTGAATTTGGAGTGCCACAATCAATCTGAGTGCTCCTTTTTGAACCAACTAAGGGGTTCTACTCTTTTATATTGTCCTCTATATGCTGTATAAAATTCCATTTCTCCCTGTACCAAGCCTTAGCTGATATGTTAGGTGGCATTTACCTGAATGATGCCCTTCCCATGACTAAGCATTCAAGGTTTTAATTAACTTTAATACAGATGATGCCAAGGCCTGCTCTCTCTCTCCCCCCCCCCCACTCTAACCCATCAGTCTGTGTCAGGCCATCATTCCTGTGGTGGAAGCCAGCCAAGAGCCCTATATGGAAGTTAGTGGAAGTTCCTCTTCCATGTATCTCTTCCACCAGTTTTCTCAACCTTCAATCCTCCCCCCACCCCACTCCCTCAGGATTGTTGTGAGAATGGCAGAGGTTCTAGCTGTGTTATGGGGAATGGCCACCTGAATTGATAAGAGCTTACAGGCCATTCTCCAGTGAAAACATGTTTTTCCCTCTCTCCAAAGACTTGCAGAACCAGGGTGTCTCCATTTTGAACTCACTCTGGTCTTTACATGCTGTTTCCAGCACCTGCAGACACTGAGAACTGTGTATAAGGAAGGAGGCTTGAAGCTGAAAGCCTGCTTCTGGGGTAAACATCTAGTATCAGATGTTTTAAACAAACACTTCTGCTACTCAACAAGGGAGAAGGGAAAGTGTAATTTCCCTTCTTCTAGTTGAAGCATCATAGAACTGAGTTAGAATGGTGAAAAACATTTTTCCCTTTTAATGTCGGTCAAAACCATAGCTGTGAGTAGTTTTTTTTTATTGGCAATAAAAGGGGGAAATGGAGGGGAGATTTGTTTAAGCCTCCTAAACAATGAAGTGCTATAATGATCAACTAAAAGGGGGGGGGATTATTATCTGCAGAGGAGGATTGGAAGTGTTTCATTTGCCCATATAATAAAATGGTTTCATGTCTGTGTCTGGGGCATGGGCTGCTGGCAAGTAACACAAAAGCCAGGACCCAGGAAACAGGCTGAACAGTAACCAAATGTCAGTCCAGAGTTCAAGTGAAACCAGAAATGCAGGATTAGTCCAGGCAACAAAAATGTTGTCCTAACAAGCCATAAGTCAAGTGACCAGTAGAACAGACAGGGCAGAGAAATCCCAGGGGCTGGAACAAGGTGAGGATCAAATCCCAGAAGTAAGGATCTAGGCCAAGCATAGCAACAGTATACAGGAATTATTGGGCAGCCTGGAAGTCTTCAAGAGCAGGAACAAGGCATGAGATCTTGTGGAGCAGGAACCAAAAGCAAGGCAGAGGTCATCAACAGTAGACACCGGGAACAAGGCAAGAGATCCAGGAGCCAATTAACAGCAAGCCTGCTGTTCTTTATTGCTGAGGCATAGCATCTTCAAGAGCTGGGACAAGGCAAGGACAGAGTTCAAGGAACCCAGGGTCTCCAGGTGGGAGTTCAGCAACTGCAGCAGAGTGAGGGTCCAATCCTACAGAAACAGCTGCAAATCTTGACACTTCACCATAAAGGCAAAGGGTTGTTTGTATAGGCTAAATGAGTAGGCCCAGACATCCCCACAAGATTTTGAACATATTCCCTTTCAAAATGTGGAATTTGAAAGTATATTGAATGAATGAATATTTATTAATTGATTAGTCTTTTGACCTTATCAATAATATAAGAGTTTAAAATCTGTACAATGCAATAAAGTGCGATAAAATACAATAAAAATACAATATATACATACCTGAACTACTTTTAAAGAATGTAAACTGGAGAAGGTCCCTAAATACAATTAATTCATGCATATCGATAGTCAGATAAGTGAATCTCCCGTGCAGGATACCCCAATTTGATTGACATATTCGATTCTTTTAGCTGATGCCTTAATTATAAACTTGGCAGTTCTACACACAACGTGGATGTTAGAGCCCAGAAGGAGATAAGACAGTTTGTTTTTTGAGTCCCAAAAAGTTGTTTTTTCCAATAGGGATGCAAGGTATTTAGATCTAATATCAGTGTACACCTGGCAATCTAATATGAGAGCTATTTTCAACATTTGGAGACCCACATATGCACGTTCTTTCGTGATATGGTAAGTGGTGAAAACACCCATATCTATTCATGGAGTCTAATAGCTCGAATCTGGCTCTACAATATGCCCTTCTTAAAGGATAAGTGAGGCGCATCAAAACATATTTTTCAGTTTGAAATGTAATTTTGTTAGCTGCCAGCCACCTTAACGAACCATTTTTGGTCAGTAGTTCCAAGTCAGATTGTGCACTGATATCTAAGACTCTCTGTTTAAAAATTTCCTTGGCCTGAGTGGCCACTGAGAGCAAATACTGAACTGAGAACCCATGGTGAGAAATTACTTCGCAGAGTTGATTAACCCAGGACTTGGGATGATCCCACTTTATCTGTTCGGTTAAGCATAATTTGGGCAGCCTATTTGAGTCCTTGAAGGTATATTGATAATATCGTTATTGTTAATTAAGCCTAAGACTATCTTGCAATGTTCAGAGAGAAATGAAATTGAATTATGCAGATTAATCCAGGGAGTGTGTTGTATAAAAATTCGTAATGATCCTCAAGCACCTATATACATATGTACAATGTATAGTGAATATTTTTTGAACTCAACCATGACTCCATCTATGTTTATGAAGGAATCACTCAGCAGAAGTCATATGAACTACACATTGCAACATCATGAGGTAGAAGGTAAGTGGAACACACTTGAAGAGAATCTGTAAATGTGAGGGGCTCCCTAGCTCTACTGCTGTTGTGGTTATCTCACAAACACCATATTTTTACTGAAAGAAATATTCTGGCTTTATGTTTTACACTCTCATAGGTCTTTATTTCTCTACTTAGAATTCACAGCTAAATTACATGCTTAATTGTTTCTCACTCCATCATCTCAATTTAGTGAACATTCTCTATCAGAGAGTAAGCAAAATAAAACAAAAACATTGTAGCACTTTGAAAACTAACTGCTGTTTTTTAATGTTATCTTTTGTGGATCAAGTACACTTTATCAGACAAAATGGACTTGACAAAGTGAACTTGATCCATGAAAGCTAAACATCGATCCATTGATCAGACGAAGTGCTTGATCCACAAAAGGTAACATTAAAAAAGAGTGGTTAGTCTTTAAAGTGCTACAATGTCTTTGTTTTGTTTTATTTTGTTTACTTTCTGATATGCTTTAAACACAGACTAACATGGCTACTATTTTTTAAAAAATCTATTTAGTTTTCTATTGCTATATCAAAATCCCAAAGCAACTTCAGTTACTTTGCGAGGATCAGCACTAGGTGTCAATTTCCATTTTTTTTTTCCAATGAACAATACATTCATATTTTTATGACATGAACAGTTTTCCTGTTTCTTTTTAATTTCAGATTCCCTCAAGCAGCCACTAAACATCTGTGCCAAAGGTAATACTCATTTTATGTAGTCCCTCACCTTTAAAAACTACAGCTTCTAGCCTCTTATACCAGATATATTTATGGAGATAGTCAATTAAGAAGTGAAAATCTTTTTGTAGCATGCTCTACATGCTGTTCGTGTCTGGCTGGATATCCTACTAGAGTAATGGAGTAGACTGGAAGAAGATGGTTGGTGTGTAGGATGCGAGTGAGCTGAGCTGTGTGATGATGCACTGAAATGGGAGGAAAAAACCGGTGGTTATGAAGAATAAAAAAGAGAAGACGACAAGTGAAAGGTTTATAAGATGAAGTGGTGAAGAAGTCATGGCAAAAAGAGGTGGGGCAGTGTCAAGAAAACTGACAGACACTGTGAATAAAGACAACGCAGCCTTACAAGTCCTTACAAGTACCTCGCGAGCTTGTAAATCCCTCAAAGGTGAGACCAGCTCAGCTGGTAAGAGAAGGGGTCGGGGCGACCTTTGTGAGTTTGAAAGACGAGGCTGGGAGAGAGAGGGGGGGAAAGCAAAAGGGTCCCCCTCAAGTGGCCTGAAAAGAAAGATAAATAAAGAGTGAGCCCCAAGGGTGGGAAAAACAAACATGAAAAGCATGAAAGGAGAATGAAAGCGAGAGACAAGAGCAAGCCCCAAAGGGGAGAAATGGAAAGACGGGATTAGGAGAAGTGAGGCTGAGAGAAATAAAAAATAAGTGAGCTCCAGAGCCCCAGCAGTGAAAAGGGAAAAGTGGCTTGAAAAGACCAAACAGAGAAGCAAGAAAGAGAGAGAGAAGGCAAGAGCAAACTATGAGGGTGAAGAGAAAAGTAATGTGGAAAAAACAAAAGGATTGAAGGAGGAAAAGAGCGAGAGAAAGCGAAAGGACTGGAGCTCAGGAGATGAAGCCAGGAGAGGGAAAAGAAGTGAGCCCCCAGAGCCCTGAAATGTGTGAGTGAGAGAAAGCAAGAGATAAGAGTGAGCCTTGAAGGTAAAGAGTAAAGTGGTGTGAAAAGAACAAAAGGTGTGAATGGAGAAAGAACAAGAGAAAATGAAAGGACAGAATCTCGGGAGGTGAGCCTGGGAGAGGAAGGGAGACAAAAACCAGTTCCTGAGCCCCAAAGGTGAAAAGAGAGAAAGTGGTGAAAGAACCAAGAAAATGAAGAATATAAGTGGATTTAAAGTTGAAGACTGGAAACTTTGAAAATCAGGTGGATGAGTTGCCATCACCCCAAGGATCTCAAAGCCACCTTGAAAAGGGAAAAGGGAGGTCCTAGGATTATAGTTACAGAAGAGTGATAAGGTTAGAGGAAGGAGAAAATAGTGCCGGAACTGAGCAACCAGTACCATTAGAAAGAAAAGAAAAAGAGGAAAAGCAACAGTTGGGAGTAATGGAGAAAGAGATGGATGTTTGGAGTAAAAGTAAAAAAAGGTTGGACAAAAATGATGAAATAAGGAATTAAGAAATGAAAAATATAATGAAAGGGCAACAAGAATTAAGGGAATTGCTGGTCGATTTTACAAAGGTGGCAACAATTTCATGGCAATGGAGACCAAAATAAAATTTGTGGAAGGAGAGATTAGGGGCATCCAGGGAAAAAAGACAGAAAATAACATAGAAATTGATAGTCAAGAAAAAAGATTGTATAGGTTGGAGTTGTTGATGAGACAGAAGAATGTGGTGATAAAGAATATTCCCAAAAAAATTCAGACCAATTAAAACAGAGAATAATCAAATGGCTAAATAAATTGAAAACAGGGAAAGATTTTGCACAGGAAGATATTCTGACATTTTATAGATTAGGGATGACAAGAAAAGGGTCTTTTAAAAGACACGTGTTTGTGAAATTTTCTAGTTTGGTAAGTAAATTAAATTTAATGGCCTACTTAAGAAGAAATGGTACTTTTGTACCAAAAATGAAAGGTGAACAATTGGAAATTTTCAGGACATAACGAAAGAAGAAAATGTTGTGGTGGATAAAAATTAAACCAATTACTAAACTGTTAAGAGATAAGGGTGTAAACTATAGCTGGCAACATTTGCAACAGTTAAGAATTTTTTGGGCAGGGAAAGCTGCTGTAATAAGTAAACAAATGGACTATCTTGACATTTTGGAATTGAGCAATATTATCAAAGGAGGATTGGAAGAATGGAAGAAACTTAAAGAAGAACTTTTAATTATGGGAGTTCATAGCCCAGAACAAAAAAGAAATGGGAAATCCTAGGGAGAAGGGCAAAGGTAAAAGTGAATGTGTGTAAGAGTAAGAAATTTGGTGAAAATGTAAATAACCTCTGCCAAGGAACGTTATGTGTGGGCAAGTTAGATGGAAGGTAACAATTTAGGGTTTTAAATTTAAAGGATTAGGAAGCAATAATGATAGGGGGGATTAAATTGGACAGAAAGGTTATAAAGAATACTGGATGTATAAAGAACAACATATAAGAGTAAGGATTGTAATTGTTTCATTAAAGAAATAGTAATACTGTATATAAAAGTAAGGAAATTTGTAAAGAGTATTAAACAACAATGGGTATTACAGTAAAGTGATGAGTATAAAAGGAAAGATTGAATGGAAATAATGTATGGTTAAATTTTGAAGGAAAAGTAATAGAAGGAATAATAGTAAGATAACCACTGTCAGGAGGAAAGGAGAATGTTTAATAAGAAAATGTAAATAACCTTTCTCTTTTTTTGTCAAGGAATGTCAAGTTTGGGCAAGCTAGATTGAAGGTAACAAATTAGGGTTATTATTTAGGAAGAAGGTTTAGGATAAAGAGGAAAATTTGCAAATCAATCTTTGTAACTATATTGCTTTGGAAATTGTTTCTTTCAAAATTGATCTTGAATGTGTTTTGACTTTGGTTCTGACAGTTCTCTTACCCCTAAGATGGAGGTTTAGGACAACGAGGAAAGTTTACAAATAAGATTGATGTAAAGAAATAGCAATATATAAGAGTAAGAAAATTATAATCTCTTTTCACGAATTGTTAAGATTAAGTATAATAATCTTAATAGATTATTATAATAGATTATTATAACAGTATAATAATAGATTGACAGATAATGATTTACATGGTGGTATTTAAAGGGAAAATCTACGAAGAGTACTGGATGTGTAAAGAACCTGCAACTAATTTAGCAAGAATATTAAACAACCATGGTCACTATTGCAACTATAGTAGGACAGTGATAATTTTATGATTGAAAGACTGAATAGAAATAAATTTTAAAGAAACAGTAATAAAATGAGTAATATTAAGATAACCACCATCAGGAGGAAAAGAAATTGTTGCATCACCACAGGCATTAGGACTCATTCATTGTTCTTAAACAACAAGACTCCATCCTAGTTCTGGTCTCCCTCCCCTTCTTTGGCACATGGAAGAGCAAGGGGAGTGAGGCAGATAGAAAGTGAAGGGTTGGGTGAGGGTGATTGGAGAAGTCCGAGTATGTCTTTATATGTTACAGGTATGTTTGTGATTTAAAATTAATATGTCTTTATATGTTACATGTACATTTGTGGGTGGAGGATTATCTTGGGGGTGTTTTACTTAATGTTGCTTCTTTTAATATTTGTTTTGATGTTTCTTGTTGTATTTTTCTATTATGTATTTTTTTCTGTTGTAAAATAAAAAAATTAAAAAGAAGTGAAAATATTTCTGTAGCACTCTCTACATACTCCTATTTTTTTTAAAAAAAAATCTATCTGTCCATATCTGGCTAGATATCCCGCTATGGTAATAGAGTAGACCGTACAGCCAGCTGAGTGTTGGGTGGCAGTAAATAACCTGATCGCCTAAAGGGGTCAATGGCTATGGATGGATGAGCTCCACTCAGGAGGAAATGCCACTATTCAGAATGAATAGAAGTGGTTCCTCATCTGCATATTGGACCCAATGGCAAAATGAGCAGAGGGGGAATCACTTTACTATTCTGATTCCCAACTATCATGGAGGCAGAAGAGGCCACGCCAGATGGACTGGCTGTGAAGGTGAACTTTGTGAATATCCTCAAGGCTGCAGCAGTCCATTACAATCCCAGTGTTAAATACTGCATGTCTCATTTCATACGTGCTGCAGGAGATGGCTTCGTGATCACAGTGTGTAGATCACTTCATGGCAAGCTGGGATCCACCTTAAACAAATTCACCTCAGTGGCACTTTTCCTCTTTGTCATTTTTCTTTGAGTCACCAAAGACACATCCATCAACTGTGAATATTCTGTCTGGGGAAAATGTATACTCAGATACGAATAGCAGCTGATGACGGTGACGATCTATCTGTCATCTCTACTACTGAGATCCATTGCTTATAGAGCTCTGACAGACTAGTTTTCATGAGTGTCTCCCATTTGACTTTATTTCCCCCCAATACCAGGTTCATTTAAAAATATTTAGAATTTATCTGACAACAATTTGAAAAAATGAAAACAGGAACCTGAATCCAGTTACTAGGCCCAAGTACAATAAACTCACTGAAGTGATTGGATTAAATAATATTCACTTACTATTCCACAGTTGATTCAATGAGTATACTGTATAATTAGCCCCCAAAATTTAGATTTTTGCTAAAGATTCTAAATTAAGAATAAGTGCTAGACAAGTGTCTATTGAGAATCCTCTTGGCTACATTTCTAAATGTGAAATATTAGCTTTTGGCTAAATAGAGGAAGAGAAGACAGAAATAGACAAGATGGAGAGCCTTGCAATTGGAACTGCCTTAAGCAATAATAGATGCTGGATATTGTTTTGAATGTTCACAAGTTATAAATTAACTTTCTTTTATTTGGTGATTGGTCATTGGAAAGAGTCCATGGGCTTTCACTTTCATGCTGATTGTATGAACTTGGCAGCTTTGAAGGAAACAGCTAATCTTGTGTGTTTTTACCCAGGAAGATAGTTCTTTCTTTTAGCAGAATAAAAGAATATTGGGGGGGGGGAGGGGAATTCCTGTCTTTGTGTTAAGCCTGTTTGATCTGGGAAATCCTAATAAACTGTGAGAGAAGATACAAAAGCCTTACAAACTGCAACAGTCCTGTATGGCCTAATGTAATAATCTTGATTCTCACAAACATAAGTACGTTCATGAGAGTAATTAGAGGTCCTAACCCTTCAATGGGGCATATATTTATTTATTTATTTTATGTAGTATCATATATAAGATGTGTGATCACACACTGCATAACTTGAATTCAATTTAAACATTTGGCATCTGAACAAATCACATCAATACAACTGTTTTTACAGCCTGAACATATTTATGAAAAGCAACAGAAAAGAACATAGTTCTTCAGATTTTCCAAATCCTAAGGGACATTTGTGTTCAAATCTTAACTTTAAAACTTGGCTCATTAATCCAGTCTAAAGTTTTTCGAGCAAATAATTTTGTCATGGCACTTGAAAAGTGTGTTTTATTGTAGACAAAAAAAACAGGGCTAATTAAAAAATCAACTCTTAGATAACCATTGTCTACTCATGTTTGTATTGTAAACACACATAATTGATCAACTGGTCTGTGGTTTTGTTTTTGCAGTGGTGATGATGGCTCAGGAAAACTTTGAAGAACAAAAAATGATTTCTTACTGACAAAAGAAAAACTCTCATTTGTTTCATAAAGAAGTTGTGTAACTTTTTCTTAGAATTAATTGATCAGCTAGTCTTCCATTGTAGCAATGAGATCTGTGGCTGGAGAATAATACTGTATAAGGAATCATTTCAACTTTTATATATTTAGATGTGGTGGTTAGACACAAACATTTCAAGAATTCATAGGTCTACCTGAATAGGGGGAACAGGAGTTGGTGGGGGAATATACTATGTTCCAGCCCTAGACCCTTCATTTGACCTTCGTTGGATACCCTTGGAGTCATTATTCAGCGAGGAATCTGTAGACGTCTCCATTATGACATTCTGCACATGCAAATTGACTTGAAAAATCAAGTCTACCTGCATGCATTTCTTTAGCCATTTGAATAACATATCACCTGCTGGCTAGGCAGGCCATGACAGGTGTCCTCCACTTTCACCTTGCCCAAGGGGTCAAGTGGAGGATGCTTTGATTAGTTTTTGTCCCACCCTAACGTCACTGAAAAGAGATGGGCAACACTGCCTAGTTAGACCTTTCTACCTTGTCAAAAAAGATTTGGAATGGGAAGATCAGGAGACATATACATACTAGTACCATGACTCACTCTACTCTTTTACATCAATACACTGTTTTCATATTGTAGATTTCTGCACATTTGTGGTAGCCACATTAAGAAGGCTATTAAGGTTAAATGTATGGAACTTATTCCTCCACAATGCTCATTTTCTTGGTTTTTTCTTCTTGACTTTTTTTAGTCAGTGAACAAACTGTTTTCTTGCTGCGTTTTGGCAAGATATTTCCAAGGATCTATTTAGTGGTGGCACCTGGGTATGTTGCTTCAATATCCGTAGCTTACTGATATGTGCAACAGGGATGATTTCTTCAGTTTGCTGTAGACTAAAGGCAAATCACCCAATACATTGTAGTGGGTACAATGATGGACTAGGACTCAGAAGTCCTGAACTCAAATTCCCACCCAACCGTGGAAACTCACTGGAGGAGTGGAATCTAGTAATGCCACTCTTTAAATATATCACTTATCTTGAAAGCCCTATTAACATCTCTGCAAGTCAGTTCCAACTTGACAGTACATAACAAAGGAAAATCATCACTGATGAAAGACATTTTTTGAGTTCTTGTGACTTGTATACAATGCAATGAAGGTAAATGCACCCCAAAATTGACAAGGAAAGCTTTCAATCACTATGACATATCTCCATAGGAAATACAGATCTGCATATTGGTTCCCAGTAGTTAAGCTGGGAGTTGTGGTCCAGAGACATTTGAACTGCCAGGGTAAGGAATCACTTATCTGGAGTATATCAGAGAATAAACAAAACAAATACAAAAATGCTATAGCACTTTGAAGAAAAACTGTTATATTTTAATGTTAGGTTTTGTGGATCAAGTCCACTTCATTGTGGACTTGATCCATGAAAGATAACATTAAAATATAACCGTTAATCTCCAAAGTGCTACATCATTTATTTATTTTTGTTTATACTCTAATATTCTTGAAACACAGACTAACTCGGCTACTATTCCCCAAAAATTATCTGAAGTACCGTAGTTCTCATGAAGAGCTATATGGGCACCTTCTATCTGAAGAGAAGTGTTGACACATGGAAACTGCTTTTAATGTGTTTTTTGAAGTGTTGTTTTAAAGTGTTTTGTGGTTTTCTCCCATCTGAGAAGGAAATTATATTTAGTGCATTAATTCTGACAATATTTCTGAGCTTTGACTCTTCGACTAGCAGTCACTCTCTAAGAGACTGGTCTCTTTCTGCTTAACTTTCTAACTAGCTTATTTTAACTGGTGAGGTCAGGAATTCAGCTTAAGACCTTATATACACAAGACATGAGCTCTACCACTGAGCTCTTGACCATAAGTCTTATTTCATTAATCTACAGAAAAGCAATATTTTACTTTTGCATCAGTGGACAAGTCTCTTTTTCAGTCTCAAGAAGCTAACAGGAGAATTCTTCATGACTATAAAACAAAACAGGAATGCAAAGGATATCATATAGGCACTTTCAAGGCAATGTGTACTCTTCCTTCATAACACCTCTAATTTCCTTCATGGGACTTGATGTGCACCACATTAGTAGCACCATAATTGGATTGCATCTCCTTTTCTCCAGCTTTAACTCAATTTTTGGAAATTAACCCAGCACCAATGGAAAAGTCATTTTCCATTTTCCTTCATTTGTCTTATTGAAACCTTCCCTAAATGAACTTCCTGAAGGATAGAAAACCATTTTTCACACTGACTTTGCTGAGAATTATTATATATTAAAAAAAAAATCCTGTGAAAAGTAAATAAAGAAATAATTTTTGACATAAAAGAAATCAGACCTCACGCCTGAGAACAACTTAAGCTGACAGCAGTGACACCCTGAAGAACAATTTCACATCATTTTTATAATATACTGACAACCTTTGTTAGCTTTTGACAAAAGAACATGTGGAACATTTACAAAGGCAGCTTCTAACATGAAACACAAAAGAGTTGTTCACACCTGTTTGAAAGAGATATGTATTTGTTGGGGTAATGGCAGTTTTGCATCTCCTAACCCTAGGTAATGGTGGGAAGGGGCTTTCACCCTAATGAAATTGTTCTTGACTGGTAGAGTTCTTTTCCCACCCCTGACATTTTAGGTAAGTCCCCACCAGTGGTGGGATGTCAAAAAATTTACTACCCCACCATGATGTCATCGCAGCGTGGGCGGAGCTAATGTCATGACATCATGATGTTGTGGGCGGGGCCAAAGAAAAAAATAAAAATAATAAAATAAAAATAAGCACACACACGTCCCTCACACACACACCCCTGTATCTGTGTTCAAGGCTCAGTAAGCCACTCTGTTTAAGTACAGAAACTAATAAAGGTGAGCTGCATTGGCCTCAACAATAGTTGGTCATTTGCAGCCTTTGGATTGACAGTAAATATTAGTAGATCTTTCTTCACCCTTTCCAAGGACAATGGAACATAGCTTTTTCTATGAGGCATTTGTTTACTTATTTATTATATCTATATCCTACCTTTCATTCAATAAGCTGTCCTACCTCTCCCATTTCCTCCATATAGCTACATGGTGAGGTAAGACAATATGACTAGGCCAGGGGTCTGCAATCTGGGCTCTCCAGATGTTCTTGGACTTCAGTTCCCAGAAGCCCCGATCGGCAGGTGTGCTGAATTGGGCTTCTGGGAACTGAAGTCCAGGAACACCTGGAGAGCCAAGTTTGCAGAAGCCTGGACTAGGCCAAGGTTGTCCAATCGATTTCACAGTTCTGAGGGGATTAGAAAGATTTCCCAATGCCAGCCTAACACTTTAACCACTGCAGCACACTAACATTCAAACTTCAGCTTCACTTTCTCCCACAGCAGACTGTCCACCTTGGCAACCTTGGACTTTCTCATTGTCAGAACATGCTTATGCTTCTAGCCTTATTATGGTCATATTACACATTTCATATCTATGCGCCTCCAAGCAGGGCTACATGAAGAAATGTTGTTGCCTGGGGCACAGCAATCAATAGTGCCCTCCATTACTCACATCAAGGTGCCCAGGTATCCAATATCAGTCATGTTGGTTGACAATGTAAGACAGAAAACAAATGTTCCCAATCCTGAAACATAATAACCAACCCCACCATCACCAATTTTTGCTTCCTTTTTTATAGCACCCACCCCCACCCCCAAAAAAACAACAGGGAAACTGTGTGGTCTTCAAAGTTACAGAAGTGCAAGGGTAGATTTTTTTTTATTACACTGTTAAAAAATCAATCAGCAAGCTTTTGTCATAAAAATAATTGCTTCAGGCTTAATAATAATTGTGTACCATCAAGTCAATTCGAATTTACACAAATCCTTTCCAGGCTTGTGTAGCAACATTCCATGGATAGTTCTGAACAATTGTAAAAAGTCCAAAAATGTATGTCAAAGTCTTATTTGTTCTTCTGGAGGTAAACTCAAACATTGTCTGTAAACCATGAGAAGGTATACTCTCAATCCCATCTCTGGAAACATGATTGGAGTTTTCTACTCTGGTCTTCAGACAAAGGTTTACCAAGTGCCCTGTAATCCCCAAAGGATATCCACACATTGTCTGCTTTTGGAACATTAAGTTCCTTTTGGGAAAGTAACAACAACATAGCAACCTCCATCAGTATGTTGGGTTTAGAATTTGGCCAGTTTATCCGGCTTGAGACCACACCTCCATGGTTTACAGGCCATACTTGAACTCACCTCCAGCAGACTATCATGCATGTTTGGGCTTCTCTACAATTGTTCTGCACTATCCATAGAAGGTTGGTAGATACCCCTGAAGAAATAAATTTTTATTCACAAAAGCTTGAATTTTTTTAATAGTCTAATCAAGCTATAGCTACTCTTGCATTTGTGCTTCCTTCATGTTCTGAGAAAATATTGTTCTTATATAGCTTATCTGCAGTAGTTTAATTTAGAAAATCAAAAGCTACTTTGCATATATAATGCATTCACAAGGAAAGTGAAAACACAGAAGCAAAATCTAGTCAGAATCAGCACAGATAAATAAAAGAAATACTTCTATTCATACAACCACTTAAGGAACATAGATTTTCATGGTGATGTCTAATTTAGGTAAATCCTCTTTATGACCCTCTGAATGAATGTATAATTCTCCATTACAAGTCCAGATCACTGACAACAGATCACTGAAAATATGTCACAATCACCACTGATTCTATTAACTGAGATCAATGTGCTTAGTCAAGTCCTCAGACACCTCTTAGCTTTACATACATTTAATTCAGGCTGACAGTTGTTGGCTCACAGGGAATCCACAGTTAGTAATGGGATTCAAGAACTGTATAGGAGGTAAGAGAAAGTCAGATGATACAACAGGGCCATTTATTCCTTGTCATACTCAATAGCAACTCTGCTTCCGTGAAAATGCTGTGCCGATGATTACTGCTATTTCTTCCAACAGAGCAAATTAAATGGAAAGTACACACTCCTAACCCATCAAATTTACTGGATGAACCTCAGCTGACTTTGGTGCAGTTAGGCTGACATATCGTAATGTCTTTGACATCACAGAAGTTTGTTTTTAATTAAAATAAGATTATATCAACCTGATACATAAGACCTTCAAACTGCATTGTTTGTTTAAGCTCTTGTTCAAAAGCCAAGCCAAGCTTCTTGTAAATAGAGAGGCACTTCCAATACTGTCTGCCACTTCTTGAAGCACCAAAGTGCAGTTATGCAAAATGAGACTTCAGATTCATCCAAGCAATGTCTTTCCTTCCCTTCCTCTTGTTTTTAAGCTCAAAAGTAATATCACTCAATACTCCAAATCCACTGGATAGTTTATTAAGGTGTAGGCATTGATGGCTAGAAAATGAATTTTACTGAGGCTTCTAATATTTCACGATTGTTTTTAAAGAAGCAACAGAACAAATAAACAATATGCCATATGTTCAGTGTCAAAGCGACTGAGTTTTTTTCAGCTGATCCCAGCAGTTCTTGCAGGGATTCATGGGAGCTGACATTTCTTACAGGGCAGTAGATGAAATCAGGTGTTGAGCACAGAGGGAGCACAATTTACTATAAACAGCTTTATCAGTCTCAGCAAAAAGTTTGTTTCCTGAAGAATAAAATTTTCCACCCTGCAAACAAAGATGTTAATAATTATACAAGATAAATACTTGCCCTTCTCTAGACATTAGACCATTTTTGTGCAGTCTTTGCAGAATTTGTAAACTGAATTATGGAACAATTTGCTGTGGCTTTGATATAATAATTTCAAAGAGGCACTCAGAGAGAGCACAAATCTGCAGGGGAGGTATGAGCATGGTTTGTTTTAATTGGCAAGCAGTAGAGGGGACATTTGGAGAAATACCACTCTAAGTCTATGGTCTCTTCAATTCATTTCTCCACAGGCTGTTGTCAGGAATGGCTGACATAAACCCAAAGATTATAAGTGTAAGAGCCTTTGGTCAGCAAGCCACTTGCAAGAATCCCAAATTGGTAATCCACACAACATATTGTAATGTAATGTTATGTTATGTTATGTTATGTATTGTCTGTAAGCCGTCCTAAGTCGCCACGGCGAGTGGGCGGCAATATAAATTTGAACTAATAAATAATAAATAAATAATAAATTTTGATAAAAACATACACAGTGATGGGATGTAACAGGTTCGCACCAGTGCATCAGAACCGGTAGTAACTTTCCCCAGCAGCCCGGAGAACCGGTAGCAGCTTTTGGGGGAAACCACCTTCAGGGCTTACCTTTTCACTGGTTGCGCTCCTACAGTGCTTGGTGCATATGCACGGCCTCCTTGCTGTCCTCCCAAGCGAGGAGGAAGAAGAGAAGCTGCTAGCCTGAAGCTCCCTATAGCCTGCTCCCCAGGGTAAGTGACTCACCTTTGGATGTGGTGTGTCTGTGTGTATTTTAATGTGTATTTAATACCTTTACCTATATTGACGTACTACCACAGTTCCTAAAAAGGCCTGGCGGCTGGCAGGCCTGGCAGCCTGGCTTGGGGGTTTTAAGCAAAGTGTTGGAGTTACCTCATCAATAAGCTACACCTGTGCTGTTCCAATTGCTGTTCCAATTGGAGAACCCTTAAGGAGGTACAGCTGTTTTACATTTACATTAAGGCATATTATCCTAGAGAAATGGTTAGGCAAAGACTTAGTACCTAACTTCTTTAACTGTTGAAAAGTTGAAAAGTGCCAAAATGATGACATAACGGTGGCGTAGTAAAATTTTTGACATCCCACCACTGAACATACAGTACTAGCAGTGAATCCAGCTATATTCACCTTGAAATAAGGAGATTGGTTGGTTGGTTGGTTGCATGCATTTCTTATTTTATTATTTTTTTAATTTAATTCAATTTTAAGCAAAATTATATAACAACATAACTCAAATTTCATTGCAAAACATTCATTATACATCTTAGTACATATCTTCTTAATACTTAACACAGAACAAGCTGCATCCTCCACCACTGAGACCATGTTTCTTTATCCATCGTTGTTAAAACCACATCATCTATTAGTAATTTATCCCCTATTTCCAAAAAGCAAGAGATTCTTGACCTGGGTTAACTCCCTTAGATTCTTGGAATACATAATCTATAAAGCATCACCAAATTTTTATGAAGTCGTTATCCTTAAAATTCGTTTTTTTTTTACACATTAGTTTATCATTTAATGTGAGGTTCCATAATTCCTTGTACCATTCTCCCAGACCAATATGCATAGATACATTCCAATTAATAACCTCATAGTTGTTACCATAATTACAGTCAATTCTTATACTTATCAGTGTTCACTCAGGTCCATTACCAACGCAATTGATTGCATTTCTATGCCACCTTTCTCTCTACAAGGGGACTCAAGGCAATTAAAAAATCATTACAAAGACAAAGGATTAAAAACAAAATATAAACAATAATTAAAGGTTGCCCTTGCTCGAAAGGCAGTTGTATCTGACTCTAGGGTTCAGTGCCCAACTCGGTTTATAGCCAAAGATCCAGGGCTATCTGTGTTTGCAGACATTTCCGTGGACATGTGACAAGTATGAGTAAACATACCTCCCACTGAAGCAGTACCTATTTAGGTAAAGGTCCTATTTATCTACTTGCAATTTCTTGCTTTCAAACTGCTAGGTTGGCAGGAGCTGGGACACAGACAGGAGCTCATTCCATTGTGCAGTACTTGGATCTTGAACTGCTGACCTGCCAACTTTCCAGTCATCAAGTTCAGCATCTTAACCACTAAGCCACTGCAGTACTTTACAAAATATTAAACAAGGAGTTATTGAAATCATCATTGAAAACTAGTCAAGAAATAGAAAAGTATATGAAACACATTAAAAGAATATAGTGACAGTGAATGTTGGACAACTAATTATGTTAAAATTAACCACCCAAAGCTGGTTGGAATAAATATATGAAAGAGTTGAGAAGGGGACCAGACTAGTTTAATGGGTTGAGAACATTTCATAACCTGGGAGCAACCAAAGGGAAGGCCTGCTCATGGATTCCTGCTCAACATACCTATAGAGGTGGCAGAACCAAGATAAGAGCTCTGTGGGCAATCTGGAGACCAAAGGAGAGGTTTTTAAAAATATTCTGTATTAAATTTACAAATATGTAAATCACAAATATTTCCCAAAATGTGTTTCCCTCCCTGCCTGCCCACCAAATCCCCCCACCATTTCCACCCGCTTATCCACCCTAAATATCCTCTCAATCCTTGCAATTTACCTCTCTCTCTTTTTTTAGACTTCCCAAAACTTTCTTGAATCTTGACTAGATTTAATACTTTCATCATTCATTGTGGCATAAACTACAGATGGGGTCCAAATATTCAAGTCCAAATGGGGTCCTGAGTGTGGATTGGGGCCATGTGTGACAGCTGATGCAGGGCGGCTGGGAGGCATAAAACCTCACTCCCGCCACCCCAAACACCATCAGACTTCTCATTCGAACCGGTAGGACTTCGTCATCTTGGCCCGGCAGCAGGTAAAAGTTTGTTGGCAGCGGCAGTGGAGTGAGGATGCTCCCGCCCCCCTCCGGACTCACCATCTTGCCGGAGGAGATGCCGAAACAGCTGCAGGTGGTGAGGCAACGCTCCCGCGGCTGGGTGGACCGGTTTGTCACTTATGTGGGATTTAATAACTGTTTGTGTTCAGTTTTCTGCTTTTGTAATTTTTGTGTAAACTGGACTGGTATTTGGGATTTTTGACTGTTGCTTGATACTGCTGCTTTTGGATTTTGATGCTGTATTGATTCATTATAGTACTGTATCTGTTATTTATTTCTTAGGATGTCCTGATGTTTTGTAATTGCAATTGTTATTGGAGATATATATACTGTATATGTGATATTTGTAATTTACTATGTGATATTTGAAATTGTTTTTTATGCTATGGAATGTGCTATGTACTGTAACTGTTTCTTCTGTAAGCCGCCCAGAGTGGGGCGGCATATAAGTTGAAAATACAATATAATACAATACAAATATTCCCAAAAATATAACTGTTAATCATGCCCTTTCTGGCTTTATATTCAACTGTCAATTTATCGTTTAACGCTAGATACCAGACCTCCCTGTACGAAGGACAGTTATGTGAGGAAATATAATCCCTAAAGTAGCCTGGAGCTAAGCAATGTAAAGATGTACAGGTCAAAAGTAACATTTTGAAATGGGGTTCAGAAAGACCCCAGTAACTCTTGAAGTTGCTGTAAGAGATTAGTTTTATGTTCCCTGTAGCTGGTTGAAATTAACATTCAAATGAAGAGTGTTTTCCTCCAAAGTTGTTTGTTTATAGAAGTGTACTGTAGCATTTTACCATTTCTGACATTGTGTCTGTATTCTCTGTCAAAATATGTCAACAGCTATCAAAAATATTCATTGGCCAAGATACAAAATTCACTTTGATTTCTTTTCGGAATTAGGACGTGTTTTGATTCTTCATCTAAAAAGCATCAGAAAGTTAATAGTTTTCTACATCTGTTTATCTTACTTGTTTGACAGCAGATTAAGGGATGCATATCATTTAATAACTCTTCAGTGCGGTGTCTGTAAAATGGAAAATAACAAGTGATATCTGTAGAGGGCTTTCACATTGTCATGCAAGACTTTGAGCCAGGAAACTAAACAACTGAATTTTCCCCCAAATTCGAAGCAATGAGGGAAGCATCAAAAATATTGTGATTCCACTCAGGCACAAATAAAGACCAATGCATCCTGGTTAACAGAAATATATAATGACAGTATACATACATCTCACTTTATTTAAAGAAGCAGCAATTGACTCAAACAAGCCCTTCAAAATGTCTCCTAAATCAGGTAATTAGTAATTCATCCCTAAATCTGGAAGATTTGTTAATGTAATGAGAATGAGTGTTTACCCAAATTGCACATTTAGCTTCTTCTTCTTCCATATCTAAGCCAGACATGAAACTGCCAAAATGAAGCCTCCTTTTAGTGAGTTCATTCTGCAGCTCCTTTCGCCTGACCTGGTGTGAGAAAGATTAGCCAGCACAAGGTGGCATTGACAGGATATGCCCAATTGTGGTTCTAAAATACCACAGTTTTTGAGGAGTCTATTTCTGTGTACCCCATTTAGCTGTTACATCTGCTGAGGAAGAAGGAATTGTAATGGGTTTCTGCTAAACATTCAATATTTAGTTTTAGTAGATTATAAACTAGGGTACCATTTCTGTTCCTTATAGAGTGGTTTATACAATTCTTTTTTCTGCCAGCTTTCTAACCTCTTTCTTTTGACTCTAAAAAAAAAGTCACTTCTCACACTGAATTTCACTGGTTGGGAAAAAAAATACCAAGGCATTTTTGGTTGTAATTTGAAGCTAAAGCATTATTATTTTATTTTTAAGATAGAGCCACTTTACAATTAGATTTTTTTTGTCTTGGGTTAGAATGATTTGTCTTTGCCTCAGCAAGATTTCTGAGCTATATTCAATTCCTATCAGTAGCTTTGACCTGTATCTTTAAAGAAGAAAAAATATGTAATATGCAGGTAATTCTGTAAGCATTTCCTCTGAATTCTGTACTGGTCTTTTTCCTTAAAGTCAGCAGGTTACAGTAGCAATATGGGTAAATATCTTAAGATGCCCAGTCTGGCTGTAAATTGGGTGGCAGCTAACTAGATAGCTCAGTGAGATGGAAAATATCATTAAAAAAAACAGAAATCAAGAGTTTGGTTGTTCTCTGTGCCTTGGCAGCAGAAAAGTCTGTCTGTGTGCTCTTGAGAAAGTTGCATAGTAAACTTTAGAATGGCTCAGCAAAAGTCAAAACTGACTGAGTAGCAAATAATTACTGTACTAAATTGGGTTACATTATTGGTCACAAGTTCATGGAACACCAAAATATCGATCATTAGATCAATCACCCCATTCATTGAAGCCACTCCAGGCAATGAACATACATATTAAAAATAAATAAAATGATTACAGTCTTAAAATTAATGAGTCATAAATTAAATGAGAATGAACAAGTGAGAGATCATGCGAATGGGCCAAAAAATCATACTAAAAAAATGAAAGAAAAATTATTTCAGTTGTGCAGAAATGCTGAGGTAACTAAAGTCAGGCAAGAGGAGCATTGAACCTCTTTATAACAAGACTTCAAGTTTGATTTCTGATAAGATTGCTAAATAGTAGTTGCTGTGTTGTATTGTATTACAGTACTTACTTTTAATAACTTGACTCAATGAAACTGTTCTAAGGAAATGCTTCTTAATCAGATGATCTTATCCCTAACCAAGAATACAGTTTATTCAATTTCCAAAGGTCTTTAAGAGACTGCCCTCTAAATACTTTCCTGAGCATACACATTGATTCTAATAAAGACCACATTGAAGAAGGCAGTTGATGACTTCCTTGAGCCAGATTTTTCTCTACCCATTGTAAAACTCAAGTAACCTTGGCACCATGATGACTTTTGATCTTTATTTAGAACCTCTCATAAGTCATTTAACTGAAATGTCCTGCTGCTGCCTCTGGATTCAAGCACCTTAAGTCTTCTGTTCCATAGGCTATTAACTAAGACATCAATCCATTCTCTTCTGAAAATGTTTTTCCCCTTCCATTTAATTGAGAAAATACACCTCAGTGCCTATGGCTGCTCTAGCATATCTGTTTTCCGTATATAGTTCAGCAGAGAGTGTTTTTTTTTTTAATTCAAACATTGCTATATACTGTATCAGTGATGGTGAACCTAGGCATCCAGCTGTTCTTGGACTTCTGAGAATTGAAGTTCAAGAACACCTGGAGTGCCAAGGTTTGCCATTACTGCTATATATCCTCCTTTTGTGACACTGAATTAGAATTAAAAGTTATTAAAACAGCTTAGCTTCAGTTTTTTTTTTCAATTGTGCACGTTGTCACATATATGTGTACATAATGTACATGTTATACAAATGCTCAGTAGCTTACAATATCAGTGGATGGAATGATAGTTAGGCTGTGCTTGGTTTGTCCCATGTCATTTTACATATACATGTGAGCACAGTGTATAGAATCTGCATGTTTGGGAGCTGTAAACTCCAGTGTCAACAGTTTTAATTGGTATAAATTTTGAAGATAAATATTAACATTCTTCCATGCAAACAGTCATTGTCGGCGGCTGCAACTCGTATCCGAGAATGCATTTTTTACCTGAAACAGGAAAAATTCCATCAGCATGAATTTGTTTAAGGTGGATCCCTTGATGACCATTTGGAGGCTTCAACTGGTCTAGAATGCGGCTGCCCTGGTGGTGATGGGGTGTGGGCAGTATGCACATCCCTCACCGCTGCTTCAGGAGTTGCACTGCTTTGGGAGTTGCACTGGTTGTCAGTATGTCTCCTGGTGCAATTCATGGTGCTGGTTATTGCCTTTAAAGCCCTACATGGTAGTGGGCCAGGATACTTAAGGGACCGCATCACTCCGAGAACACATTACCGTCCCACCAGAGCAGACCGGAGAGGATCTCTAGTTGTTCCATCGGAGGACTTTTCTTGCCTTTCTTTTTTTTAAAAGAACTTTTGTCACTCTGCAAAGTAGCAACAATCAAATTAAAGAAACTGTTCAGAAAGGACTAAGGATATGGTGATGAACATCTTTAACATATCAGTTTTACCTTTAGAAAGTACAAGATACAAACCAGTCCAGAAAGAACAATTTATTTTCTTTCTGCAAGGGTGAATTGAATTGTGACACTACCTCACTGTGCCCCAAATTGATGACAAAAAGCTAATTATAATTATAATTGTAATTGGATTAATTACTATTGCAGCACCACTTTAAGATCTTTTGGCCAGAAGCAATATGAAGTGTTCTGAAGAGGTATGGCTTGATTATTTAATTGAACAGAGAAGAGATATGTCTAACTTTATCATCAAAAAGTGCATGAACACCTTTGTATCCAAATGTGAGCTTGAAAAATTATTAGAGTAGGTATTAGCTCGCACCAAAAGTTGCCACTTTGGCACATTATATTCTATTGTTTTAAATATATTGTGCAAAAATAATAAATTGTTTGTGTTTTTACTGGCCCACTTTAGAATAAATGAGGCTCCAAATATGGTTAAGAGGCAAAAGAGATGTTGGGTATTGAAAATGGGACCTCTTATATCAGTGAACCTTGGCACTCCAGGTGTTCTTGGACTTTCATTCCCAGAATCCCTGATCAGCAGGAGTGCTGATTTGGACTTCTGGTAACTGTAGTCCAAGAACACCTGGAACGCTAAGGTTTGCCATCACTGTCCCATATGCATTGTACCATTAAACTGCAGTCCCCATCAAACTTTTGTCTGTATTTTTTTTCTGCATTTAGTTTGACCTTGCAGCCTGACAGCTAGGGGGAGAAAACAAAACTCATTTCAGTCAGTAAACAGAATGAATTTAAACTGGATGCACTTCACTAAAGACACCATGACACATCAAGGTGTGTGATTGTGACTCATTGCTCCTCACAGAAGAGCCACTCAATTTAAAATGTCTCTCATGCCCAGATGGTCAGAGAACACCCACACACGTACACAGACACAGTGTATTTCCTGATAAGCTGCTGTGCATTTGTTCACATCTTTATTTTCTTTGGGGCTGAGAAATGAATATTGTTGAAAATATTGTTTCCCCATTATATAACTTGTGAGCCACATCAATAGAAAATGACCAGATCCTCTCATGTTGGTGACATTTAAAGGAGTGATGTGCTCTTAGCATTCCCCCCAGGCTACCTTGCTATAATTTCATGACCCTCCATCAAAAGACCTTATCACTTTGCCTCTACCACCAAGAATAGCATGCTCTCACATAAAATGTAGCTGAACAAAGCTAGCAGTTAGCCTGAAGGCATGATAAATGTAGAGCATTCTTAAATATTTTAAAGTTCAAAGCCACATTTTCATTCCTGGCTTGAAGCACACTCTTATACACTCACTGGTTTTGCATTTCCCTTCCAGTAGTTCAACACAAGCAGTATGCATGGAAAATGGGAGTCCCGGAAAATTTTTAAAAATGCAGCACTAGATTGGCTAATTCTTCATTACTGTATATCAAATTATTATTGTTGAAAAGATGTTTAACAAGACAGTGCTGAAAAAAGGGTTTGATGAATTGCAAATCCATCTTCTCTTCATTGTGGGTTCATTTTCATTGGAGATCTCAAGAATGATGGATGAAAGTGTACAATATACTGGGTCTGAAAGATGCAAGAATTGGGACCAAAGTATTTGGCCACATTAAAAGCTTCTCATCATCATAATTACATGCCATTAACTCAATTCTGACTCACAGTTATCCTTTCCAGGGTTTTTTAGGAAGAGAATACGCAGAAGTGTTTTGCCATTCTCTTCACATGGGGATGCCCTAGGCTTGCGCAAATAGCCAAAAAGCTACATGGGATAGTTCTTTTCCCAGGAGGCACAGTGGGGAATTGAACTCCCAAGCTCTGGCTGTACAGCCAGATACTTAAATCATTGGGCTGGTACCCAGAAATGATGCCTGAGCAGTAATGCTATATTGAAAGTAACTATTGTGATAGAGTGACAGGCTAGGAATATGAATCCCCATTCACACATGGAAACTCACTGGGAGAATGGATCTGGTAAAACATTGCCTACACACACACACACACACACACACACACACACACACACACACACACACACACACACACACACACACACACACACACACACACACTACATTGCCCCCCACACACACACACACACACAATGCCCGAAATAAGGACCCAGACACAGTTTTGGACTGAAGTAGGGGCATAACTGCAGTCTAAGGTAATTCAGATCTGAGAGTCAGGAGCCAGAGGGTTCCCTGTTACCCCTGCTCCCAATGCCTCTGGGTGACTCCCAAGCCCTGGGTCTGTGACACCAATTAGTAATGGTGTTGCCTCACTGGTGGACACCTTACCCTAATGGCATAAGTGTCCATCAACAGAGCCCACCACCTGAGTCTTGCCACCCGGTCTGATGTGATGAAGGTTCCAACTCTGCACTACTCGCCATTGGCCCTGTAGTGATCGCTACAGGATAGGTGAAAAGTTCCCACTCCCAGTAAGCCAATCAGGTGAATGGGCCAAAAATTCCTATCTGACCTTGAAGTGACCAACTAGTCTTGCACTGAACCATGGGGCAAGCCGAAGGGTTGCCATCACCTTGCCAAAGGAGGAGAGGTCAGGGTGGAACCAGCCAAAAGAGGGTGCTGTTTCCGCCCAGCCACTTGCCAATGTGGAGAGCTGCAATTGGCTCTCCCGATGGTCTGACTCCCTATGCTGGTTAGAGGCAAGCCTTTCTTAAATGCCTCACTTACCTTGAAAGCTTTATTAGGCTTGCTATAAGTCATCTCCAACTTGACAGCACATAACAATAACATATTGTGCAACAATAGACCAGTGCGTCACCAGCTGAGCTTGAGTATCTTCTCCAATTTTATCATTGTTATTTGTTCATTTATTTTTGTAGTCATCCCCCCTTCAAGGAAATGGGTTTGGGGTTTTTTGTTCTTGTTCATATTGAGTGGATGGGCAGTTGTGAAGATGACTCCATAGTGTTTATCTGTATAGCTGTACACATAGATGCCAACTGTATAGGCTTTTGTACTGAAGCCTATATTTTATCCTGTTTTAGCCATTAATTAGATTTCTTAGAAAAACCAAGGTTAGTTTTTCTTTTTTTTCCCCTTATCACAAGTATTCTAACAACCAGTAGTTCACACTGATAAACTCAACTTAAACATTGGCTTCTCAATGTTAGCAATGATAGCATAATCACCAAAAATTCCAACAGAGACATTAATTTATGTCCAAAAATGAGTTGAAACTGTAGCTTTCAAAATCTGAGAACATAATAACCTACAATCTTGGAGTACTGAAGAACACAGATCTCTTTCTTGGTGAACTAAGATACATTACTTCTATAGTGTTTGAAGCTCTAGTTCAAACAGACCTCTCAGGAGTAATTGAGAAATGATTTTGTATTCTTCAGGTAGACCTCAAATAGGATCAAGCTGGCAACAAGAAAAATTTAAAAATCCATGCTGTGGCAATGGTTTTATTAGGTAAAGTTGAAAGGCCCTAAAATGTTTGCAAACTTTGAGAACTTCAGATCTGTTCGTCAGGAAAAAAATATTACAATAAGCAGGTTGGGGGAAAATTGCATAAGTCTTTAGATTTGCAAAAGTAGCTCATTAGGGGATAGTAATGAACAAACTCATGTAGTCTTTCTTACAACCTTTCCTACAAGGTTTTTCACTTTCCTTTCCTTTAGCTGAATTCAGCTACCTCCTCCCACCAACAAAATCAGTGATTTTCCAGCATTCTGGTCTGCCCAGGGATGCTGCATCCATAGAAAACACAAGGAGCACTAGAGAGGGAACAAGAATGCTTCTTCTCTTCACATGTTTATTCAATCATGCCTGAATAACATTAAATCTTTCTCTGTCTAAGAGCTCTGTGAGCTTGCATGCACATGTGACCTTCCCCCAGCCAGTACAAATGAGAATCCTTCAAAAAAAAAAGCTACATCTTTGATTGAACAAGAAATTTAAGGACTATCTAGTGTTGGTCTACTCAGCCCAATACTAACATCTGACAGTCTTGTCCAGGATTTCTGGCAAGATTCTTACCTAGTCTTACCTGGAAGTTGCTGCTGCTGCTGCTTCAAGTGCCATATCCAATTCCGAATATTGGCCATCCTCATGGTGATCAGCCGTGAAGATTGTCCAGGAGATATAGCACAGTAGCCTTCCATTTGCTTTCCACATCACAGTGTGACACCCTTACCACTGTTACAGTTCCATGAGTCATTTTTTTGTCCTGAGTGCTTTTGACACACAAAGCCCTCATCAGCCCAGGCCAGTATTGATGAAGTTGCTGCCCTCCATCAAGATGGATTCAAGTGGGGATTTAATCCACTTGGGGACCATCACCCTTCCCTGTGGACTTCGGCACACATGGCCATTAATCCTCAGGGTTGTTAGGTTAGTTAGCTGCTGCTTGACAATCAGTCACCAGCAATCTGGTCTATTCTATAACCATAACAGGATACCCTGGGCAGACAGGTTGGAAGTCTCTGGTTTTCTGTAATGATCTTCAATTTCCATCTAACCAGGCCCAGTCAAGCATATCTATGAAAACCCCATGAGACTGGATGTATTCAACATAGAAACCTGTGCACGTATAGTCTGCACAGCAAGGAGCTGCAGTCACCATTCATTGAATGCACATAGATCAGAATAAGACCAGCCATTGTGGCGCCTGTCTTTTAAAATATATTCTTGAAATAAGTCTGCCCTATCCTAATATAAAGCACAGTAAGTATGGAATTATTTGTTTTGTACAATTTATACAGTTCAGATAATTCTAGTTGGTTCTCTATCTGAGAATTGTAAATTTTAGAAATACACATATCCCTATAGAATGTTCCAGGCACTACAGTAGACATTACTTAGGTCAGAATTGTCATTGCTTTACTGCAGATAACACATGAAGCCATTTTCAGAAAGCAGCTTGCCATAGGCCAGCCAACAAGCGCACAGCAAGATCTGAATGAGGGATGTTTGAGCTTATGAATCACAGTTATGTTTATTTTTATTTCTGTTTCTTAAAAATGCCTTCATCTTCACCCTGCTGCTTCGATAGGAATTTCCTCAAGCGGCTCACAGAAAATCAAAGAACAACAATAATCAAATTTCAAGAAAAAATCTTTGTCCATGATTATTTTACTACTTCTAAGAAAATTTAGCCACATTTCCATTTGAGATGTTAAATGCTTGCTGCATTAATAACTCATGCACTTTTCTTGAAGGCTGGAAGACAATCAGCAAAAGTCTGGGATGTAGTATTGAGACTGGTAGTAGTAAAGAACCAGAGAAAATCAAATGGGTATTATTTAATTTTACTAAAAAAATTTGAAATGGTAGCCATGTTACTGAGATTTCACAAATAAGCATACTTAGGACTCTGCCATAACTCTCAATATTTCAATAGGAGACTTAGAAGTCACCATAAACCTCATTGTATCAATAGAAATGTTGGAGCTGCCATGCAATTTGAAATCATCCATTTATCTAATCCATACTGTATATATCTACTGGCAACAGCATCTAAGAGCTCTTTCATACAACCTTCCACTTGACCTTTAAAATGAAGACTGCCTGGGACCTCTTGCATATAAACTGTGTGTTCTAATACTGAGCTATAATTCCTGTATAATAATACAGTTGTACCTCACTTAAAAAGCATAATGTGTTCCACAGGATTGCTCTTTAAGTGAGTTTGCTCTTTAAGCGAAACACCATTGTAAGTGACCAATTGTGACTTCTGGTGAGGGCAATTGCAAATCCTGATTTATTTGTTAAACGAGTTTTTGGCTGGTTTTATTTGTTAAGTGAAGTGAACATTCAGAGAAAATTCTGCTCTTTAAGCGAGTCACTCTTTAAATGAGGTGCTCTTTATGCAAAGTTTGACTGTAGTTGTGTGTTGCCAAGTCAATTTGAATGTGTGGAGACTCTTTCCACAGTTTTCTAGGTTGAGAGTATTCAGAAGGGATTTTTCATCTCCTTCTTCTAGGGACATCATGGGACCATGCTGCTTGCCCAAAACTACATAAAGCTGGCTCTTCTGGGATGCACAGCAGGAAATTGAACTCCCAGCCTCTGGTTCCACAGCTATATGCCAAACTCACTCTTCTATCCAGCTAGCAGCAGAATTGATTTAAGCATTCCTAATTTCCTCTGGGTTCCATACATAGAAAGAAAAATGGCATTCAAGAAGAAAGAAATGGAAAAGGTGAAGCAAGATCACTAGTTAACATGGAAAGTTCCTGTTCAGCAAGACTATATCCTGTATAGCACAAATGATCAAAATACTACTGCTTCAGTTATCCCAGCAAGGAGCTTTGAGAAAGGTAGGCAAGAATTGTGCTACTTTCTAACTTTCAAGTAGAAAAGGCTTATTAAATTCACAGAAATTGTGGTCTGGTTAAGGAGCAATGTCAGAGGTTAGAATGCATCTTGAACATTTTCCAAGCAGAATTGCTTTCTGAAGTTTGATTTTAAATGTTATGTGGCCTAACAATCCATACAGGAAAAAGAAGTATCAAAAGACATCTTTAGGTGGAATCTCTAAATACTGTATAAGCATCTGCATTAGAAACAATTTTAACATTGTGGTAAGAATACTGCTGTAAACTGTGGGACATGATTATGTATTGATGCTCAATCACTTCAGTATGATGAGTGAGTATCATCATTACTTCCCATAATAGTATCATCCTTTCTTAGTATATAGAAAGACTTGTGGCTCAGAAAAGAGACCAACCAGCTAATCTGCTTTCCCATTTGCTACTGGTTCTAACACTGCAGCTAATCCAGCTTTGTGCTGAGCATACAACTCAGCATGGGTTGATTATGAAATAATGACTTACACAAAATCAGTGTCAGGTTTGCCAATATGGCCAAGAGTATATAGCCCAAGTCTAGAAACAAGGTTCGACATTTTGAATTTTTGAACACAACCAAGAAGAGGGGACCAACACATTAAGACCACCGCCTTGTTTGTCCTCTTCATTATTTTCACAAGCCCTGTTCAGTCATTACCTCCTTCACTGGTATCAACGCATGAACAGATGAGTAATCAACACTCTTCTCGGGTACACAGAAAGAGTTTCCTCAAAGACTGTGGCATTTTTGCACCACAATCAGGTGTACCAAGGGTAACAGCAACCTTGTTGTGTTGGCTAATCTTTCTCACACTAGGTCAGGAAAAAGAAACTACCAAATTAATTCACCAAAAGGTGGCTTCATTTTGGCAGTTTAATGTATTGCCTAGAGTAGGAGTTCCCAATGTTTTCCCACCAGGGGCCAGTTCCCGCCACCACACTCTGCTAAAGGGGCCAGAGGCGTGGCTGCACCCACAACTTACATTTGGGTCATCATTGGCATCATGGGTGGTGGTGGGAATCATGTGGTTTTACACAGCCTCTGCTGCTTCTGAGGGCAGAGGGAGGCTTTTCAGAGCATGTTTGCTCCGGGTTTTGACTTTTCCAAGCCTTTGCCACTGCGCTTCAGCAGCTGGAGAGCAGCAGTAGATGACTTCCTGGTTCCAGGCTGGGATCCCAGGCATTGATGTAAGCTTTGCTTGGCACCAGAAGTCATCCACCACTACTTTCCAGCTGACAAAGCACAGCAGAGAAGGCTTGGAAAATTCCCAAACTGGCACTAACATGCTCTGAAAATCTTCCCTGCCATCCTGGGAAGCAGTGGGGACTGTGCAAAACCCCAGAAAAATTGCACGATTCGCACCACCACCACAACCATGGTAAGTGATGCATTGTGACTTCCAGTGGTGGTGGTGGGTGGGTCTAGAGGTGCCTGGGATGCCACAGTGGGCCAGATTAATGATATGCATGGGCCGGGGGTTGGCGACCCCTGACCTAGAGAGACACAGAAGAAACCCTCTTCTCTCCATCATTACTTTCTCTACATTGTGAAGCTTAGTATCTAAATAAGACAAACATCTCCTTGTATTTAGCTGTACAAGCAAGCAAGATTCCTAGATAATCTATGTTTGTGCCCATATATAGAGCTTTCATCTTCTTTAGACATGCTTCCCTTTGTGAAGTGATGACAGACAGAAAAGAGGATAGCCATTCCTCTGTACATGTGTTAATAACATTGAGGGAGGTAAAGCCTTGAAAAAGCCTTGTAACAATAAGAAAGGTACGGAGCTGGAGTAACTCAGTGGTTAAGAAGCTTGCCTTGTTAGCTGGAAGGTGGGCAAGCTGGCAGTTCCAAATCCAGGTACTGCAGGACTGTTTGAGTGCCCATCTCTCTCCCAGCTCCTGCCCACCTAGCAGTTCGAAAGCAAGAAATTGAAAGTAGATAAATAGGGACCACTTTGGTGGGAAAAGATCCTGGGGACATGAAAGGAGCTTCATTCAAGCGTCCCCTGAGTGAGTTTCTCCAGGAAAAATCTTTTCAACCCAGAATAATTTCTGACATGAAATTATTATTATTATTATTATTATTATTATTATTATTATTATTATTATTATTATTATTATTATTATTATTATTATTATTATTATTATTATTAGAAGAAGAAGAAGAAGAAGAAGAAGAAGAAGAAGAAGAAGAAGAAGAAGAAGAAGAAGAAGAAGAAGAAGAAGAAGAAGAAGAAGAAAGATGACAAATAAGGTTGTGATTTTTATGCATGGGGAATTGCTCCTTAACAGAAATTTCTCTCCTTCAAGCACATTGCTCTCCATATGGCAAGAGTGATTATGGGAAATGGAAGGGCTACTTGCTTTTCTCTAAGCATACTGATTATAAATTATAAGGCAAATGCTAATGAGTGTTATAGTCTGTTCACTGCTCAGTCTGAACGCAGAGATTAAAGTAACAAGAAGAAGCTTCAGCCTCAATTCAACATGTCTTCTCTGTCTGGGTTGATTTAACCCAAGGGGAGCACCATGCCCATCAAATCTTCCCCTCACTACACAGCTGATAAAATGAACAGATTATTTTGAAAGATATATATCTTGCCTTTGTTTTGTTTAAAGCCTGCTGCTTCAGGATCTTGTGGAAACAGCTTCGGCAGGACAGCTTTAAGGCAAGATTTCAAGAATGCGTGTGTAAATTCTCAAGAATTCTCAAGAAGACAAATATTTCTTATAAAACATGACAAGGATATTTATACATAAAGAAAACAACCTCCTGAATTTTTCAGCTTTGTATTAATATATAACCATCCGCAAGTATCACTTTTTTCTAACATAGTGGTATCTATAGAAAATATCTATCATCATTTATTACCTGTGGTTTCTCTGTTCAATAATTATCATATATACTCGAGTCTACGCCAAGTTTTTTAGGTCAAAAAATGAGATCCAAAAAGGAGGATCAGCTTATGCTTTGGGTCACCAACTGCCCCCCCCCCCAAAAAAAAAACTGCACCAGATTGGGACATGTCGACTGACAATTAGTCAGGGGATACGGTAAAGTCTAAACCCGGCACAGAGAAAACTCCTTTCTTGCTGCTTTCGCTTTTAGACGTGACTGTCTACTCGCCCCTGTCCTTTTGTTGGCATGTCTTTCCAGCTATAAGACTGTGCTGACTGGCAACAGACTGGGGGCAAGTGGGCGGTCACGTGTAAAAGTGGAAGCAGTAAGAAAGGAGTTTTCACACTGAACAACAGAACAGGGCAGGTGGCTGCGTCCCAAAACACTGTGGAGAAAAATCCTGTGGAGAAAAATCTGCCCATCTCCTCTGTCCTGTTGTTGGAGCATCTCTCTAGCTTTGAGAGTCTACTGACTGACAACAGCACAGAGGGGGTGGGTGCCTCTCAAATGGCTGTGAAGGGGGGGGAACCCTTTCTTGCTGCTGTTGGGCTTCACTTACCAATACCTACTGCTCCATGGAACATGCCAAGCCAGACAGGGGAAGCCACACTTGCTTGCGTTGAGCGCTAGAGGCTAGAGTGAAGTTTGGTGCCTCGGCTCTATTGGCCCAGCCACCTCCTTCCCCTGCAGCACCACCACTGTTTGGGTGATGCCAATTCAAATACAGTAAAAAAAACTACATAAACATTTTAAAAGCAAACTTGTTGAGCCAATTCTCCACTTACAAAGCTAGTTTACTAATGTTAGACTTGTTAAGTCCTTTTACTGAATTTTTTTTAAATACATGTTTAGAAACATTACCCCACTGATACCTCAATTAACTTAATTTTATTTTCACGTTGAAGTGATTATTGAAACTCACTAGCAGCTGCTGGATTTCTCACCCTTGGTCTATCTAATTTCCTAGTTTTTAAGGTCAAAATTAAGTAACTTGGCTTATATTTGGATTGGCTTATACTTATGTATATACGGTAAGAAAGATAAACTAAGAAATTAAAATAAGTTGTGCTTAAATGGTACAATCTTAGCTATCTTAGTACATAGCTACCATTTTAAAGATTATATCAGAGAAAACACCACATTTCTCCCCATTAAATTTACCATTAGTACTTTTGCCCCAGTGTTAGTAAGGTTGCTCATCTCTACACAAGGTGACCATAGCTTTGCAACTGTCTTCTTAAATGGTGATATTATTTCTCTGGGTGGAGAGATCCTAGTGGAACTCAAGCAAAGGATGAGTATAGTTTAACTTCAATAAAGGTGATGAAAGTTGCCAGGTTCATTTGAACCTGAAAGCATGCTGTACATTTCCTAGAAATTCCATCCCATACATGTAGTTGTTCTGTGTATAGTGAAAGAAATGAATCTAAGAATCTCCTTGCAAATTCAATATTACATGTTAATAGGTAAAAAAAATCATGTAACAGAGAGTTTAATCAGGGAAGGCACAAGAAAACTGATGTTCAAAGACACTCTCAAGAAAGTGCCTTATCTTGGTCCCTAACAAAAGAGAGGGGACTCTGTTGTAACCTGTTTGAACAGTTGACTATGATCAAGAGTAGTGCATTGCTTCTGCTATCAACTTAAAAAGTTTAGCATGCACATGTTTGTGTCACCCACACTTGAGCAATGCAACATGGGATGTTAAGCCTTCATATCACAAGCATTTGTCTATGCAGTAGGGTGAAGAAGGTTTCTGGCTATGCCATAGATGGCAATCACATGCAATGCTCCAGAACACATAGAGACTCAGCTAAACCAGAAATTTATTCCTGCCTGGCTTTCTCATTCTTCCTTGCTATCTGCTTTTAGACTATAAGCAAACAAACACATCCCAGATTTTAGATATATTAGCCACAATATTTGCCACAATAGATAAGATATCACTGTAGTGATGGAACTATAGAGAAGAAATAGAAATACATTTATAAAATTCACTTTAGCCAAAATACATCCTCTCCGCTTTCAGAGACATATTGAAAAAGTAGCCAAAGAAGCTGTCATAAAAGGGTGCACTTTTGAAAGAAAGAGGTGGTTGCTGCTTTCCTAAATCCTTATCTGAGAGCAATTAATCTGAAGTCCTCTAAATTTCCTTCACTATCCTCTTTATTTTCCTTTATGACAAATGTCCATGACCATATGCTTGCTTTATCATTTTTTTGATATCTAGTTACTGCCAGCATAACCTGAACATGTTAAGCTGTTATAGGAACAGTTATGAGTTTGAGCCTCATCCGGGTTTTAAAAAAAATTCCACCCTTCTGACAGCATTGATTCTTTTGCAAAGCCTTCTAATATTAGACAAACTATCCAATCCACATCTCTTCCTTGTTCAAGTGTGATGAATGACAAGCAGAGGGACATATCGTAACAAATTATCCTACAGCAGTGATTTCTCTATTGACAGAAAGGTCTACATTTTGAAAGGAAATGACCTGTTAATACCTCATATTTTCATGCTTTCTACATTAGATTTAATATAAAATATTCCCTGATCTCACCTCAAACAACAAAAATGAGCTTCTTGCTCTGACAAATCCTGCTTCTGGCAAATGTCACGCTCACATTTTCCTTCAGTCAATTTCTCTTGATACAAGTCTTGGCTCCTATGTTCACTTTTGACATGCTAAAAATCAACCTGTGTTTATCTTACATTGACAGTGTCATGTGATAAATACTCCTTACAAACACAATCTGATGTCTGCCATGCCAGAGAAGAGGCACAATTTTTCCCCAGTATGGCAAATAACAGCTGTCAGCTCTGAGGAGGACAAATTCATATGAAATAATCACCCAGAACGATGGATACTATAATCATGTACAGATGATTCCAGCATAACAAGAGTAAATAGGGGATTGAGGAATTGGTGTCTCCTGACATGAAAAGGATTTCAGTGGATTAGGTAAGCACAAATCAGAACTGAATGCATGAAGCTGCTGCTCAAATCTGTTGATTTCTATCTTGCTAGCTTGTATTGGTTGCCTGGGGCTGCAGTCCAACATGGACTTAGCTGCAGGAAAGGCCCACCAAACACATTGAGGCTTGTTTCCAAGGGAGAATTCATAGGGTTCTGTAAAATGAAATTAATCATTTTGCTTGTTCAGAGGCTATTCAGAATCCTTCCTGATTAAAAGAGAAAGTCGGATGGTTTCACTTACATGATCAAGGGATAGGAAAATGATGGTGGGCAATATCATTCTTAGGCCACTAAAATATTACAGAAATAGCTTTCAATCCATACATCAGGCTAGACACCGTACAACTGTCAATGGTCCAGAAAAAAACATAAAAGCCTCAAAAGTTTTGACCACAGTGTGGGCCAAGCTTTTATGGAAGATTTGGGGGTATGCTAGGCAACTGGTAGATATTTTGTCTAATAAGCATGTCTAACAAGGTATACATCTCTAGCTGGAGACTATAGTCCCCATTTTGAAACTATACCCAAGTATAGGTATATTTCATGAACAAGCGGGGGGGGGGGTGAGGGATCATAATGTTTCCTAAAGAGTTTGAGGTGAGCTAGGGCAAATTTGTATGCCTTTTATTTTGATACAGAGTAGGGCAGGAGCTTCTGTATACACCTATACATCTGTCTGGTTTTTTTCCTTGAGCTCTCTGAGCACAGAGACCTGTATATTTTGACATGCCCATTCTGTATGGAAACATATACACTGAAATTAACAGCAACAAGTATAATAACAACAATAATAATTACAATTTGTAGTTGTAGCAAAATAGGATCGAACTGGTATACACAACCACTTGGCTTAGCTCCAGTATTTCTCTGTGGGATGCTAGTTAATATGTGCCTGTTGACAACACTCTTCTTTCAACATCTTTACTGTCTTTCCTTGCACTTGAAAACCCAGCCAGCCTGCTTGCCAAGTGCTTTACCTTTCTTCTGGCAGATAAAGTGGGGAAATAATGCTGCTCCAGTAAAGCACTCATTCAAATAGGGAATAAACAAAACCAACAAAGAGGAGACAAAAGGATCCTGACAGCTCTGCAAAGCAATAATGATCTGCCTCCTATAGATTAGACCACAATTAGTAGAAGCAGAGCTAATGAAGAACATAGGGCATGCTGGTGATCTTTTTTCCTCCCTACATTTGAATACATAAACAAATCTTTCTCCTAGTGAGCATGTGAAAAGAGGGTCCCCTTCTGCTAGCCTATTACCATATGGTGTCATAGATTGTCGTTTCTCAAGAGAATAGCAGCATGGCAGCAACATTAGGTTTCTAAATAATACATCGAAGCAGGGCTTGTCAAGTATGGCCATTATTGAGCCTCTGGGTAGATGAGTTGTATCTCTATTTTTCTATTAATTTAGATTCCCCAACAGCCATCTTAGTTTTCAAGACACAGAAGGAAAACAAGGTGAGAGCTGCGCCAGGGAATTATCTCAGGTGTAAAGAATTAGTTGAACACAAAACCTGAAAGCAAACAAAGAGGTCCACTGGAATGTTAAGGTAGATGGAAAGGCAACCATTACCTGTTATCATAATGAGTTATGCCTGAGCTGTCAAGGTAGCGAATGCAACCTGTGGGAAAGCATCAATCATTTTCATGCCATCATTCTACAGAAACAGAAGAGTATGCTACACACAATCAGACCAAATAAATAAGGGAAATACACCTGTGGAAGTGTCAGTCACCAGAGGGAAGAGATGGTTTTCTAAAAATAACCATGATGGAAGAAAACACCCTTCACTAAACAACATACATTGCTAACACTACTGACATAATTCTATGTCTTTCCAAACTTATAATGTATTAAAATCCTTCTTGATGAATATAAGCCCTTATCTTCAATGAAATAGGTTCATTTAGTTAGGAAATCTGTGAAGTCTCTGTCTCATACTGGGTTTCCAGCTGTTAAGATGAAGCTGAAAGTTTGTGTCACCTTACATTGGTGCTCAGAAGTTGAGCAACAAGCACGACACCTCATGAAATTTTCAGCACCATAATTCTCCTTACTACTCCACCACTGTTCTTCTCCCTGATAAATCCATTGGTTCAGCTACCACTGTGTACAGCTAACATGGCACAGGGCAACTCACAGAAGGATCCCTGCAGTAGGACAGAAAGGTTCAAGATGTTTTGCAAAGCAATGAAGAAACCAGGAGTACGACTTGTTCCATGTTGGCCCCAGGTGCTCTCTGCTGCTCATCTGGATTTAGGCTTTCAAGATCAAAGCAAAGTGTGGGTGCACTGAGGTTAAAAGGTAAGCAAGCCCAATTTGCAACATTGCCCAACATAGTTGCTGATAACACTGCACAACAACGATTTTGCTTCTGAGAATAACACATGTGATTTACAGTGATATCAAGGGCTGACTCCAACTCTGAACTCAAATTTGCCTATCACATATAGATTTTAAGGCATGCTATAGCTGTTCAAATGGTTGGTAACTGGGTAATGTATTTTTACATGAAAAAATTATAACAGTTGCACCTACCACTATGCCTGTTGCTGCCTCAGCTGAATCACGTCCCTTGGTGGCATACATGTTCCAGCAGTGGCTGAGTATATCTTGGCAAGTCAGTGAGCTGACATCAGAAATAGGTATATAAGGCGGAATGGACCAAGGACTTGATTCTAGTGCAACAGTAAAGCTAGGCCATAGTGAATCTGTCTTGAGCTAAAGATGAGTAGGTGCAGCTGTGTTAATAAAACAATTTTCGCAAATATACCCCACATGATCAACACAAGAACCTAACGAAGGGGGTGAGATTTGCTAACTTAAGAGCCTGACATCCTAGGTAGAATCAGACTTCAGATTTTGATTCAGCACGCTTGACTTAGTATAGGACACATGGATTAGACCAAGTAGCAGACAATATTTATTTTTTATGATGCAGTGTAATGGGACACATCTATTAAGTCTTAGCTTCCAGTTTCCTGGCTTTGTGGTTTTATGGAACTTGAGCTAACAAAGCCTTAACTCTTAAGGGCATCAGGTTCCCCACACCCTGTTGAAGGCCTACCTCATCTTCATGCAACATATTATAAACTGTAATAGAAATTCAGTTGGGAAAAGGCAGCTGTATTCCATTGCCCTCCTCCCAACCAGTAAATAAAGAAACAAGAGATATGAGTTTAAAACTCAGGCCAACTCTTTGTAAATTATTTAATCCTCTAGCCCTGGATAGGGCCTAAGATAGTGCATAAAACCTGGGGACTGAAGAAGGTAGGCTATCCAGGTTTCTGTTCATCTCAGATTGGGTGAGTCCCTAGCCTTGCCGCCGCCGCCGCCGCCGCCCCCCCTGACTCAGTTGGAGATACCTCCTTGGGTAAGTCTCTTTCCTAATGTTCATGAAACAAGGCTGATTGTATCCTGAAACTGAGACCCAGTCAAGGAACCCAATCATCAAAGGGCACACTGGAAGGCTTACCACTACCACACCTATCCCTGTACCTGCCACAGGATGGGCTGGCTCAAACTTAACTCCCTATCCCCCAAGCTGTCAAACACAGCTGACAATCCTAATTGCAGGTCAAAAAGCACGTCTGCCCTCCTCATCATAAAAGTATACACTGTCTCCCCAGAATAGACCCTGAGCTTTGCATAGTCCTTGCAAATGGAAAGGTACCTGGCTAGAGGCTTTTCTGCCACATTAAAAACCATGTACTATAACCACCAGGATGCCCCAGCTGTTAATGGGGGCTCGGTCACAGACCTCATCAAACCTGACCCATGCCATCACTCAGCCCTGCCAGGCATCTACAGTCAGCAACCAGAAGTGAAAGCAGATGCATTTACGACAGCCGTAAAACACACCCATGCATGCTTAAACATGGTTACGTTGGCCATCTACTTCCACTTCGGGGATGTGGTCTGGCCCATTCAGCTATCCAGGGGGCATGGGAACCCAGGCTTTGTCTTCATGATAGTTAGAAAAGTAGAGAGATGTAGTGCTGGGGAAACTTTACAACTGTTACATTTTTGCCTAATCCACTGGCAAGAGGACATATGGTACCACTGACATCCAAGGAATTATTTTTTTCAGTATGAACTCTTGGGCAATACAAGATGATATGCACACTTCATGTAAACAGAACAGTAGCATTGCACAAGTAGCATTTAAATAATAGCCTTGTTCGCCAAATGAAGAAATGCTCTCTTTGCACATTTCAAATCACTAGAAAGTTCTAAGAGTATACACACAGAAGATAACTTCTGAATAGACCTAGACTAACACCCTTCTTCAAATTCAGGTGCTAATGGAACACAAACTCTATATGTTTCAGTCAGCAGTAAATTTGATAATGCCGTGCTTTATATGCAGGCTATTTCTACTGTTCAGTTAATTTATCTTGGCTGCCAGACAGGTTGCCTAATTAACAGATGTTCAGGTAGTAAAATATTCAAATTCTAAGCATTAAATAAAATTGCTTTCAAATATTGAACAAAACCACCAAAGCTATCAAGGGAGAAGTACATGAACAGTCAAGGTTATATGCAGGTTTCTGAGAGAAAAATTGAGCTGATATTACACTACATTTGAATGGATTACTCTATGATCAAGTTACAGTACTTGTAAATATGTCAGATGAAGGCGAGAACATTTCCAGAGAGGAAAACCAGGAACTATAAAAGGTTGAGAATATGATTTAATACTGCTTTGTTTTCTTTATTGACTTTGTAAGCAAGAGATAGATATGATGCTAAGCAATTGAGGGGATAGATGAAATACTGACAAAATGAACAGATCATTCCTTTTGCAGTTTTCACCTAACCTTCACCAACATAAAACAACTAATTTAATGGCAGTCTCTGTTTAAAAAAAAAGTAGAGCTGCCATTCATTTCAGTGAGGATAAACAATACTGCCACCAAATTCTATTCACGATCTGAGTTTGATACTGAAGGGCTCAAAGTTGACTCAGCCTTCCATCTTTCCAAGGTCAATAAAATGTGTACCCAGCTTGTTGAAGGGAAATGCTAATTGCCTTGTGAACCACCTAAAGAACGCTGTAAGTGGTATAGTGTGGTGTTCAAATGTATCTACTATTACTATCACTATCACTATCACTATCACTATCACTATCACTATCACTATCACTATTTATTTTATTTATTTATTTTTCCAGTTTTTATACCACCCTACTCGGTTGGGGCCGACTCAGAGCGGTTCACAGACACAAAAAACAGCGAGTTCATAAATACAACATATACATATCAAAAGCAAACAGTGTCAATACCAAAAAACATCTCAACATCATTACAGCATCACTACAGCATCAAAAAATTCAGTAGGCATCAGTTTCAAACAACAGTCCAAAATTACAAAACTCATCAAATACACAGGAAAATTATGAACAGTACTATTACTATTACTATTACTATTACTATTACTATTACTATTCAGCTAAAATCCTTTCAACCCAGAGTAATCTCTGACATGAAATTATATTATTACTATTACTATTACTATTACTATTACTATTACTATTACTATTACTATTACTATTACTATTACTATTACTATTACTATCTAAACCTGAAATACATTTAATGTCTGAGACACACTTTATAATTTTATTTTCTTGAAGTAATTGCAGTTGAGAGTGCTTGAAGAATTTAGTGGGACATAGCTGGGGAGGCAAGAACTCAGCTTTCCCTCCAATAAGCAACCCTCCAACCGCATTTGTGTGTAAATATCTTTTTTAAATGGAAGGCAAAAGAGAATGGCAACAATAAGCAGAGCAAGTATATTTATTTTGTGGGATTATTGGAGAGTACACACACAGCGATACTAAAGCAGTATTAATTTGTAGATGCAGTCCTTTGAGACTCGTAATGACTACCTGAACACACTTTTCCTTTAGCAATGGAATGTAACCATACTACTTTATATGAAATCAAGAAAGCTTGTATTTATCAGAGAAATACACTTGTGGAAGGGTGATAGAAGTCCTAGAATGGCTTAATAAAGTTGGAGATGTCAAAGGCCATGGTTGCCATTTTCATCTCTAGAGAACAAAAATAAGATGTCTCCAACTACTTGTGAAAGAAGGAAGTGGCATTAGCAACCAGACAGGGACCCCTCCAAGCAACAGGATCTCCATCTTATCTAGATTCAGATTCAGCCTCTTAACCCTTGTCCAATTCATTATTGCAGCCAAGCAACATTCCAGGATCTGAAGAGCAACTACTGCCAAAGATGTAAAGAAGAGATAGAATTCTGTGTCATTAGGATACTGATGGCATTCTGTGTCATTAGGATACTGATGGCATTACACTAAAAATTCTTACTAAATTATAGCATAAGAATTTTTTTTCACTATACTGTATCACTGTTTTAAGGACTGATCTAGTTCACATCATGCAACAGCAGAATAGAAAGTGCAGATCTTCTCACAGGTAGTGGCACAATATTCTGTGTGCTCTATCAGATTTCTTCTGACATATGGCAATCCTATGAATTAGAGATCCCTTAAAACTGTAGCAGAGTCATCAGGAACTCTTAGCTCATGATAGCTGCCTGAGACCCCTTATTCAGACAGCTATTGTCAAGTCCAACATATGAGGGGTTTTTGGAAGCATTTTGATGGTCATTTGGTTGATGTCTAAATGGATTTTTCTCTGAGTCTAGCAGGGCTCACTTTTTATATTGAATTGAATTGATTCCATCCAAATTTGCTGTTTGATATAGCCAGCAGAGGTGAAGAAATACAGGCTGCACCTTTTATTAAATATTTGATGTAGAAAGGATCTCCGAATTCTACTGCATGGAGTTCACCCAAATTGAAAATCAGGGTATGGCCACTGGTCACTCGATAACTCCATTTATTACTCTGTACTATCTACAAATAAGAAAACCCCATTACCTGCCCTAAGGACTATCATAAGGTGATAACCTAGCTCATTGGTATGTACAAAGTTCTTTTCAGGTAAGTGAGCGTGGAATAAAATTGACGTATTTGATTCAGTGGAGAGAAGTTACCACAGCAATTTCTATCCTTTGTTCTACTGTATATCATGTGATAGTAGCATTCATTCATCTCAATTTACACTGTCACAAGAGTGAGAAAACTTTGGCCTGTCATTGTATGTGCATCTAAAAATTATTTATAGCCTCTTGCTGAAACAACATTATTTGTCAAAACGGATAAGATGATGTTGTCCTCAGATTTCTTTGATGATAGATGGTAAAACAAACAGAGGAGGTTGCAAACAAATGGACACAGACATTTGGAGATATGTGCAGAGCTTTTGGGAGGTTCAACTCCATTTTGAGACATAATATGAGCTTACTGTATTATCAGTTATACAATAATTAAAATACAGTTTAGCATTCAGTGAATTGTATTATTTCTAAATAGAAAAGATGGGTGGGGGAACCTATCTCTGAGAGTTTCACAGGAGAGAAATTTTACCAAATTGTGCAATTTTCAACTATACCAGAACTGTCTGGGGTGGGTAGGGTAGAAAACAACTACAAATACAGCACCTACAGGTAAAGGTTTCCTTTGCTCGAAAGCTAGTTGTATCCAATTCTAGGGTTCGGTGCTCATCTCTGTTTCCAAGCCGAAGAGCAGCGCTGTATGCTTCCGCAGATGTTTCCTGTGGTCATGTGGCAAGCATGACTAGACACTGGAGCACACTGATACACAGCCCATAATGTTATGATGGATCCTTCTTAGACCTTGTCATTCACAACAACAGTGGAACAAATAAATTGTTATAGTCAGCCCTCCAGTGGAAGAGGAAAATACATTAATATTTATAAGTTGACAATATGATAACGTTTAACATTTTAGGAATTGCTGCTTCTAACAAACAGAATAGTGGCTGAGATTTCTGAATGGCTTTAAAGTGTTGCTGTAGACCAAGGGTCTGCAAACTTGGCTCTCCTGATGTTCTTGGACTTCAGTTCCCAGAAGCCCTGAGCAGCAGGTGTGCTGACTTGGGCTTCTGATAATTCAGGTCCAAGAACACCTGGAGAAACAAGCTTGTAGACTCTAAAATTTAAAGTTACCTGCTAAAATAAAGAACAGCCTTCCAAATCTAAAATGAACAAAGGGTTGGCATCTGAGGTGTACTGGGAAATGCCATCTCAGAGTGTCCCAGGCTCACCATGGTCAACCAGAAAAAAAGGAGTGGTAGATTTAATTAATTCATTTAATTTAACAGTTATATACCACCCTATCCAATGGACTCTGGGCAGTGTACACAAGTTAAAACCAATACACAGTAAAACAATTTTTAAAAACCTTAAAATCATAGCAATATTACCACAACCACCCCGCTGTGCCATTTACTATCTAAACACAAATATAAAATCTACAAGACTTTAACATTAAAAAAATTAATTACAGGAGGGGGGAGCCTCAGACGAGCCAGAAAGGGGTTCCCTTAAGAGACTTCTGTGTTCACCTGCAGCTGTAGTCAGACATTACGCCTGAAAATATGGAGATGGCTTCTCTCTCAAAAGTCATTCCAACTTTCAGGTAATTAGCATAGAGGCTCAAAACACAACCCGTACACAAGCTCACCTGAAATGTTTCTAGAGTTGTTTCAGTCAGGAACCCTGATAGGACAGAGCTCTTTATCATCAGGGAGAACTATGTGTTCTGTAAGTACATGTAGCTGAACACATGTGCTGCTAAGTGTGGTAAGATTTTGGGCCTAATTTGGTGAGTAAGGGTTAAGAGATTCTTCCCCACAATAGGTGGATTCGGAGAGGCGACAGCTGCTGGACAGCCTATAGTGAGGAATGATTGATTAGCCAATTAACGGCCTTACTGAACATCAAACAGCTTGGTTTCAAAGGAAGTATAGATTTACCCGATTGGGGCGGGGTAGTAAATGTGAGTTAATAATAATAATAAAAGGCAAAAAGATCTGCCAGGTTTAAACCTTGTTTTTACATGAGTTCATGGCTAGTCATGTTTTGGCACTCTGACAGTTGGCAATTATATACCTTAGTTAATCGCAGTCTTCTCACAATTAGCATGTATGACATAGATTGATTGTACATCAATCAGCCAGTGGTGTACTTCTTTCTATGCTTCGCCCCGCGCTGACTGATGAACTGCGTCCCCACCAGATTCGATAGGGATCCGCTCAATATCGTTACCAGTCCTACCCGCCAAAGTGACCGGACAAACCACCTCCAAGCTCAACCAATCGCAAGCAGTGTGGGATGGGCGAAAACTACAAGAAACCAAGGGCCAATCAGGTTTCGAGCAAAAATTCCCATCTGGCCCCAAAGCGACCAAAACAATCACACTGTGGCTATAGGGAGGGAGGGAGGGCAACTCATGCCCGTGCCGTTGGGGAGAAAAAAGGCAGCCAGTCCCTTTTAAGGGCTGCGTCTAGCTCTGCCTTCCAGACTCACCGCCAACGCTTCCTCCTCCCCTGACGCCCGGGGAAAGCACGCACCGGCAAGCTCCTCCCACCGGCATGCGATCATTTTACTCATCTTACTAGCCCACTCAAATTAAAGTGATGCTGCTATCAAGACTCTTCTGCTGTTTCCCCTGCTACCTCTGAAACTCGAAGCTACACCTGCAGCCATTTGCACTTAGTGCTTCACTTGTTTCTGGACCAAGCAGAAATGGCATGATACAATTTGGTTGTAACAAGCAATTACTAATTCTAATCCTGCTAATTCAGACAGAATGTGGCATAAAGTGGTGTCTTCTATTTCAAAGCAGAATTCCTTTGCCAAATAATTCTATAAAACAATGTCAAGAATCTGCAAACGTTGTTGCCTTCAGTTCCCACCAACTCTACTTGACCACTGGTGAAGGGAAAACATGATTTATGTAGGGTTGTAAAGGTGGCTAAAATATAATAAATAATAAGCTTGGAGTATTCTGGACAAGCAGGTTACACTTTCATGTTCAAAGAACAGTTCTTTTATTATACCTTGGGGACTATAGCCACAGATAGATATGTTCTCTGCTCTTAGACTTATTTATAGCTTTGACTGCCCATGGTCATAGCTGTCTCTGACCGCAGGGCAGCTGCACTGCTCAACTTTTGAGAAAACTTAAATTCTTTCATGGCTTCCAAGGTTTTCTCACAAGCGATAGTCATTTTCACAGTATTGCCACCACTGCAAATCCCACCTCATGCCTCAACGTAGCAGAGCGGTGACCCTGGCCATCCAACAGCTATGGTGGCAGGGGTGTATTCTCCTGGCAGGCTCAACATGCCACAAAGGTATCAGCTAGTGGTCTGGAATTGTCCTCCATTCTGGAACTGCAGGTCAACTAAGTCAGGTTGGATATTCTTGGCAATGCATCTGGCCAGTGCATTGCTCTAACGTGACCATCTTAAACATGAGTCTAGCCAGCTGTGTTGTCATATTTAAAATGGCTAAAGGAGCATCAAAAACATGGGCCTCAGTTCCATGCATGCCATCGGACCCTGCTACAGTAGTGATAGGACCACCTGATGGTGAGAGCCCACTAAAATCTTATGGAGATGGTGTTTCAGTCCATCACATCAAACTAGATGTGTGAAATACAGATCACCCAAGTAAGCCACATATATGCCTGCAAATCTTTGACATCTATACAGAGATTAGTTTGCCAGAAGTGGCTCAGGAGTTCATGTCTGCCATGACACCCATGCAGCTGTTCCTAGTGGTAACTGACCCCACTCAAGTTGCAACCACCCACTTGATCTGATATCTGTACTGGGCAAGATGGTGATGATTTGGTACTTCTGTTGTCATGGATAGATCACTAAATGGTAGGCTTTACACTTATTGAAATTTTGACCTCTGCATGAGCGGTGGGTCAATTAGAATGGTACACCCTAGGAGTCAAATTGATGCTAATGGTTTCCAGACAGTTCTTGGGAAGTTTCTGGCTCTCTTGACGGGTTATCCCATCAAGGCCTTGGTGGATTTCTGGAATGTGGTGGTAGCCAGAGCTATTGACACAATTGTTCCTAAGTGTACATTCCCGCCAAGTGCAGTCAAACAAATTCTTTGGTTTATTATGGAGCTGAGGATGATGAAAAAGTAGAATGGATAATAGAGTGATGATGGCAGAAAACTCAGAGCAGATCCAGTTAAACACAGGCTAAATTTCATTGGAATACCTACTCTGTGGCAGTAGTGACAGCAAAGAAACAATTCTGTTCTGCTACCACTTCCTGCTGTTTGGACTTGGAATTGATAGAAGAATGAAATGTTAATAGGTGAGATTCTAAACACCAGGAGATTACTAATCCTGTTTAATCCTGTTTTTATACCATGTTTTTACTGTGTTTTAAAAATTTGTTAGCCGCTCTGGGTCTTTGTGAGGAGGGTGACATAAAAATTTGATTAAATACATAAATAAATAAATACTATCTTGTTTATTGGCCTTATTGAACCTTTCTGCCTACACTCAGACCATACTAGAATACACTAGGCTACAACTAAATGCTTCAATTCTATTGTAGATATGTATTTGATAATGAAAAGTGCAAAGGTTTAGTTTTGCAGAACATTTTTATTTTGGAAATAATGAGCATAGTTGATTCAGAAACTTAACGATTGACTTAGGAGAGGGAGAAAGGGAAGAGAACTTTTACACATCTTAGATGTTTACCTTGGAATAAGTACTAATGACTTCTCTTGACTAGACATGTCTGTGTGTTTTTGTTATATGCTGTCAAGATGAAATTGACTTATAACAACCCTAATAGGGCTTTTAGGGTAAGTGAAATATTTATACAGTGGTTTCACCATTTCAATCACTGCTGCACCAGTGAATTTCTACGGCTGAACAGAGATTTGAACCCCGATCTCTTGAATCCTTGTCCATCATTCTTTCCACTACACCTCATTGGGCATTTATAGGCATCACCTGTTGCCCTGTTGCTCTCTGTGTTAACAATGTAAGCTATGATACATTGTACAGGGTGGCCCATAAGTCCCTACCCATCCTCTCCATGGGCATACACCCCGCCCCTCTGCCAAGGAGTCTAATGGGAGTGCTTCCTCCCTCCTCCCAGCACAGAGTTTGCACCGCCCATCTGCCCAGCAGCCCAATGGGAGCACTTCCTCCCTCCCCCAGCAGAGCCCTACTCTCTTTGTGGTCAGTTAGGGACTTAATGGCTACCCTGTACAGTGTTTGAATATGTCCATATATTTTTGCAAAAAAAAAAAAAAATCAGAATTCTATCTTTCTTCCTAGAATAACTTTATCTGAAAATAGGAATACACATATGTGCAAATTTAGAAGGAAAGAGCTGGATTGAATTATTAATTTTGTTAAGCGTTCCACAGTGTAGGGCCCCAGCTGTGTGCTCATGAGTTGCTTGGCACTGCTTTAAAATTCACAGTACCATCAGAATGAAGTGAGATCCCTTTTAGTGATAGGATTGGGGAAATAGCATTATGTTCCCAGATATGAAAATATAAAACATTGGTAGTCTGGGCAGCATTAGCAAGCAAAATATTCTTGGAAATGGGTTTTCAAGGACTTTGTATAAAATAGAAGGTGCCCAGAGGTTATATGAGTGTGTACGTGTAGATGTAGTCGCATTTATGAGTGCACATTCATGCAGGCAGACTGTGAAGTGTGGCATTTTATCAGTAAGAGATGTGCAATGTATAATTTTTTACAGCAGAGAGAGACCTATGTCCCTAATCTATGCCTGAGGAAAAATCTGGTGTTCTCTCTCATTCGCACTCGCTCATTTTCTTTCTCTCAAGTCTGTAACAGTCTGGTGCTTAATTCTGTTAGCTTCAGCAAACCCAGGGAGATGCATTATTCAACGTCAATCTTTCATGGCATCTTCTGCTTTTGAAAGCTAGTCTCTGACAGCACTTTGTGGCTTACATGAGAATCCTCCAATAAATGTAGAAATATTACAGAGCATTATCCACTGTAAAATGTACTATAAAGGTAATTACTTTGAAGATCAAAGTTAGTTGTATTTGTAACTATTGTTTCTCCTTCTTCTAGTCCCTTAATTTGGAAGATTTGTTGCTGCCACTCTTGGCCAATACAGGGTATATTTGCAGTGACCACAAGAGAGAGGAAAAGAGAGGGAAGGAATATTTATTACATTGTGCCTGAGACATAACAGGGTTAATAATGGCTGATAAGCACATACAATGTAAAGAGTGAAAAGAACTGATGCATTTTTAAAAGGATTGTGGGTCCCATTTGAGACTGAGGCAACAGCCACCCAGAGAACTCTGTCACTAAAGTCTTGTCATTAATGATGATTTATGGATATGGATATTCGCAACAGCTGTGTCCTCACCTTTAAGTACCTCATGCAATATTTAGAAAGTACTGGGAGATGCTGCAGCGGGAAACCAACTAAATTGTTAGATTGCTAGAAGGCACAGCTGATTTAAATCATTTAATGCACCTCCTCAAAGACAGTATGCCAACTTCTTCTACTCCTTTTTCTTCTCTAGTGAACATTTTGAAGCAAAATAAGGAATTGTTGAAGTAGTTAAGTTGAGGAAGTTCCAAAAGGTCACTTTCTGTGTAGAAAAAAGGTGTCAATGAGATTTATATTGATCTGTGGGTCTTGGCAACATAGAGTGGATTTTTAAAATGTTATTACTATCTAAATTAGGGGTTCTCAACCTTTTCACGCCATGGGCCGGACAGATAGCTGAGCAAGCTGGACTGGTGGTTCCCTCCAATAAACACTGCTATAAAACACACCCATGGCTGTCGTAAACGCATTTATGACAGCCACATATCCAGTATATGTCAGCCTTTATTATTTATTTATTTATTTATTTATTTATTTATTTATTTATTTATTTATTTATTTATTTATTATTCATATGTGTTTATGACAGCCACGGGTGCATTTAAGGCTGTTGTAAATGCATCTGCTTCCACTTCCAGGGGTGGCAGCAATGACATGTGTCACATGAAATGGTACTGTGGGCCAGGGCCGGCCCATGGGCCGTAGGTTGCAAACCCCTGATCTAAATGATGCAAAGCTATCCAAGAAGTGTATGCATTTCCACATGTAGAAATGTAATCTATTGTGTCCTCTCTCTCTCTCTCACACACACACACACACACACGTACTCACACACTCACGCAAACACACACTTATTTTCTTCAGTTTTCCTGCGACTTGGCATACTTTGAAATTTCATTTTTCAACTTGTTTTTTTTTTTCCTTTCTATATGAAACATTACCCTATGGGAATTCGTGGTAAGAGATATTTCTGTATCAGGGCTTTCAAAGTGCAGGACAAGTTTTTCAGAAACTGACATGCACTGACTTTGCAAATTCTGAGGTCGGAAACAGGCCATGATGGCCATTTTAGGCTGTGATTGGTGTTAGGCAGTGCAAGTAATATATGATGCCTTTCATCTTCAAAGTGTTCCAAAGCTGCTTCACCGTGAAGGTTTTCATATCGTTTGAAGCTAGCATAACCCATTTTAACCCTGAAATGGTTTGCGATAACCTGGTTCAGCTCCTTGATTCCTCAGCTGGCCGTTTTCCATTTTACCTCCCTTTTGGACAGAAAATAAAGTTCTGGCGTAATAGGGGAATTATCATAAAGAAATAAAATGATGAACTTTCTGGTCTTGCTTGGGGAATTTCATTTATCAGCTCATTTAAACATGTTAATTTCCTTATGGAGTTGTTCCAGAAATGGATGGATACAGTCAAAATATTTTTTTATTACAACCTATACAGAGACAATTTTCTGATTTTCTGACACTAGGTAAAAATATGAACAAGATCCGCCTATTTTAAAAAGAGACGTTCCTAATTAAAAACACTCATGTTATTTTAAACCAAACTACTCAAGTAAAGACAGAAATTGATTTTATGTAGATACAGTGGCTTACATGTGACCCATTGAAATTTCAGATATGTATCTAAAATATGACCAAATACAGACCCACAATCATATCTAAACTGATATACCTACAAACAAGTAATGTCTTATTCCATTCTTTACTATTGATTCTGATTATATGCTATCATCTTAAATATTTATCACAGAAATGCTAAAGTCAATAGCACTAGGAATAGTCCTATCATATAACACTAACAGTTTGTGGTCCAAAGAAACACCTCACCCTCCCCATATCAGGATGAGTAGAACTACCCAGCCCACCCAGCCTATAGGCCATTTCTGTAACCATAACAGATTAATATCCTAACAAAATATGCAAGCCAAAACTCTGCAAAATTCAATGGAATGTACATATCCAGATAGACATACTCCTAACAGCCTGCCACCATTTTCTAAATTTGGCCTAGTTAGTTAGTTAGTTAGTTAGTTAGTTAGTTAGTTAGTTAGTTAGTTAGTTAGTTAGTTAGTTAGTTAGTTAGTTAGTTAGTGCTCCTCCCCAGTTGGTGCAAGTACCACTCTGGGCAGCTTACGTCAGTGAGTAGTCAAACCACAAAACAATGGCATCAAACAAAACAATCCCAATAAAAGAAAACCAATAATAAACATTGATGAAATGCCTACCTAGATGGCATCCAACAAACAGAAACTACCAAAGTTTCTACCAGAAAATTTCTATGTTCTCACCCACCTAACTGCCCTCCATTTTCTCAATTTCATCACACCTACTAAGGAAGGCTAAAGAAAGTGCAAAACCTGGGGTGTAACTGAACGTTATGAGGGCAAAAATAATCACTCCAGAAGAAATATATCACCTTTACTGCATGAAGAAATCAAAATTGTTGAAGATTGTCTGTACCAAGGTTTCATCATCAATGAAAATGTATACCAAACCCAAGAAATTACAAGAAGACTGATAATTGGAAAGTGTCTAGTCATGCCTGCCACATGACCATGGAGACGTCTGCAGAAGCAGACAGCGCTGGCTCTTCAGCCTAGAAACAGAGATGAGCACTGACCCCTAGAGTCTGATACAACTGGCTTTCGAGCAAGGGAAACCTTTACCTTTACCTTTACCTTTACCTTTACTATTAGGAATTGAAAAGAACCTTCATGATTTTGAATGTCCCATGATTTTCTACAAATACCAAGTTACAGGATATACTGTAATTATGAAACCAATTTCTTGTGATAATGTAGATTAAATAATGTTTTCAAAAGTAAAAAAAATAAGAAATGTTATAAGCAATTTCTTATGTTGTCTCCTACAACACAACTGGACAGCCAGCCTACAGTTCAGAATATGGAATCCTAATTTATCTTGGTAAACTTTTCTAAAACTTTCCCTTGAGACTTGTAAAAAGACTCCCAAGAGCATCACATGTGCCAAAGGGCATGACTGCTTTTTACTGTTTTCCCTCATTTTAAAAATATATGTTGGCTCTATAAAAGAGGGCCTTGTTAAGCATTCTCCTTTTCAAAGGTAAAAAGGTGACTCATAGGCTATCATTTAGAGTACATCTTCCCATTATGTAAGACTTTTCATAAACTAAGCTAGGATTCTCTTCCTTCTTATACTTTTGAATGAACTCACTATTCAAGGAAGGTCACAGACTAATGGTACTCATAAGCTGAGTTCTAGGAGTTGATTTTTTAAAAATCTTTTCCCTCCCTTTTGGTCAGATTTGCTAATGAAACTTCACTCTGCAGAAATTGTGTTCATGTTGGAATAGCATAGCCGATGCTGATGAGCTTTCTAAGGAATTCAGCCAATGGATAAGAAAGTCCCAACAAGAGTGACTCGCTGCATTGGTAAGCTCCATAATAGACTACTGCAATGCTCTGCATAGAGCTGCCCTTGAAGTCAGCACAGAAATTCACCAGGTCCAAAATGTGGTGATCAGAATAATCACTAGTACCAAAACTGGTATCTTCAGTTTTGGCACACCTTCAGTGACTCCCTTCTTGTTTCCATGCCCAATTCAATATATTGATTATGACCTATAAAATCATTAATGGCTTCAGTCCTCAATACTTGTTGGAATGTGTCTCATACAAAACAGCTACCAGTCGTTCCCCACCCCCCCATCCACTCTTCACTGTCCATTATGTGAAAAATAGTGACACTTAAGAAGGCCAAACATCAGAAACTGTGCTTTTTTGGTTGTGTTCTGTCCCTCTGGAACAAGCATCCAGCAGAGATATGCCACATACCTTCCCTCTCAGTGTTTGTTTGTTTTTTAAATTCATAAAAACAAAGATAATTAAGAGCCCTAGAGCTTAGCACCCCTGGTGGCCCAGTGGTTAAACTGCTGGTGTGCAAGCAAAAGGTTGTGAGTTTAATCCTGGCCAGACCTCAAGCTTAACTCAGCCTTCCATCCATCTGAGGTCAGTAAAATGAGTATCCAGCATGTTGGGAGCAAATTGCTAATTAACTTATGAACTTGTATATAAGTGTGATTGCTTTCCTTTGATTAAAGCTGCTTTTTATCAGTGCTTGCTTGACTTGCTCAAAGTTGTTTTTCTTTGTTTCATTATACTTTAAACATAGGTTTGCTACTGACAGGAGCTTGTTTGTTCTGTTACATTTACTATACATTGCATTTTATATTTTATATAACGGGATTTAGCGTGTTGTGAACTGCAACAGACAGTGTGCCTCCCTTTTGGAATTGCTCAAGTCCAGTCTCAACAAAACAGTAGCTCTACTGCTGCTGGACCAGAGAAATCTAGTATGGGCATGATATATTGTCCATATATTGTGGATCATGGGAAAGAGCTCTCTCTGGACCATGCCACAAATGATCCAAATGCAAGCTCCTTCTCTATTTGACAATTCCTTCACAATTAGCACTATATCTGATAATGCTTTAGCACCATTTGTGATAGATGTGGGCTGGGATGGAATTTCTACCACACAAAATCATGTAGGAAATTAGTTCAATCCTGATGGGGTTCAAGGTTGATTCAGCCATTCATTCTTTCAAGGTCTGTAAAATAAGTACCGAGCATGTTGGGGGCAAAAGTGATAATTAACCTGTGAACCATCCAGAACAGGGGTTTTCAACTTTACCATGCCATGGGCCGGACAACTCACCCTCAGACCATGCCGTGGGCCGGACAAAATGGCGACAGGCATGTTTCCACAGGTGCAGGTGCATCTGCTTCCACTTCCAGGGTTGTGCCCATGGGCCAGATGGAATGGCGTCAGGGACAAGGGCCAGCCTGTGGGCCATAGGTTGCAACCCCCTGGTTCAAAGAGCACACTAAGTGTTATGGGGCAGTACGTAAGTGTAATTGCTGTTGCTGTTGCTGCTGCTAAGTATTGTCAGTCGATGCTGCCAGTTTGTAACTCCCAACCAAGGAATAGAAAAGAGTCTATGCAAATTGTGGAATTTTTAACAAAAAGAAACCCCAACCCCCCACACTTCTTAAACCCTCAGATGCAGTGCAGCTTATCTGTATAGAATGGAATCTCAGATGAACGTAGAAATGTTTCTCGACTCCATGTGTGGCTGGGGATCTCTCTCCCGATTTTAATGTCTTTCTTTTGTCTTAGAAGGGATCACTGAGGGATTTAAAGCATGAGTTGATTCCCTTCCACATAATAAGAGCCAGCTGGCACTGCCAAAAGGGCAGGCAGAGTTCCAAGAGACAAAACAGGAACATTTTAACTGATCGGTACAAAACATTGCCTGAATTTTCAGCCAGAGTGGAAATCAAATAAGTTATGGTCAGAATTATTTATGGTCAATTTACCCATGTCTGAAGCATAGAAAAGGATATCATGTTACGTTAAGATCAGTTCCCAAGAGCATAGCTTAAATTATACATGGACATGATTAGTGCTCATAAGGAAAATTGGAAAATATGCCCACAGGCCTTGCATACCTGCCCTCAGAAGGGAAAGACAAATGGAATTGAAGCCATCCGTAATAGCTATGCAGAGCTTAGTCAAGTGTTTCGTTATTAGTACTTATGTAGATGCCTAGAAATAGTTTGTGCATCAGTGCTTTCACTAGTAATATCATCTCCTTAACATTGCTCTCATCCATGGTTAAATCAGCTAGAAATAAGAAAAGATACTTAGGAGGTTATGGCTCTAGGGATCCCTTAGTCAGTCCAGCTGCTAACTATGTTGGCTATGGGATTCTAGAAGTTGTCTTCTTCTTCTTCTTTACTTCCTCTTTTACTCCTTTGGGTGTTGAGGGAGATACAAGGTTCTTGCTCTGGTACTTCTAGCAGCCTCCACAAGTGTTATTTGGTGTTCTTGTTACAATTATTTGATGTTGTCTCTCCACCTTCTTCAGGGTCTGCCTCATGTCCTTTGTCCTTCTCCTCTTTCCACATAAGATTCGTATGGTATGGAATCCCCAGACATTCTCTCCAGATGCGCAAACCACTATATTTGTTGTATCTGTATATAATTTAAGATTGGTTCTATGCCAATTATTTACTTTTTAATGTAATTCCTGATTTTTTCCCTTCCAGTCACTTCAGCAGCTGGGTTCTGATGAAGCAGGAGAACTGGAGACCAAATTGCCAACATTCACTGGATCATGGAGAAAGCAAGGGAGTACCAGAAAAATGTCTATTCCTGTTCCATTGACTACACTAAAGCCTTTGATTGTGTGGCTCACATAAACCATGGAAAGTCCTTAAAGAGATGGGAGTACCAGACCACCTCACCTGTCTTCTGAGAAACCTGTATGCGGATCAAGAAGCAACAGTTAGGACAGAATACAGAAAAAACTGATTGGTTTACAATAGGAAAAGGAGTACAAGAAGGTTGTATATTGTCTCCCTGCTTATTTTACTTATATGCAGAGTATATCGTGTGTAATGGAGGACAGTACTGCAGCCAAAACATTGTGAGTTCGATCCTGATGGGCTCCAGGTTGACTCACCCTTCCATCTTTCCAAGTTCAGTACAGTGTGTACCCAGCATGTTGGGGAGAAATTGTAATTAACTTGTAAACCACCCAGAGAGTGCACTAAGCACTCTGGGATGGTACATAAGTGTAATTGCTAATGCTATCGTTAACCCTTTGTTTTTGTTTGCTTATCTGGATAACTCAGCATTTGGGAAACTTACATGCTGAGAATACACCTCCCCCAGTCCCTCAGCAAACATGTCCAATGGACTTATTGTCTGTGTGGGACTGTGGGAGTTGTGGCTACCCCAAAAAGCACCTTTTCCAGTCTCTAAGGCAGATGGCCTGAGAAGATACACAATTCTGCAAGCTCTGCACCTCCAGATTGCTAAACTGCAGCTTCCATCATGACTGTCAATAGCAGGTGGGACTCAAGACAGTTTATTTTATTAATTTGTTTATTTATTTATTTGATTTCTATCGCCACCCCCTCGCCAAAGTGACTCCAGGCGGCTTACACTCAATCATAAAAACACTCAAGTATAAAAACATCCCTACATCAATTAAAATCATAAAAACATTTAACATTTAAAAGCCAATTAAAATGCCCTCCCAACATTCGCAAGGAGCCTGTCCACTTCCTCAGGGACTTCCTCAGTTCAAGCCTGACACCTTCTGGGGAGCTACGTAAACATTCCCTGTGCTGCTGTGCATTAAGAGTAATATATACTCTGGGCAATTCAACTGTTTCATCAAGACTTTCTTTACACTGATCCTTGATTCAGATAAATTGGAAGCATTTCTGTAGAAATTATCTTCTGGCTTCCTGCCCTATGACTAAACTTTTTTTCCTTTGTAATTTTTTTTTTTATATTCAGCAAACTGAACAAAAAATCTCTCAGGTCAGCCAGTAATAGAACAAACCCTCCATCTTGCTCCAACACAACCCCAAATTGTTATTTCTGAGATTCCAGCAGCTCATTAGATGAAGTGGCTAGAATGAAATTGAGTCGATGCTGTTCCAGTTTTCGGCAACTACCAAACTTTGCCCTCAGTTACATTTGGGTTAACCCCACTATTGCTAATGGGATTTGCACAGCTGAAATAAAAAAGTTCCTGGCTCCCAGTTTTAAAGTATTATGGTCACAGGAACCTTTTGAGATTTAATTGAAAAACACATCCCTCAGATCCTGTGCACTTGTTCCTTCTGTATGATCTGAGGTTTTACAATTCCCTCAAGCTGTCTTATTAGCATGACAAGAATTTTACCATGTAAAGATCTGCAGGATAAAGAAAAAGATAAAACCTTAAAGCCTTGCCGTAAGAATGATGCTCACACTTGAAATGATTTCTTTGAGCCCAATAATAAAGTTCTTACAAGGCATAAAATTATAAGCTTCTTTGAAAGCCACAAAAACTGTCTTGACTCTTTCATGCCCTTTCAAAATCTAGTGGCATAAAGCACTCAAGAGAGACCATCAGTTGCCATAAGTAATCATTTGGGTTGAAGAGATAGGATAAAAACTGTCTTCAGCGCACAGCCCCCCATGAAGTCAACATACCAAAATCTTTTTGCTGTGGTGGCTCAGTGGTTAAAAAACTCACCTTGTTAGCTGGAAGGTTGGCAAGTAAGCAGTTCGAGACCTGGTTACTGTATGACAGATTGAGTGCCGGTCTCTGTCCCAGCTCTTGGGGAGATGAAAGGAGCCTTATTTAGGTGTTTCCTGAGTGGAGTTTCTTCTGCAAAAATCCTTTCAACCCAGAATCATTTCTGACATGAAATTCCATTACCAAAATCTTTTTGCTGATGCAATGTCTGAATTTTGATTTCAAAGGTGAGAAATCTGATAGAGTTTTGTTTGTTTTTTGTACTTATTTTAGGTTCCACTACTGTTGCTGGTATGGGACTGCGGTGGCTTAGTGGTTAAGACACTGAACTTGATGACTGGAAGGTTGGCAGGTCAGCTGTTCAAGACCCAAATGCTGCATGATGGAATGAGCTCCTGTTATCTGCCCCAGCTCCTGCCAACCTAGCAGTTTGAAAGCAAGAAATTGCAAGTAGATAAATAGGTAACACTTTGGTGGGAAGGTAAACAGCATTCCGTGCACTATGGTGTTTAGTGATGCCTACCACATGTCCACAGAAATGTCTGCAGACACAGACAGTCCTGGCTCTTTGGCTAAAAACAAAGTTGAGCACTGAACCTTAGAGTCAGATACGACTGGCTTTCAAGCAAGAGCGACGTTTACCTTTACCCAGTGGTGGGCAGCCAAAATTTTTACTACCACACCATGGGCAGGGTTAACTCTGTGGGTAGAGCTAACTCTGTGGGTGGGGCCAAATCTGTGGACAGGGCCAAATATGTGGGTTACTTGGGGAAGCCATGTGATCTAGTCATGCCTGCCACATGGCAATGAAAACGTCTGCAAACACAGACAGCACTGGTTCTTTGGCTGTAAAAGGAGATGAGCACTGCACCCTAGAGTCAGATATGACTGGCTTTTGAGCAAGGGAAACATCTACCTTTACTAACTAATCAGGGCCAAACTTCACAGGAAATTTGAATACCAATCAGGGATTTTCTGTTATTAGGTAAAGATAAAGGTTACCCTTTCTCGAAAGCCAGTCATGTTCAACTCCAAGGTTCTGTGCTCATCTCTGTTTACAGCCAAAGTGGCTGAATTTGCATACATTTCTGTGGTCATGTGGCAGGCATGACTAGACACCAGAGTGCACAGAATGCTGTTTACCTTCCCACTGGAGTGGCACCTATTTATCTACTTGCAATTTCTTGCTTTCAAACTGCTAGGTTGGCAGGATTTGGGACTGAGATGGGAGTATTCAGGTCTCAAACTGCTGACCTGCTGATCTTCCAGCAGGCATCAAGTTTAGTGGCTTAATCACTTGAGCCACTGCAGTTATTACTGGTTGTAAAAAGCCACAGTGATTTATAAACTTATCTGTTATGCTGGCCAACCAGTGAGTGCCCAGAGGACTCGATCCACAAAAGCTTACATTAAAATACAGCAGTTAGTCTTTAAGGTGCCAGAACATTTTTGTCTTTTTGTTTACTTCCTGAGATGGTTGAAACACAGACTAACATGGCTACTTTTGAAATGGTAGCCATGTTACTCTGTGTTTCAACCATATCAGAAAGTAAACAAACCAAAAAGACAAAAAATGTTCTGGCACCTTAAAGACTGCATACGCACATGTGTGCACACACACATGAGTGTGATACAACACACACACCTGACACCCAACACACACATGACACATCCACACAAACACACACAAACACACACAAAACACACTCACACACCCTCCTTCTCCACATACACACACAAAGTAACTTACCCTCCACACTTGCGCTGACACAAAGGAGAGCAGCCAGGCAACAGTGGTGGCAGCAGTGGTGTGGCCATGTTAGGCCCAGCGCCAGCCACACTTTCTCCTCCTCCTCCTCCCAACATGCATGGCATGTGGCATGGCACACATGCAACATCGCACACAGAGGGAGTAGGAGAGACTCCAGGAGAGGTGGCCACACCAAGGCCAGGCTGCCACGGTGCCCCTGGGCCATAGACTCCCCACTGTGCATGGCCGCCTGGATTTGGGAGGAGGACATGAAAGAGGAGCAGAGGCGTAGCTACCGCCGTATCAGCCATATCAATTATACGGGGCACCCGGGCTACGGGGGCCCCCAATGGCAAAAAATAAAATAAAAAATATTGGAGCAAAAATTTACTGCGCATGTGTAGAAACTCAATCTGACGCATGCTTCAGATTGAGTTTCTGCGCATGCGCACTTTATTGGAGCCATTTTTGGCTCCAATTTTAAAAAATAAAATTCGGAGTCGGAGCCGCAGCTCATGGTGGCCCTCAGAGGAGGGCACCTCCCCTGGGGCTGCCCAGCTCCCACGGGCAGGTTGAGCCCTGCCCGGGCTGTCCGCTGCTGCCGAACCCCCATGGCCTGGGGACGCTTGGCAGAGTGCGCCACGGTCCAGCAGCGTAGGAAGGCGGGGTCCACGGGGGCCGGTTGCTCCCAGCGGCGCTTTCCAAAAGGGGCGGCAAATCCTTGGCTCCTTTCCCTTCCCCTCACCTTGCTCCACCACCTGGGTCCGGCGGTGGTGGCGGCGACAGCAGCAGCAGCAAGCGGCTCCGGAAGAGGAGGAGGAGGCTGCAGTCGGGGGCAGCGCGCCTTCCCATGCGGCCCCAGGAGGGTAAGTGAGGGTTTTGTGTTTCGGGTGGGTGGGTGGTTTATGTGTGTGTTGGGTGGGTGGGTGGATTTTTATTAAATTTTTATTTTATTTCTTTGTTTATTTTAATTATTTAAGTTATTTACGGGTTTGTGTTGTGGTTGGTTGGTTGGTTGGTTGGTTGGTTTGAGGTGTGTGTGTGTGTGTGTTTGTTTGTTTTAATTCTATTCTATTTTATTTATTTATTTTTATTTTTATTTATTTTTGGCCCCGCCCATGACGTCATGACGTCATGACGTTGGCTCCCCCACGACGTCATGATGTCATGACGTTAGCTCCGCCCCACATATAAAGGGCCCCCAAACAATTTTTATACGGGGCCCCGCCAAGGTAAGCTACGCTTCTGAAGAGGAGGTGGACATGGTGGGGCATGGCGGTAGGCATGGTGGAACAGGGATGTGGGCATGGTCACCGAATTTCACCCCCACCCCACCCACCCTGCTCGAAGGCCATGCAATTCCACTATCCCCCGCTAGGGGGGGTGCGGACTGGCACCCAGCACTGCCTTTATCTTACTGTTGCTTCTAGAACCCAATGTCTTAATACAGAACCTGTGTATTTACCGTTTTTTTTATTTCTCTACTCAAACATCAAGACATGATACTTTCCTTGATCACTCATTTAGAAATATATTTCCCAAGATAAAGTTCTGATAGATTTCCGAGGAAGCATCCTGAAGGACAGTAAATAAGGGATCCCATCTTTAAAGGGCAATCCTGGAAACATCCTATTCTCCACAGTTTTCAGTCTTTCTCTCTTCCCAACATTTCCTCTCCAGAGAAGCCAAAGTTAAAGTTTGCCAGTCACAGTATAGACTTATTTAATCAAAAATTTTGCAAGTTGAAAGCAAAAATGATTATAGTAAAGAATATATCCCTTTATCCATGACCACCACCTTAGTGTCTTCCCTAGTTTTTCTTTCACATTCTCCATTCCTAAATTGCCACCTTTGGATAGATATATTTTAAGAGATATGGCCAGCTTTTATTTTTGTATAAATGCTGAATGCTAGATTTAACACAGGGGGTCAGTGGAAAATGTTGCCATAATTGTCTCTGGGCTGTTTGTTCTGCTTCATCATTATTATTTAGTTCATAAATACTCGTTCATCAAAAATCAGCGCACAACTCTAATGATTACGCTGTATACAACTATATGTTAGGAATACACAGTAATATAAGCTGGCGATATCTGTTAAAGACATCTAAGCAAAGGTGGTATAGTTAGGATACATGTCCAAATGTAGATAATCAGAGAACGCTTCAGACTTTGAACAATGATCTTCTTTGATATTTCCTGGTTCTTTGACCTAACCTTCTTTCCTTCTCTGCTGTAGCAAGTGAGATGCTAGCTCTATCTCATAGAACAAGGATCCTCAACCTATGGTCTGTGGGCCAGATCTGACCCATGGCACCATTCCATCCAGCCCATGCCCTTGTTCCAGGCACCACTTCTGGTCTCTGCCACCTCCACCTCAATCCTTGTCCCCTCCGCTTAACTTGGCATGTCCCTAACTGTGCTCCATAGCAAGGCAGATGTTGTCGAAAGGCTTACAACATCCACCCTGCTATGGAGCACCATTAGGGACATGCCAAGCCAAGTAGAGAGGACAAGGATTAAGGCGGCAGCAGAAGCAGAAGAGACAGATGCATGCGGCCACCTGCATCTTTCCCAGGGGGCACTCTGGCTGAGTGTGGGCAAGGACAGCCAGGACCCCTCCTTCACTCACACCATGCAGCTCCTCCAGGTTGTTAAGCAGGGCAGCAGTGTGTGGGAAAGTATAGCGGGCTCAGAGTGGTCCCGGCAGTGGTGTTGGTGATGGGGGGCAATGTCAGGGGCTCATTTGGACATCATACAACAATTTTATTTTATTTATTTTATTTTTTGGATTTCTATACCGCCCTACTTGGTGCGACCAACTCAGGGCGGTGTACAAACAAATAAAATACAATCAACCAATAGAACATAATAATAGGGCAAGCAATGCTGTGACAGACCACCACATAGTAAAACAGAAACAGTGCGGCAATGCAAACAACCAACAAACATTACTGCACAATCCATAATACAAAGCAAGATACAGTCCCAAAATATAATACAGTATAACAATATAATGACAAGATATAACAATATAATAATAAGAAAATTCAATCCTAGCAGTACAAAACAATATATATATGTTAATCTAATTCTTCCACTAGTCCAGTGATGGCAAACCTTGGAACTCCAGCTAGTTTTTACATGTGCATTTTTCTCATTTAATTGTAGCTTTATGCAGACCAGTAATGTTAACATCTAATGAACAAAATGATGACATTTGAAAGGGAGGAAGAGCTTAGGAGGGAATTAGTAACTTGGATAGGAGATATTGGCAGTAACCTTTCTTCTTTTTACAATGCTGGTTCAGAATGGGATTGTTCCTCAATGCTTCCTCTCAGATAGATGTCACCTCGTCTCACATAAAATGTGGTTAAATAGGGCTGAAAATACATGGACTCACACAGCTGGCACTCAATCATTATAAACATTCTCGTGATGGTGCTTTTTCTTTCTCTGTGTCTCCATCTGCTGTTTGTGGATACATGATTGGCAGGTTGATTTATGTCCAAGCGAATATTACATTGCTGGTCTATGAAATACTTTTCTATAATCATTCTCAAACTTGGGTTGACAGTAAACAATTATTCTAGGATACCACACTGTCAACTTGACTTCCTAATCCAAGATAGGTTTAAGAATGAAAACTTCCACCACATTCTTTGAAGAGAGATTGGGAGATTACTACTGTTCTAAGGCAGTTATCATACCTTTGAAGAATTTGCCTCAAATGATTTACATATAATAGAAAAAGATGCAAAGAGTAGTAACCTAATGGCCTTGAGGTGTTAAAATGGCAGCCAGTTGAGAGTGCTGGAAGTAGACCTCCTTATCTGTTCCACAGGGCTCATTGTAAGAAACAATTGCTATATGATACATGCATCGTATAGCGATTTCCCCTATGGGATGCATTGTACAACGATTTTTTTTTTTTTGCTAAGTGGTTTTTCCCATTGAAAAATTGTTGTACAATTTTTTTCCATAGGGAAAACTGTTATGTGGGATGCCTTTTTTTTCAAAATCTAATTATCGTGCGATTTCATTGCTATACAGGGTGATTGTTGTATGAGGTTCCACTGTACTTGCTTTTTATACCCAAACATTAATTTTAAAGTATAGAATCTGTTCATTAATTTCCAAAAGCCTATGCTAGTAGAAAGGGCCTTACCATCAGCAGAAGAATAACAGAGAACAGCCTACCTTCTCCTTGAAGCGAAATTGACAAACCAGGAAGGAACATCTTAAATTCTTATTCTAAAAGTTTGTATTAGTAAAAGACTTTAGAGGGCATCAAGTGGCATGGTACAGGTGGCAGTTTATTGGTTCCATCTTGAACATATGGTTAATGTCTGAGATAACGTTAAGGTCTGACCCATAAGCATACTTTGATGAAAGCAAGAATATGCCATAGCAGATTTTGCAATAAATGTTGGATAAGAAAAGTATTACCTAGAATTAAAACATGAGTTGTAAACCTTCTTGTCACTGTATGACTAATGTAGTGCTACATAAATGCCACAAGTTGTATATGCAGTATGCAGGATCATAACATTTTTCATCCATAAAAAAAGATAAATGTGAACATGTTTCTGTTCAGGGACATGAATTTTAGAACCTCTTGTCTGATATTCCACACTTTTTCTTGGTGTAGTTTTGCTGTTCCTTTTTTTTAAAAAAAATAATCCAATTCTACCTATTCTGCTACTATTTTCAAAGTTCGAGTGACAGAAATAGAGATATTAAAGAGAACCTTTTTTAAAATATATATAACCTTTCAGTACTCATAGCTGAAAAGAAAGCAAAGCCAAAGCATTTCTTAAACAATAATGATTCAGAAAAATATCAGGAGCTGGCTTTAATGAGATGTCATAGCTTTAACCTCCAGTAGCTTGTTGAATTGTATTGTATAGTATTGACTCATTATTAGATACATGACAATACAAAAAGTCTCCTGTGGTCACTGGCTAATGGGGTGATCTTTGACAGCACTCCCTGCACTGGATTATTTTTACGGCTTTTTGAGGCTGAGAACAATAAGCTATTCTGGAGCCATAAAATACATGTGTGCACTATCTCAATATAGAGTCTTAAAGATCCATGGAGTATTTTCAGAAACAGCCAAGGAAGTTGTTTTGAGGCTACCATCAGCTTTGCTTTGAAACCAATTACACTGGGATTTAGCTCTTCCCTAACACTTGATCGATCTGTTAGCTGTTCTCAGAGACTGTCCAGCTATATATCTAGATCTCTCTATGAAATGTAACAGAATGTTCGTGTTTGTACTTCTGCTTGCCAGAAAGAGCTAGAAACAGAAAATTTACCAATCATGCCAGACAGAGAGATCCTGCCTTAAGTAACTGGCAAGTGTTTATCTCCACTAATGTGTAGGTTGGGAGATTATAGATGTTTGTAAGCAAAAAGAGTAAGATCTCTGAAGCGGTAGCCTACAGAATCATAAAACATTTTGCTCAGATTTTATAAAAGTCCCAATTAAAATGAAGGGATGTGTCAAAGTTACAGGTTTGTATGTTTGGCCTACTTTTCCCCAAATTCCCCAGGTAGCATAACTGTTGTCCCAAAGCTGTGTTCCTTGGGGGAATTAACATTTGTTCAATTGTTTTAAATACAAATAAAAGTGTAGTTCTTTATTCTAAACTGTCAGAACAATTCCTATTTCTCCCCCCCACCAAATGCTGGTGGTTTCACAAGTGAATAATCTGGATAGATTATACTTTGACTGGACATGCTAGGTGTGGGACTCTTTGGGTTTTAGTCCGAAATAGGTATCTTTCCGGGATTCAAAAGTATCTCCAAAATAGTAAGAGCTTCAGTTACAACATTTTGCATCTATATAAGTAATGTCAAAAGTGAAACAACTGGAGGAATTATATCCGGCTGGCCTATGCCAACTGTGGGATTCTTGAAATTGTAGCTCTCCAGTGCCAACAGTCAGATACAGTATCAGAAACAGTAAGAACTAGAGATATAGCATTTTGCATAGACAATACTAGTGTCCAACTTAAAACAGCTGTATGGCATATTATATCACAACCCAGAGAGTTCGAAGGTTCAAGGGTTTGTATCCCTCTTGGGTTATTACTGTCAAGTTGGAACCAACTAATACGGAACCTCTTCAGACTTTCAAGGTAAGTGAAACATTTAAGCAGAGTTCACCCACCCCTCTGATCAGTAGCCTAGTGGGAGTACTTCATCTCCCTCCCCAGCACAGAGTTTGCCTGCCCCTCTACCCAAAAGCCCAATGGGGGCACTTCCTCCTTTCCCCCAGCACAGAGTTTACCATGTCCCTCTGCCCAGCAACCCAATGGAAGCGCTTCTTCCCTCCCCCAGCACAACGTTCACCCCATACTTCTGTTTGGGCACTCAGTCCAAAAGGTTCACCATCACTGCCCTAGAGTCTAGCTTTTGACTAGCTTTAAAGCAAGGGAGATCATTACCTTTACTTGTTGAAATGAGGAAAATTCAAAAGTGACTTCTTCTATGCAATTTAACTGTGCTGTTTTACAGATTCATGTTCAGCTTACTAACCTAGGGAAGTCACCAGGTTGTATTTTCTCTAGAAGTACTTTAAAAATGTTTTAGAATTCATCCTGGAAGCAATTATGTGCCATAACTGTCTCTGACCGATGTATTCATTGACTATCAATTTGGGTAGAGGTGGAAGGGTCTTTTAACAGAGTAGATGCCATTCTTTCCTTTATTGATGGGTTTTGTTTGTACCTTTAATTCATTCTATGTTTCAACTGCATTTGTCTAATCTGACATTAACATTTTAGACACTTTGTGTCCTGTTCTTTGCAGAAAGATGGGATATAAGTCAAATGCAGAATTAAATGTAACAAAATGACTCAGACAATTTCAAAGAACAAATTTGAGTTCCCTGTGAATTCATATATATGACGCAAGAACATCAATTGTGCTCTATTTGCACATACAAACTAATGAAATTAGGAACAGCAGCAACAAAAACAAGAAACAGCATCTCTATCCCTTTCACCTTCCTGATGCACTGCTAGCAGGGCATTAGGACACCACAGATCTCTGGAGATGCAGTCTTCCCAAGAGCTGCTCCAACAGTTGTAAGAGCTTGCCTCTAGTTTGCTCTGGGTTTTCACAAGCTCTAAAGGTTCTAACAGAAGTCCTGACTCTGGAAATCATTGCTTGTATCTCTAATGAAATAGAATGTTGCTAACCAAGGTCACCACTCTAATTTTATAGTGTAAATACATTTCACATCCTTTGGCGTGATACTAGAAATACCCAGTGCATAAAAATGTCTTCTTTTTTTCTGCCAGTGAAATTTTATTTTGAAACAAAATGTAAAATTATCGAAAAAGAGAACACACAAAATTGCACAACAAGATGACTATGAGGAAATAATTAGGTATAATCACAGATTGTGTGCATGTTAGGACATTGAAATCTTTCATTTCCCCATTATATCCTATAAAAACTCCGATTCACACTGATTTCTAGGAACTTTTATCCAACAGTATTTTAGTCTCTGTACAAAACAGAGATTGCTCCTCTCCCTGAACTAAAACTGCTAGATATTTTAAATTACTCACTTATCAAGCTCAAGCTCCTTGAAACTTTTTCCCTTTTCAACATGGTAAGCATTGTTTTACAAAGTATTTATTTTTATTTTTAAAATGTTTAAATATTAAATATTTATTAAATATTTATATTGTTTGGAGCAAGTGGAGGAGCACTGATAAAAAGAGGGAAAGAATCTCAGCAGCCCATTGAGACCATAGCTATTAAAGAAATTAAATATACACTGTGAGCATATTGTTTAATGGAAGTTAATCATGGTTGTTGGTTTTTCCTGATGGCGTATATCAGCATTTGTTGATCGTTGACCATTGTGGCTGGAACACATAAATGGATCCTGTCAGTGAAGCACCTTCAAAAATTCTCTTTCCAGGCTAACTTCTTGTTCCTTTTAGACAAGAAGGAATATAAAGAGCCTTCTGTTGTATATGAGCCTGGGATGAATGGCTGGGGATGCCCTGGAACTGAGTAATCTGCACAAAGCATACCCAGACTGGCTCTTCTTCCTGGAAACACAGTGGGGAATTGAGCTCTGAACTCTGGCTCCACAGCCAGAGAGCTAAAACACTGATTTTGCTAACAAACCAGGTATCTGATCTTCTATTTCAGGTCAATTTTTTGGTCTGCTTTTCAGCTCTGTCCTCTGATCCTGTTTGGTCTGTAGTTTAAGGCCTGTGGCTTGGTCTCCTGTCTTTCTTCCTAGTTTGGGCCCTGATCTTGATCACTCATATATCTTGCTTCATTCTGGATTGCTAAAAGTTCTGAGAGCATCACTCCATCTAGATCATGTCTGTAGTGCACAATTTCACTGGAATATAATCAGAGAGTAAACAAAACAAAAAGACGAAAATGGTGTGGCACCTTAAAGACTAACGCCTATACTTAAATATGAGCTTTCGTTGATTAAGTCCACTTCATCAGGTGTAAAACTGGAAAATACATTTTCCTGTGCTCTTTAAGGTTTCAATTCCAATTATCCTTTACTTAATACCTCAGTTCCTTTTATTGAATAACTTCCTTCATTTTGTTACTAACAAACTTTAATGTTCCTTAGACTCAGATATAAAGTTTAGGTGGAAGAAACATCAATAATTTAAGATATGCAGATGACACCGTCTTACTGGCAGAAAGCAGCAATAATTTAAAATAATTTTTAATGCAAGTGAAAGAAATTGAAATAACAAGACTGCAATTGAGCTTTAGGAAGACAAAAATCCACCAATGGCACTCATTTGTAATGGACTACCTCATTTATTAATAAATCACATCACATCAAATGAGAGGCTGCCCAGCATTAGAGACAGTTCAACATTTCTATGCTTTTGGATCAATGCAGATAGAAAAATGCAGCATAGCAAAATGCTCTCCATCAGCACCAAGAACAGCTCCAGTATCTATCTGTCAAGGAGAAAACCAAAAATAAAAAAGATATATTTAAAACATTGCAGCCCTTTACAGATTAACTGCTATATTTTAATCCTATATTTTGATCTCTCTGAATTGTAAAGCCTCTTTGCCAGCAAATGATCATACATTAGGTTTGAAGAAACAATTGACATTCCTTCTTTGTTGTTTTCATCTGCTGTCAAGTCACCTCCAACTCATAGTGACTCTATGAATGAGAGACCTTCAAAATGTCCTGTTCTCAGCAGCCCTGCTCAATTTCTACACATTTATAGTTCAGTGATGGTGAACCTTTTAGAGACCGATTGCCCAAACTCAACAGGCTATCATCTATGCTACAAAGGGGTGGGGTGAACTCTGTGCTGAGGGGAGGGTGGAAGCACTCCCATTGGGCTGCTGGGCAGAGGGGTGGGGCAAACTCTATGCTGCAGTCAAGGGCAAGTGCCCACAGAGAGGGTTCTGAGTGCCCCCTTTGGCACGTATGCCATAGGTTCACCAACACTGTTATAGTTTGTAGCTTCCCTTAGGGAATCAATCCATCTTGCTTCTGGTATTCCTGATATCCCATTGCCTTTCATCTTTCCCAGCATTAGTGTCTTTTCCAGAGTATCTTGCCTTTTCATGATGTCCCTGATGTATGACAGCCTTAGTTTTATCTATTTTACCTCCCAAAATAGTTCAAACTTGATTTGCTCAAGGACCAACTTGTTTATCTTTCTGGCAGTCCAGGGTATCTGCAGAGCTCTCCTGTACTACCAGATTACAAACAGCTCAAATTTATTTTCCTATCAGCTTTCTTTATCGTCCAGCTTTCATATGTGATGATCAGAAATAAGTGTGGATAATCTTGGTGTTGGTCCCTAGGAATAATATAATATTGTGTCAGAAATTATTCTAGGTTGAAACGCTTTTTGCTAGAGGAGCTCTGCTCAGGGGATGGTGGAATGAGGCTCCTTTCATGTCCCAAAGAGCTGGGACAGAGACTGGAGCTCAATCCGTCATAGAGCACCCGGGTCTCAAACTGCCAACTTGCCAGCCGTCCAGCTAACAAGGTCTCTAGTAACATGTCCTTATACTAACTTTTTTCTAATCCCTTCATTCACTTTCTTCATTGTCAACATTAAAATTATGTAGTCTTTTGGTAATCATGATTTTTGTCTTCTTAATGCTCAATTGCAGTCTTGTTATTTCACTTTCTTTCACTTTCATTAAAAATTGTTTGAAATTATTGATGCTTCCTGGCAGTAAGACGGTGTCATCTGCATATCTTAAATTATTGATTTTTCTTCCACCAATTTTCAGCCATTCCTCATCTGAACCTATTTGGCTTTCCATATGATATGTTCTGTGTACAGATTGAACAGATATGGGGATAAAATGTAGAGAAGAATAAATAAAATATAAAATATAATAAATAATAAAATAGTAAACTGAATTGACTAAACAAGAAGAGATTTTCTGTAGTTTGCTTTTTAACAGCTCAGAAATATATTAGATTTACTTTTATGAGTAAATATGAGATTCTAGGACATGCATCAGAATTCTTTCAGTCAGGTTTTGATTTTAATTCTAAGGTATTTTGCCCCAGGTTGAGTTCCACTGTCCTTATATACATTGGGGGGGGGGAATCAAACATTTTGGAAGATAAGATCTTTAATGAGGTTTCTTGAAGCTTCATATGAGAAACAGAAAATATGCAGACTTTTTAGGAGTGTTGATTTTAATTATAATCCCCTAAAGTCTGCATCACCCTTTATGAGTCTATCTCTTATTCAAGACAACACTTTCAGTCAGTCTCTCCACCTTTTGCATAGCTGTGTTCTTAACTGAAATATATTTGGCAATAGATATATGTTTTTAAAAAAGCATAGAAAACCCTATGGGGACCAGAGGGGGAGAGGAAATTAGTAGGCTGTTTGGTGTCAGCAGCAGCAGTATTTAAAAAACTATTTTTGGATAAGAGTGAACTAAGTGAACTGTATTCTCATTTAGTGTTCCTAATGGCTTATAGCAGGGATGCTCAAACTACGGCCTGTGGGCTCTATCCAGCCCCCGACACTCTTTGCACAAAACAGATCGCAAGGCATGTTTTACTTCCACTTCTGGTGTGAGGAACCATGTAACTGGCCTACTGAACCACGTGATCGGCCCACTGCCCAAAAAGTTTGGGCATCCCTGGCTTATAGTCTGTCTCTCTGTGGGATATCAGAATAAAGGGCTTCTACATCCATTGTAAGGACTAGTGGCTCAAGTGGCTAAGATGCTGACTGGAAGGAGGGAGGTCAGTAGTTCGATACCTGAGTATTGCAGGACACAATGAGCTCCTGTCTTTGTCCCAGTTCCTGTCAACCTAGCAGTTTGAAAGCAAGAAATTGCAAGTAGATAAATAGGGACCACTTCAGTGGTAAGGTAAACAGCATTTCGTGTGCTCCGGTGTCTAGTCATGCCTGCCACATGACCATGGAAATGTCTGCAGAAACAGCCAGTACTGGCTCTTCAGCTTTGAAACAGAGATGAGCACTGAACCATAGAGTCGGATATGACTGGCTTTCGAGCAAGGGAAACCTTTACCTTACATCCATTGTGGTTAAGGTAGTGTTTCCAGAGAGGTTATGAGTGGACTGCAGTTTTCTCAGCTAGTCAGTAGTATCTCTTCTGTAACTAAATGCACTGGTGGCATATGGTGTGAGGACAAAGTCTGTATATCCAGACACTCCAATAGCGGTGATATGAATACTTGATACAAAGAACCTACTGGAGTTGCCAAGTTTCTGTATTAGCAATAAAGATAGAAGGTGAGTGGTAGAAATTTGGGTGGTGCATCAGTCAGGATTTGATCATACAGTATATATTTTCACAGCAGTCCTTTTCCCTTTGCTATCTTGCAGTTGGGTTTCTGGTTAGGTAAAGGTAAAGGTTGCCCTTCCTTGAAAGCCAGTTGTATCCAATTCTAGACATGTCACAGGTATGCCTAAGCACTGGAGTGCACAGAACACTTTTTACCTTCCCACCAAAGTGGTCCCAATTTCTCTACTTGCTTTTTTTCCTAACTGCTAGGTTGGCAGGAGCTGGGACAGAGACAGGAACTCACTCCATCATGCAGTACCCGGGAATTGAACTCCAACCTTCCAGTCAGCGAGTTCAGCATCTTAACCACTTGATTCTCTCCAGTCCCTTTCAGGTCAATAGTTAGGAGCTGGTAAAATTTAGATCTGGACAATTGTCTCTCAGCTTTCTACATGAAACTCAACTTGTCCAAGAAAACAACAGCTGCATTCTTATTTGCCTCTTTGCCGACAATGGTAGGATTATTTTCAAGGTTGTATATGGCATCAAACTCCAACCAGCTGAGACTGTATGGTAAACAATGTCCTTTGCTGATAATCTCAGCTGGGACATTATGGGCAAAATGCTCGATATAGAAGACCAATGCTTTGTGTCTGTAATAATAGAATCATAGAAAAAGTCCACACTGCAAAATCTAACAAATGCATTTCAAACACATCTCAGTCATCTTTTCAAGCCTTGAAACTATAAGGTGGCCCTTGACAGATACTCTACCTTCATCTGGTCAGGTACATATTACACAACTTCAGGCATTTAATTTAGTCTGGAAATCTGCTTCCCATCTTGATTTGTATATTAAATGATCTGGAAGCCAGGCTAGAAATTAAGATGGATAGATGTACATTATCTGCTTATGCTGCCTTGGATTGAAATAAGGATGACACAGCATTTGGATATGAAAGGTTTAGCAAATGAAGCTCTGTATTTTGAAATTAGATTTCTACTAAAAGCCAAGTTCAAATACCTCAAATTTTGGTCTAATCTAGTGGTTCTCAATGTTTTCCAGCTGTGGGCTGGACCACACACCCTCAGATAGTTGAGCGGGCCAGACTGGTGCTGTAAAATGCATCCATGGCTGTCATAAATGCATTTACGATGGCCATGGACTCATTTACGGCTGCTGTAAATGAGTCCATGGCTGATTCCAGTGAGGTAGGGGGTCGGATTATTTGGCACCCTGAACCAGATCTGGCCTGTGGGTCATTGGTTGTGAACCCCTGGTCTAATTTATCATGTCCCACCACCCACCCCCAAAGCATTGTTATATTTTGGAAGATGCTTTGCCAATAGTGGCCATCTGCTGTAGCTGGCTAGGAGATTCTGTGAATTGTAGTCCCACCCCCAATGTTTTCCATGGTCTATGGAATTGCTGAAGAGCTAAAAGCAATGTACCCCCCACCAATAGCCTTCTTTAGCATTTCTTGAAAGCATGCAGAGTCTCACATGAAACCTTGAATAATATACTAATTTGTTTTTACAGCTTATGTAGCAAAACTAAGTATGTGGCAAATGGCCCTATCATTTTTAAGAGCCACATTAATGTTTGATACTTAGGTGCCCTTTTAATACTCCAGTGGTATCCAATTAGCTGAGGAAGTTGTTTCCCTAAAGTAAGCTGATCATGTACATATCCATTGAAAATGTTATTTCAAATGTTTGAAATGCTAACTAATATTTAACTCACATATTTATCATTTTATTATGTCAGCTTTTCCCAATGCATCAGTTAAGTCAGAATGGCTTCTCTGTGGATTCCCTCAGATCCTGAAACTCTGAGAAGTTAAGTTGGTTCCCTCTCTCCTGTCCTTCTGCAGGCAAATACTGTACCTGTATTTTCAGTTTCAGCATGACTTAAATATGCAGTTGTTCTCCTGATTATTACTGGCGCCTGATACACTATTCACCCACACTTTATTGCTGTATTGCTCATATTTTCAGGAGGTTGTTGTTGTTGTTGTTGTTTTCAATTTTCTGTTATGCCTTAAAGTTTCTACTTTGTTATTGTTTTTAAAATTCACTGGTTAGTTTGGTGAAGAAGTTGGACAGAAATAAATCAATTGAAATATCAGGATGGGGTAAAATATTGTCATATATAAAACTGTAGTGTGTATAAAATATAGTTTTAGTATTTAAAGATTGAAATTATGTTGTTGTAACTTAAGCCAGGGGTCCCCAACCACTGGGCCACAGATCAGTGCTGGGCCAAGTTGTTTTCCCAAACCAGGCCGGGGGTAGGTGGTGTTAGGAGCTCTGATGGCAGCCTTCTGTGTGCTCCGCCGGGTCCGCCCAGTGAATTGAGCAAGAGCACGGGCTTCAGATGCAGCAGAAAAGCAGGTGGCTGGGCCCCTCCTGTACATTGCTTAACTATGACAGGGCTCCACCCCATCCCTGCCACCTATTTGCAGTGTGGTTGTTTAGCATGAAACCAGTCCGTGGTGCAAAAAAGGTTGGGAACACCTGACTTAAGCCACATACAGCTGATGTCATTACCAGCTGTGATTCCTCAGAAATTAAACATCCCTAGTATTGCTTCTAATCCTTTTCACAGTTTGGAAGATATCAAGGCCCAGGGATGGTTGGAGAAAGTTTTTAATTACAAAAAATTGTCATTGATAAAAAAAAAAACCATAGGGATAGTGACTTTTTTGGTAGTTAAAGATTTCCCCTCCCATCCTGAGGTCCTCATTGGCACCTCCATGATGAAAAGTGTTACATGGAAATGTCAGAAAATTTGGGAACCAATTTTGAACCACAAACAGGCATACCCTGGTAATGGTAACCTTGTGTTGCGGTTAATATTACTCACACTAGGTCAGGCAAAAGGAACTGCAGAATGAACTCACCAATGGGTGGCTTCATTTTGGCAGTTTAACACTCTTTCTGTGTACCCCACGGCCTGAACTGATTTGTTCCCAGGTTCATGCAAGTATTTGCACATTTATAAATCAGCATTTTGAAACATTCTGCCAATATGGAAAACAAGCACTTTGGTCTGGAATTGGGAGGGGTGGGAACTATGCAGCACCATCAAATTGGGGGAAGTGGTAGATCTTAAAAATTGAGTTTGGTATATTTCCATTTTTGACAATCCTGCATTATTTTCCCCCCAGGTATGACAGAGTGTTGCCTCTAAAGTAGCATTTTGTACCAGACCACTTCAAGTAGGAAAGCAGCAGTGCTGATTGGCAGAAAAGCCAGAGATGACATGCTGTGTCAGTGACTCTCTCAAGCAGTCACTAAGCTCCAGAAATATAGTGTGACCTCTCCAATCAAAGTCTGGATAAGGGGAAACACATTCAACCACATTCCTATGCACATAGCATCCTGCTAGTGTAATGCAAAAGTATAAGCTGATTGCACTGTGAGCCCTCCTTAAGAGCCACAGGTGAAAAGCCAGCACAGTCACATGGTCCTATATTAGCACAAGCCAGGAGGAATTGAAACATTTTTCTGGGTGGCAAATGATGCCATTCAAACACTTTTTAAAAACCTCCAAGGTAACAAAGCCTGTATGAGCAGCTCTTCCCATCACAACATTCTTTTTACTGTTCTTCTTCCATGTCTAGGCCAGATGTAAAATCAGTCTCTTTTCTTGTAATTTTAATCCATTCTTTTTTGGCCTCACTCCTAAGAACTGCAGAAATCAATACTGTTCCATCTTCCAAATGATGATCCTTTGCATGACTGCTAAAGATGACTATCATATCACCCAGCTCTGTCAATTGTTCCACATATATAATGCAGGCCCATTAATCTTGACTGCCCTTTTCTATACATATTCCAATTTCTTAGTACCCTTCTTAAAATTAAAATGTACACAGTACTTCAGGAAAGGTATGACCAAAGCAGGACTTTTTCTCTTACTTTCCTTGGCCTAGCTGCTATATATTCATGGAGCCTAGAATAATTTAGATATATTTTTTTTACCATTGCATCACAATGTTGACTCATGCTCAATCTGTGGTTTGCTAAAACCCCTAGATTGTTCTCAACCATACTTCTGGCAAGCTGTGCATCTCTCCTCCTCTGTCTGTTTATCTGACTTTTTTCTGCCTCAAAGCAAAACTCTATTCCAAGGGGCCCAAACTTTTTGGTCTGTGGGCCAATCATGTGGTCGAGTGAGCTGATCTTGTGGTTCCTCCCACCCAGAAGTGGAAGTAAAACATGCATGTGCTGAACATGTCCACACATGCGCAGAACTCTGCCATAAATGACCCATGGTTGTCATAAATGTGCTTACGATAGCCACAGGTAATTTACAGCAGAGTCTGTGCATGTGCACAAGCGTTTGGTGACCACGCATGCTCATTTTACTTCCTCTTCCAGGAGCAGTGAGGGTGGTGCAGACCAGATTAATTGGTGCCGTGTGCCATAGTTTGGGCACCCCATGATATTATTTTTCTTGTTGAAATTCACTGTGTTTGTTTTGATGCAGTTCCACCACATGCTAAAGAAACCATGAAATCTGATTCCGTATTTTGATGAATTACCTGCCCTTCCTTGTTAGAACAGCACCCAGTTCTAAAGGTGCTGGTTAATAGTATCCCAGGACAGCATGCTATAGCACTCCACATATTGCTTCTCTTCCACAAGTGATGGACCCAAAACTTAAGACATGAATCTTTGGGTTATATAATATGGTTAATTTACCTTTAAGGTGCACATGGAGGCAACCGGAGCATTCTTCTAGTTCAGACTGCAGTCAAAGCTAGATCATAATTCTTCCCTTCCCATCCCCCACACTTCCATTTAGCTGGTGTGATACCACATCAACATCAAGGGCTTTTGCCAGAAGCCTGTTTCTCCCTTTATTACACTGGCAATTCTATGGCAGGGTCTCATATGCCAGAGACCGTGGGATATGTACATTTCCCAGAGCACCAGGCCTTTCACATGCACGTGTCTCATGACTCCTGATGTCTTTCCCACTAGAGCTTTATTTCTAGAAAACATGAAGCTTAACAATGAGGAACAGCATCATTATTAGACTGCTTTACAAATTTAAAAGGATGAGAATGTTATGGTTTTGATTCTCACCAACAGTTTTATTACTTGCAACCAACTCTAGGTTGGTTTCCTGGAGCTGTATAACCATTTTGTTCTCTAAGATGCAAATGAGACAGGTGGTGGAAAGGTTTGAATGAGTTAATGCAATCACATGAGTAGCTAATATGAATGGCTAGAAGACCCGATAAAATCTGCTGAAAACTTCACTGCTATTCACCTGAAAGTCATCTGTTCCTTCTTAGGAATGCCCCAATATGGAAAAAGATACAGTATTTTAGATGAGAGAAATGAGACTCATTAGAAACTTCATTCCAGTGTTTTATTTGAAGATATTCCTTCAAGCAACAACCTGTGAAGCATAAATTCATTTTGTTTGAGTCTAAAAAAGATGGAACCAAAGTAGTATTATTTTTAATAATCCTTATAGGCATGATTAAAAGCTGGGGGGGGGGGGGGAGATAGATACTCTCTTCCTCAGCTAAGCCATTTTGCCCTGATTTTGCCTACCAGAATTTGGTGTCTTTGCTTTCACTCCTGCTGTGGAGAACTGCAGGAGAACAGTTGGCCGTTCTATATTTAGTACATTAAAAGCTCCACATATCTTCAGGTAGACACTGAATGTTTTAATCACAGTCACCTTTCCTTGGTGTGTATCTGGAACATACTGTGGAGATTTTAATAAATATTTTATAGATCTTTGCAGAAATGTATCATTGGCACCCCTGAAATGCCCACTAGTAAGTATTTTTATTATGCCTCCCCTTTATTAAAGGGACCCACAGACATAGGGATGAAACATATTATGTAAAATAACGTATGACTTTTATTTTTAACAAATCACAGTGCAGAGTATAGACTTATGACATTTTCATGCCAACACTTATAATTTTCAATAAAAACTGTGGAATTGCAGTTGCAGTATATCAGCGATTTTTAGGCTTATTTCTTATAGACATACATTAGAGTTCTTTAAGTGGTCCTCAAAGAATCTTTTATTCTCCAAGCTTTTTACTGCTTCCCCCTAAGTAATCTAATGGAATAAAAATTGTTTTAATTTGATGTCATTTTTATTATGTTTGCCCATGTTTTGTTCATTTTATTACAAACTGCTTTGTGATGGCTTTCCTTAAAATGAGGAGTAGACATACACTGAACCAATAAATGGGCTATCAGACTGAGAATAATGTGAATCTACAAGGAAACAACAGGATAGTTGACATCAATGTAGGATTTCACACATGGCAATGACTTAAAAATCCTTGATTGAAATTATTCCTTTTAATTGGTTCTCCAGCATCACTATGCTGTTTCTCTTTCAAGTTTCATTCTGTAGTGATCTCACCACCACCACCACCTTAAAAAGGTGGCTTTCAGGTCATTCAAAAAGTGTTCAAATAGATTGAAATTTTCTGAGATAGGTGTTTGTGTTTTGCCATTCCTGATGTCAGATTTATGTCCATTAATTCTTTTGCACAGAGATTGTCCTGTTTGTCCTATGTAGAGCATGAAGGATGATGTCCTCCAAGTGGATTAAATCCCACTTGAATCCATCTTGATGGAGAGCAGCAGCTTCATCAATGCTGGCCTGGGGCTGATGAGGTCTTTGTGTATCAAAAGGGTGCAGTACCAGAGTGACTTGTGGAACTGGATCAGTGTTACGGGTGTCATGCTGTAATGCAGAAGGCAAATGGAAACTATTACATTACAGTTGTACTTCGCTTAAAGAGCATAATGAGTTCCACAGGATTGCTCTTTAAGCGAGTTTGCTCTTTAAGCAAAACACCATTGTAAGTGACTGCTGGGGGGGGGGATTGTGAACCCCGATTTATTTGTTAAGCGAGTTTTTGGTTGGTTTTATTTGTTAAGCGAAGCGAACACTCAGAGAAAATTCTGCTCTTTAAGCAAGTTACTCTTTAAGCGAGTTGCTCTTTAAGTGAGGTTTGACTGTATATTGTTCCCAGGACAATCTCCATGGCTCATCACCATGATGATAGCCAATATTTGGGACTGGATATGGAACTTGAAGAAGAGTATGTCCTTGTCTATCTTAATATATGTTCACAAACCCAACTACAAAAACTGTATTGCATAAAATTAAATACAAAAATATAAGAATGTAACTATATAAACTTAAGTATAAGTAACAAAGCTCTAACAAAACTTTAAAATGTTGTAATAAAACTTAATATAGTGTTTAAGAAATAAATAATAAGACTGTAACAAATGTGTTACCAAAATACTCAAGAATCAATGTATTGCAAAGTCATGTTGTCTAAGTTTTTAAAAAATTAACTCTCAATTAAGCCACATCTATAAAACTTCCTAAACTATATGGTTTAAAAATAATTAAATTAAACTAGAGCAGGCATGCCCAAACTACGGCCCATGGGCTGGATCTGGCCCACCAAGCCATTTCATCTGGCCCCTGGCATGAAGTCAGAACTCTTATAATTTTATTTTATTTTAAAAAATGGTGGACTTTTTTTTGGCGGAAGGATCAAAAGGCAGTGAGTTGGTTAGTTCCTTCTGCCTGCTGCTTAGTACTACGACTTCTTCTCTAGTTTAGAAGTGCCGAATCACTCTGCCCAGAGGTGATTCGGTTGATTGTTAGGAGTGGAGACACAGACGGAGTCTTCTCCATGCGGCAGCTAAAAGTAAGTTTCCACCTCTTTGTCCTAGCCTTCAGCTTATTCAGGGCTGGGGGGGGGGTAGAATGGCTTCTCCTGGGAGAGGGAGAAAGAGATGTGTGTGAATATAATTGCTTTCCTCTTGGTTTAAATTTCTTTTGGGGGGGGAATTGTGGGAAAAGCTTGTTTTTAATGTTGCTCTGTGTGTGTGTGTGTGTGTGTGTGTGTGTGTCTGTGTGTGTGTGTGTGTGTGTGTGTGTGTGCACTCACACCTGCCTACATATGAAAAAGTCTGCAGTATAAAACTGAACTTAATAAAATGTTTCCTCTGCACATGTATTGAGTGCAAAATCTGGGAGGGAGGGGCTGGGTGGGTGGGAATGTGTTTGTGCATTCACTGAGCAGGCATCAACTTGCCTGTAGACTAGAGCAGGCTGCTGGGTTATCTGGAGTTGGAAACACAGGCATCTGAAAAAATGAGCTACAGCCCACAGATACTTATACCAAAATACAACATGTCGGTCTTCATAGTGCCACAATCATCTGGGTTAGTTTTGATGCAACAAACTACAGACTAAGAAAACTACCCCTTAAGTAAATCACAGCAGCTGGTCAACTTGAATAAAGAATATAATTATGTTTTCCCCAATAATATGCTGAGCACTTTGATTGTCAGAGACAGGCAGAATGAATAGGGCATGCTCATGGTTTGAAATAGTTTTGGGCTGAAGAAAATAGAAACACACACACACAACTTACTTAAGGTTGTCAGATTACAGATTGTTTGTTTTTTCCATAAATAATTATGGCTAGTCATTCATTCCACTCAGAATTATTTTCTTCATACCTGATGAGAAAAAATAGCTTATATATATTTGGACATATTGTTTCCCTTATGTTCTTGCAACTTATCATCTTCCAGCATGCTACTGAATGCCAGATGGACACAGATGATGAAAGGAGATATTCTGCCAACCAAGAAACTTGAAAATAGTTTATCTCTGAATAAATAAAAGAGTGTCTGACTATATATATACATCTGATTAACAGTTTATTGCTGCATTGTTTGTTTTTCTTCTAACATTTCAAGCAGTTATTCTGACATTTAAATCATTCAGTATGCATCACCCTTGATCTGGAAAGCCTTTTAATAAGGGTTCTAGAAATACTCCTGGCTTGTTTAGAGTTACTGAAAGAAGTGTTTTGAAACTTATATTTAACAACAGATTGGTAAATAGACTTGTGGCGATTGCAAAGGGTTCCAGCAGATCTCTTGCTCTGAGAAGAAAGAGGAAGGTTTATTCCAACCTTACACAATCAAGTTGAAAATAAATCTTGGGCTTATGTCCCGATGACGAAACAACAAGCAAATGGAAGCTAAACTGTGCTTTCAAAGTTAAGAAGCCTTGGATTGGATTGGATTTATTAAGGGACCTCCATTGCTAGTAACATGATTACTGTAACATCTGTTTTAACTCACAGTTGCATAGTGGTAAAAGGTGTCTATTTATTCTAGCACATGATTTTACCAACCCCCTGATATCTTGTCAATATAGTATTCTGTTGTGATGTTGGAAATTCAAATTCAAATTTCATTAGAAAGTCTGATCATTAGGGTACAAATCTCTATGGAAATCCACTTGTAGGAAGGGAACTTGATTAACTATAAAAATAAAAAATTCCCCTCATCAGTGAAGAAGAAACTAAAAGATTTCATTCATTTTTATGCCAGAGATTACTCTGGTTTCAAAGGATTTTTGCTGGAGAAACTCCTCTTAGGGGACAACCAACTGAAGCTCCTTTCATGTCCCCAAGTGCAGCTCTTGGGTATCAAAACCTAACCTTCCAGTCTCCAGCTCAGCACTTTAACCAGAAAGATTTGGGATGTCAGAGAGAAAGAAAAGAATTGTCTCCACTAATGTCTCACTCTCATTTCATCTAGTTGTGGTTTTGTACTGAGAGTGGTAGCTCACTGTTAGTATGTGACCTCCAACCAATTGTCTCCAGGAAAATTTTTCTTTCAATAGGGAAAATGGAGATCCCAGTGTGAATTAGTAAGAGAATTCTCAAAATTGTAGATGTCTTACTTGTTATACTATGCTTTCTAGTGATAGTACTGTGATGAGCCAGGAGCCAAGTGGCCAGGACCTGTGCATAATGGTGCAGAACATTACACTATAATAATACTCCATCATTATTGAGTCCAGCATCATCAACACAGTTAGAAAGGAGTAATTACTGTTATCTACACATGTGTAACACCAGTTCTGAAGAGGAGAGGTTCCTGTTGACTTGGTTCCTGGGAAATCTGACTTCTTGCTCATGTGCAGAGCCTATGCATGAGCAAGAATTTCTCCTATTTAGAGATAGGACTGCTTGTTGGGAGAAAGCAATGACAGAAGGGACAGAGCTAGGTGCTCCCCACCAACCATGTTGAAGAAGCTGTATTCAATTACAGTAATACCCCAGATAACATTATGACTTGGTTCCACAAGCCATGACGTTATCCGATTTTTAGCGTTGTCCGATGCATGCATCGAACAACACTAAAAAAAAGCCCTGACTTCAGGGACAAGCCGCTTTAAAGGCAGGCAGGGAAAGAAAGAGACCTCCCTGCCTTTAAAGCCACCCCCCACCGCTGTGACTGCAGTAGGATCGAGGAAAGCCGACTCTACTGCAGTCTTCCCTCCCTGCTTACCTTCTCTTGCTGATCACTGATCGCTCGAGGCTTGTGTTTTTTAAACTACAGGGAAGGGGGAAAGAGAGAAATGTGATTGGTTCTCTAGAGAACAAATCACCTCTCTCTCTTTCCCCCTCCCTGTTGTTTCAATGCAGGAAGGGAACGGAAAAAACATTAACCTCCGTCTTTTTTCCTCTACAGGGAGAGAGAGGCTTTTTTCCCCTTCCTGTATTCAAGCCTCTCTCTCCCTGTAGAGGAAAAAAGACAGAGGTTTGTGGGGGGTTTTTTTGTTCCCTTCCTGCATTGAAACAACAGGGAGGGGGAAAGAGAGAGAGGTGATTGGTTCTCTAGAGAGCCAATCACATTTCTCTCTTTCCCCCTTCCCTGTAGTTTAAAAAACACAAGCCTCGAGCGATCAGCGATCAGCAAGAGAAGTAGCAGGGAGGGAAGACTGCAGTAGAGTCGGCTTTCCCCGATCCTACTGCAGTCACAGTGGTGGTGGTGGGGGGGAGTCCCCAAACTGCTGGGGGTGGGGGGAAGGAGGGAAGTGGCAGGGAGAGAAGCTTTGGCCTCCTTTACTTCTTTATTACGATGCATCGGATAACGCTAAAAAGAACGTTTTCCGGTGCAAATCTTCCCCCCAAATTTGTCGTCGTTATGCAGTTTTAGCGTTATCTGGTGCAATCGTTATCCGGGGTATTACTGTACAAGTGTTTTACAGTACCTCTATATGTGATGTTGTGCTGTTACCAGTGCAATGTTACTTTCTCTCTCTCCTGTCCCTTATTCTACTAAATTAGCTAATGAGAACGATAATTTAATGAGCTTTAACTGTAGCACATCCCTTCCAACTCTAGCACATTCTCTGCAGGTGGCTTTGGATAGAGTAAAACTGGATAGAGTAAAACCTCGCATAAAGAATGCCTTGCTTAGAGATTAACTCACTTAAAGAGCTTATTAACTAAATTGGGGTTTGCAGTCCCACACCACCACCAGAAATCACAATTGGTCACTTACAATGGTGCATCGCTTAAAGAGCAAACTTGCTTAAAGAGCAATCCCATGGAACTCATTATGCTCTTTAAACGAGGTACCTCTGTACTTGTAACACAGAATTGTAGCATCAACTGCATAGATTTCATGTGTTTCTGTCAAAGAACAAATAAATCTGGGATTTAGGGGCACCACCTTTCCACTGACTGCTATCTAGTTCCAAGTCGATGGTAAAGCTTGAAATTAGCACAACATAGGGCACCTTTATCACACTCACTACCTGAATTATACACCTGTTAAGGATGTAACCTTTAATAGACACAGCCTCCCAGCATTTTGGAATCTGAGCTACTACTAGAAACCCACAGCATGGCAAGTAAAGTCAAATATCATATGTTGAGGTAGGAGTTAATTGAATATTTAACAGATGCAGACAAACTGACATGAAGCACGCTCATAGAGGCACAATAAACAGCCAGGTTTTATATGTACCCTCTTCCCATAACTCTGTGCCTGTTTTCTTTAAGGCACAAGTTGTTCTTTAGCATTGTAAGGAAACTGATGGAATGATGTCTCATGTACACAGCAAGAAAATGGCATTTAACAATACAGATTTTTGTTCTTTAAGTTAAGAAAGATAGCAGAACAGACATTTTGCACGTACTTTTTTGTTTCTTTTCAAACCTAAAAGAAAGCAGTATCTGCTTTGTTACAAAACAGAAAGCAGGCAATATTTTATATTGCTGCTGTCAATTATGTGATCCTGTGTAACCTTTTCCAGCTATTATATTCTTCAAATCTCTCTGCACAAATATTGCCAACCGAATACAGAAAGAGCTTCAAAGTATCTTGCAAGTACTGGAGACGGGAGACAGCTGGCATTGCTCAGAGACTAAAAATGAGATGACCAGATTTCTAATTTATAAAACTGGGACAGCACATGTCAAGGGAACATCATGAGGGGCTTTCTGAAGATACACCTCCAGCCATTTTCTTTTGTAAGGTATTGCCTTGTTTACTAGAGAGAGGGACTTAAAATTGCTGTGTTTGAAAAGCAAAGCTGCAAAATGGCCAATTATAATAGTCCTCTTGGATTAGAATGGGTAGATGTGCCCAAAAGTTTTTTCCCTTGAAAACTAAACAGGGCTGCAACTATTTGTGCAGTTTGTGTGGTTTCAGAAAGTTATGTATACATGCTCAAATGAAGGTAGAGAAGCATCAAGGGAAGTTGTCTGCATTCACAACCAGGCTAATACTGAGATCCACCTTCATTCTGATGAGGCTAACTGCTACCTCTTAATGCTTGGGGGTGGGGGTGGGGATCTCTGTAATTTATATGATATGAAACCACCTGAAATGAAGCCAAAGGTTCTGGTTGTCAGTCCACAACCTGGATGATATCCTTTTACTTTCTTTTGAGTCAAACAAATCTTGATGCTTTTCTGGCTACTGGGAAACAAGTGAAAGGACTTGGTAGGAGAAGATACTCTGGTTAATGATCTTTTCTGGATATGAAGCTCTAAAACGCCGATGGCTAGTGACATTATAGGGTCACTTGAGTAGCAGAACAGGGAAAAGGTGGTAGAGAAGTCATATCAGAAGTAAAACAAGCTCTGACCTACTATCATAATAGGTTACAGTTCTACCTACTATTGGAAAAGATACTCTATATCAGAAATAAGCCAGAGCAAGGGCCTCCAGTTGCTGTGGACATACCATTTCCCTCTCTCCTCATTATTAATTATGCTGGCTAAGAGTGACAGAACAGTGATGGGGAACCTTGGCACTCTAGCTGTTCTTGGACTTCAATTCCCAGAAGCCCAAATCATCACTCTGCTGATCACAGCTTCTGGAAATTGAAGTTCAAGAACAGCTGAAGTGCCACTATGATAGAAGTTGTATTCCAACAATATCTGGAGGGTTGCACTTTGCCCAAACCTGCTTTAAAAGTGAGCTATTCTGTTTTTAACCAATGTTACCCATCATTGAAAGGATATGCACCATGGTGTTTCCAATGGGATGTGTCAGTCCTGCTTAAGGTAACTTATTTAACAACCCCCTTCACAGTCATTTAATTCCCTAGCTCCTTATAGGACTGACTTTCAGCAAGCTGGAATATATTAAGTGACTTCAGCAGAGATGAAGCCAGAGCTTGGAAGTGATGATAAGGGCATAACAAAATTCCCTTTCACCACCAAAGTGCCAACTGATTAGGTTACTCCTTTTCTCATGTAAAGAGTAGCTTACCTGTTAATATTCTGTCATTGTCTTCTTTCATGTCCAGATCAAACTTTGAACTGCCAATGAACCCACTTTCTTTGCTTTGTTGTTGGCCAAAATTAAGTCCTCATTGGTACATGTTTCTGGTAGTGATCAGCAGATCAGCAAATGAATATCTGTGAAAGATTCTGTGGAACAAGGCCAGAACTGCATGCCATTGCTTGCTTGCCTTATTCTGTTCTGGGTACCTGAGGTTTCACTTAGAACAGCTTCACATGCATAGCAGGGCTTTTGAGAATCAAAGTGCTAAGCAGAATGCGCGTGAAAGCACTGGGGCAGAGGTCTGCATTGATAGATTCTTCCAACACCTCTATGGATTTTGAGTCAACAGAATGGTTGAAATCACAAAATCTAAACTAAAGATTGTGGTGGTGGTTGAATTACATTTATGTACTGCCTTTTGTCCCATGAGCTCAGGCTGGCATATATCATTCTCTTTATGTCTTAAAATATCCTCTTAAAACTCTGCAAGTGACTAAGACAAAATGACTAGCCTGAGGACACCTAGTCAGTTTGATGACTCTGTGGGGACCTGAACTTGGATTGCTTCAGTTCTAGTCTACCTCCCTAGTGACAACACCACTCTAGCTCTTGAAAAATAATTAAATAGCCTGGCAATCATGACATGGTGTGGAGGTTGTTATTTTAAAAATATCATCACATACTGTGGGCCTGATCCCCCACCCGCTTTCTACAGCTGCCATTTCAAAAGGAAATGCTACCTCACACAATTTCTTGTCTATTATCTTAAATAGCAATTGACACTCCATCCCAAAGCTACCCAGGAAACAGTTAGATGGAGGCATGAACTTTGTCTGTGATGGCCTGTACTTCATCTGAAGGCTACAAAAACATGTTTCTTTTGAACATTTCATTTGCAAGCAGTAAGTAATCCCCTGACACTTGGCACTAAAACAGTGTGTGCTTTGTGCATCATTTCAGGATTTCTAGCCAAAGGGGAAATCCTGCTGTGGTTCAGTATAAAAACATTGGGGTTGTGGGGAAAAAGTCCTAAAGTAGAAGTGTGTTGGGGGGGAGAGAGAGTTTGCTTTTTGGTATATTGTATGTAATGGTTCTTGCAGCATTGTTAGTTAATGGGTTCTTTCAATCAGCCATCCTTCAGAATTGTTGTTCAGACACACAGCCAAGTTTGACCCTTTGAGACCCCATTGACCACTGGATGTCAGGCTCCTCTGTCATCTGCCATTCTCGGTAGCCTGCCCAGATCTACGCCCACTGTCAATGATGCCATTGAGCCATCTCATCTTCTGCTGCCCCCTTCTCCTTTTGCCTTCAATCTTCCCTAGCATCAGGGCCTTCTCTAGTGAGTCCTGTCTTCTCATTTGGTGGCCAAAGTATTTGAGCTTCAGTTTCAGTATTTGTCCTTCTGAGGAGCAGTCAGGGTTGATTTCCTTTATTATGGACTGATTGGAATTCTTTGCACTCTAGGGGACTCTCAAGAGGCTTCTCCAGAAGCACATTTCAAAGGCAACTATTCTTCTGTGCTCAGCCTTCCTTAGGGTCCAGCTCTTACAGTCATATATTACTACTTGGAATGCCATTGCTTTAACTACGCAGACTTTTGTTGGCATGCCTCTGCTTTTTTATTATGCTGCCTAGGCTTGCCATAGCTAGCCTCCCAAGAAATAAGCATTTTTTTTTAATTTCATGGCTGAAGTCACCATCTGCAGTGATCTTAGATCCCAAGAAGGCCCTCTCTGGACTGCCCCCACCGGCCTCCACTGCTTCCATTTCTTTCCTTTATATTTCCCAGGGAGTGAGGGGGCCAGATGCCATGATCTTGGGTTTTTTAATGTTGAATTTCAAGCAAGCTCTTCCACTCTCCTCTTTCACCCTCATCAAGAGACTCTTTAGGTCTTCCTCACTTTCTGCCATTAAGGTTGTGTCATCTGCATTACTCAGGTTGTTGATATTTCTCCCAGCAATCTTAATTCCAGTTTGTGCTTCATCCAGCCTTGCATTATGAATGATGTATGCATATAAGTTAAATAAGCAGGGTGACAATATACAGGCTTGTCATACTTCTTTTTCTATTCTAAATGAATCAGTTATTCTGTATCCTGTCCTATGTGTTCCTTCTTGATCCACATATAGATCTCTCAGAAGATAGGTGGGATAGTCTGGTACTCCCATCACTTTAAGAACTTGCCACAGTTTATTGTGATCCACACAATCAAAGGCTTTGGTGTAGTCAATGAAACAGAAGTACTGTATATACTCAAGTATAAGCTGACCTGAATATAAGATAAAGTACCTAATTTTGACCTGAAATCCCAGGAAAATAGATTGACACGAGTGTAAGCCAAGAGTAGGAAATATAGCAGCTGCTAGTGAGTTTAAACAGTTAAAATACATGAAAATATAGTAACATTAATTATTTAGTGCATTTTAACTGTATTTGCACCACCCAACCAGTGGTGCTGCTGCAGGGGAAGTGGATGGACAGGTCAACTGCACCGAAGCAGAAAGTGTTGCTCTAGCCTAGCCTCTTGTTTCCCCTGCAAGCAAGAAGCATAGTTTTCCCTTCCATCTTGGGCACAAAGACACGGAGGTAAGTGAAATCTTTTATTTTTCCACACCAGTTTGGAAGGGGGATGTGATTGCTTTGCAGAACTTCTTTCTCCATCTGCTTTTTTGCATAGGAATGGATTGAAAACAAACTTCAGAATAGAAGAAATTCATTTTCAATGCAATCTTATGGGAAACCGCAATTTGCGCCCTCTTGTGGCCAGTTGTGGTAATGGTATGACAATCAGCTGTTTTTAATTTCCTTGCCAAAGCTGCAGAATCACAGCTTTTAAGCTGCAGAAAGACTCCAAAAAACATTTTTTGTCCCTCATGGTTATTGACCGGTGTATAAGTCAAGTCACCTTTTTAGACCTCATTTTTAGGGTTAAAAAACTGTATGTACTGGAGTATATACAGTAGACATTTTTCTGGTATTCCCTAGCTTTCTCCATCATCCAGCAAATATTGGCTATTTGGTCTCTAGTTCCCCTACCTCTTTGGAACTCAGCTTGTACTTTTGGAAGTTCTCAATCCATATACTGCTAAAGCCTAGCTTGTAAGATCTTGAGCATGACCTTGCTAGCATTTGAGATGAACGCAATTGCACAATAATTTGAACATTCTTTGGCATTGCCCTTTTTTGGAATTGGAACATAGACTGACCTTTTCCAATCCTGTGGCCACTGCTACATTTTCCAAATCTGCTGGCATATTGAGTGCAACACTTTAATTGCATCTTCTTTAAGGATTTAAATAGTTCAACAGGAATATCATCATCTCCACTAGCTTTGTTGTTAGTAATAGTTTTTAGGGCACACTTAACTTTACACTCCAGGATGCCTGGCTCGAGGTCAATTATCACACCATTGTGGTTGTCTGGGACATTAACAGGGCCATAGCCAGGGAGTGTCTGGGGGGCAGCCCCCCTGAGCTAGCAGCCTGCCCCTGCAACCCAGGATGCCAATGTTATATGTGTGTGTGTGACATTGTTACCCTTCCTGAAAAAATATTCACCCCTCCCAATCTAGAATCCTGACTACAGCCCTGGACATTAAGATCCTTTTTGTAGAGTTCTTCTGTGTATTTTTGCCATCTTTTCCTAATCTCTTCTGCATATGTTAGGTCCCTATTGTTTTTGTCCTTTATCGTGGCCATTTTTGCTTGATATGTTTCCTTAATTTCCCCAATTTTCTTGAAGAGATCACTAGTCCTTCCCCTTCTGTTGTTTTCTTGTATTATTTTTCACTGTCCATTTAAAAAAGCCTCCTTATCTCTCCTTGCTGTTCTCTGGAATTCTGCATTCAGTTGAGTGAATCTTTCTTTTTCACCTTTGCTTTTCACCTTCCTTCTTTCTTCAGCTATTCATACAGCCTCATCACACAACCACTTTGCTTTCAATATTGTTTCCCAGCTGTGGAATGTCATCCTTGGGAAAATTATGCAGGCACCTGATTTGTTGTTCTTGAACTTTTAAATTAAGAGCTCTTCAGAATACATCACTGTATTTTCAGCTCACAATAGTATTTATTTGTTTTTAAAAGCACCAACAAACTGAAGTTCAATCCTAGTAAAAGGAACATCCTCTTCATGAGTGATTTGTCATGGTTTGTATGAGGAGCAGCTTGTTTTGAATAGGACCGATTTCATTAGATGATGGTTTCCTGGTCTCCATGCCCTTTTTTTAATTACCTAAGTCACTTTAACGATATGAAACATCTTCCACCAGTGAAGGCCTCAACTGAAAATATATGGTTTACCAGCTCCATTTGCATTGTGATTACCATCCTAAGTACATTATCATGAGTCATCATACATGGAGCTGCCCTTTAGGAGTTCATAAAGTAGTTCATAGAGGACCAACAGCCTGTGGACCAGATCGGGCTGTCTCATTTCTTTGTTGCAATATGCCCCCTCTTGGATTATTGACTGCTAGTATTTTGTTGGAGAACCACTGAAACCTGGGAAATGGTACATTTTTAAAAGGTACTTAAAAATAACATTTATACCATTTCCAAGTCCATTTCAAAACATTGGATTCAACAGTAGTCATCATTGCCCTGGATTTCTGTAACTTCCCTAGACTTCAAGAACTTGTTAAGAGGCTCTCCTATGGGTGTACCTACTGAGTTAGAGCAATTGATTGTGGTGACAGCAGCCAATACCCTATTTGGGATGTATGAGCACTCAACTGTTTCACACACCAGCTCTATAGCATATCCGATCATCCAGCCAGTTTTGCCCGTAAAACCACAAACACTGCAAAGCCAAGCAAATGGGAGCCCATCAGAGCAAGAAGACTCGCATAGTTGCCTTTGCATGATTGCAACAGAACAAGATATCGACCATAATTTTTTTCAATATTGTTTTCCTGGCTGAGGAATAACCCGCTTGGAAATGTTTTCCAGGCACCTGATTTATTGTTCCTTGGACTTTTCAGTGAAGAGCTTTTCATTCTTTTGGGGTGTTTCCATACATGGTAGTTTTCAGCTGTTCTTACTCTCTGTACTTTATGCCCTTATACTGATTTGTAAATGTATTCTTATTTGAGGCATTGCTGAGTTTTATTTTGTTTTGTTTGTTGATGGTAAGGTGCCTCCAAAACTCTTTAATATTTCAAATAACGTCAATGAAAAAGTTTTAAGAGTCACCTCTATTTTTATTTGTGTGTGTATGTATGTATATATGTACAGGTATATGTGTATATATATCTTTTTCCCAAAATTGAATGCTAAGTGCCTTGCTATACAGGCAAAAACAGATTTTAAATACACTAAATTAGAAAGATTACATTTTTCTCACTGAGTGGCCACACCTTGAGTTTCACTCCCTGATCTCAGTTCAGAGTTCTTTCTTCTCCTACTTTTCATGTGTTTTTCATGATTTATTTATATCAATATAAACACATACAAACATTTGAAAACATTTGGGTTCAAACGTAATAGGATGGCCTCCAAATCAGCTAAAACCAAATAACCAAGGCAGAACAGAAGCAGATAGCATTTGCACATGTCTGTGTCTAATAAATTTATGTCCCATTTTTTGGCCCCAAACTGCAACAATCATGATTTTGTTTGTCCTTGAACAGAGTGAATGACACTTGAATCTTAGACCAGTTTGTATGCCAACAATAGTGTCTTTTCCTGGTGATAGAAAGTAATAGTCAGTTACTTAATCTCCCACGGCAAGTAGTTCCACATTGTAGAAGATGCATTTGAGTATATTTGTTACAATTAAATTAGCAATAAATTAGCAAACAAACTAGCAAATAATTTCTACTAGATTCTGAATTCAAGAGAGGCTTGAACCAGGACATGGGGAATCATGATCTGCATTTGTATGGAAGAATTTACTATGCTCATTTAAGGCACCAAAATCCATTGGGGGAAAGCCCATTCTTACTGACTTCATTATGTAAAAATGAAATCTGTTAATTACTCATAAGTATCTACATTTCCCGATGGACAAAATTCATTGTTCTGACTATTGATGGTAGTGGAAAAATGAAGAAGGGATTATGCTGAATAACACACAAACAATATTTCATTCATTTAGAGAAATCAGCACGTTATAAGTTACCACTATAGCATTACTTCTAATTGGGTTATAAACTCCCTTGTGGGTCTATTTGATACAACATCATGTTATAAACAGAATGAATAACTAACTCAGAGAGCCACTTCATTTATGACACTAATTTTGCAGTGAATGTACAAAGAAAGTTCTTGGCTCTTAGGCTTTTTTTGTCAGTCCAATCCTGACAGAAATAAATTCTATAGGGTTTTTCTGCTAGATTAGCAGGTCTATAGCAGTGGTGCACAAACTTTTTTTTCCATGGGCTGGTCCTGTCCTCAACCTGCAGATGTGGGGGCCAGAGACAGACTTGCTCCTGCCGCCGACCATTTCGACATCAGCAGCGGCAGCAATCGTGCTTCGATCCTGCTGGTCTGAGCAGCCTCCACTCAGTCCCAACACTTCAGAAGCCTTTAGCAGTGTAGATTGCCGAGTTGAAGAAATTTTCCAAGTCTTCTCCATTTCCCAATCTGCGGAAGGGTAAACCAAGGCTGACGTCAGTGTGGCATGCCAGGTTTACCCTTCCAGTGCCGCAGATTTTGAAATGGAGATGGCTCGGAATTTTTTTTACAATGCAGCGATCCACATTGCTAAAGGCTTCTGAAGTGCTGGGACCGAGAGGTGGCTGCTTGGACCAGCAGGAGTGAAGCCCAATCGCTGATGCTGCCAATACCACCACTGGTGATGTATTGCTACATCAGACAGTGGGGGCCCGTGGGGGCAGTCCAGAGAGGGCCCAGGTTCTCAGCCTGAGCCAGATTAATGATATGCGCAGACCTAATTTGTCCCACAGTTTGGGCACCACTAGTCTATAGGATCTGTCTGGCCAGGTTATCCTCCTATGGTAATAGAGTAGATCATACTGCTGGCAATTCCCTGCCGAGTTTCAGGTGGTGGTTAACTAACCTGACAACCCTGAAAACTAATGGCCTTGAGTGCTGGGACGGGTGATGGTCCCCAAGTGGATTAAATCCCACTTGAATCCATCTTGATGGAGGGCAGCAGCTTCATCAATACTGGCCTGGGGCTGATGAGGACTTTGCAAGCCAAAAGGGCTCAGGACCATAAACTGACTTGTGGAACTGGATCAGTGGTACAAGGCTAGTGCCCATGATGATCACCAATATTTGGATACAGATATGGAAGAAGAAGAAGATCATCATCATCATCATTTACAAGCTTCCTATTACAACCATTGGAGAGTCTGTCGAGAAATAAAAATACCACCATACACAACATTGGTGTTGAACAGAAGATAATTAGAAGAGGAAAATTCTTACCTGCAGATAATGGCTTGAATGCACAGCAGGAACTTTTCTCAATTTATGGTAATTTATATCTCCTTGTTTTTCAATTTACCTTTGAAATTTCATTCCTCTGACACAAACATCTACCAGATCCACATCTTTCCAACATCAATGTGCTTCCACATCTAATCAAGGGCTATCTAACAGTGATAAATGTTGAAATTCTGCATTTGGAAATTTGCTTAACTTTGTTACTGAGCTGGCAGTAGGATGTATTTGTTGATATATTCCTTTTCAAGCACAACTCACATAAGAATGTGTATACGGGAAGAGATGATCCAAAATTTTCTATTAAAAAGAACCAGTACTCAAATTGTATTACAGAATTCATAGTAACAAGCTGAAACTCTAAGCCAGGGGAGCCCAAACTACAGCCTGTGGGCCGGATACAGCCACTGAAGCCATTCCATCCAGCCCATGATGCCCACATCAAACCAGGAAGTGATATGGATGCTTCTGTACATGTCTGGATGTGTCCGTATTTAATTCCTGGTTTGGCCCGGACATCATCATGCATGCACAGAAGTGTCCATATTTACTTCCTGGTTCAGAGCAGACATCCTCATGCATGTGCAGAAGCATCTATATTTACTTCCTGGTTTGGTGCAGACATGCTTGCACATGTGGAGAAGCATCCATGCTGAACCATGTTGATTTCACACATGCACAGAAGCGTCTGCACCGAACCAGGAAGTAAATATGGATGCACATGCACAAACATGCCCTGTTCTGGGGGCGTGGTCTGGCCTACTCAGCTGTTCCGGGGGCATAGTCAGTTTGGCACCCCTGCTCTAAACTCCAAAAGTTTCATAGGATTAAATGTTGAATCATCCTTCTTACTGTTGTTATTCCCAAATCTGAATAGTAGTTATTTATTTTATTTGAGGATGTATTTGGTTGGTTGGTTGGTCTGTTTTTTATTTGTTGTGTGTTTTGTTGTGTTATTTGTATGTACAGCACCCAGAATGGGAAATTTCCCAAATAGGTGGTATAAAAATGAAATAAATAAATTAATATTGCCCTGATTCACATCACTGAAGCTGTTATCATTATCCTCACTCCTCACTGCCCGCACATATGACAAGAGAAGCTTGTCTGGATTTGTAATTAAAAGTAGGGAGCCTTAGATGTGTTCAGTATTTCTTGTTGCAGGCAAAGGTGATCTGTTTATGATTCCCAATGTAATCAATATGACAACTAGAAATAATGCCCAACACTCATGTTCTTTCTCCAATAAAGCTGAACAAATTTGTTCGCCAAATGTTTCTGCAAACATCTCATTTATCAAGCTGTTTAAAAGTTCTTTAAAACAATAGAGGAGATTATAAAGATTTTAATGTTGGCTGTTCTGTAGATCCTCTCTTCAGTATCATTAAATATCTGTACTGAATGCCCAATTATACTGTGTTGTGGTTTATTGACTTTCTGCATTGAGCTATTTAGAAATTATCACAAAATCTTTGGATTTAGAAAAAAAATAACAGTTGCAAGAACATTTTGTGGACTTACTCTTTTTTATGTTTAACACTATAATGGTACAGCCAATAGCCTTTGGCTACCAACAAGCACTTCAAAATAACTTGAACGTCCTGCTGTTAAAATTATTGATCTGGAAGTAAAAGATCAGCAAGCTGAGAAGATCCCAGAAGGAAATAAATATTCTCCACAAAGGATGTTTTACATGTGAGATGAACAGAGCAGTACTGAATGGGGCCAAGGATGAGTAGCACTGCAAATTTTCCACCTCATATCAACCCATGCCCCCTCAGACTGCCCAAGGCAGAAGGTATGTTCTCACTTTTTCAGCCTGATGAATCTTTAAAATCAGTCTCCTGCCACTATGGGCCCATCTGATGGGCTCCAGGGAGGCCAGGGGACCCGATCCAAGCTGTTTCTGGAGTTCCCCCACCTCACCGGCCAGTGCACCAAGCCAAAACGTTGAGATTCGAATCCCGATGTTTTGGCTTGCTGTCCTGGCTGGAAAGGTGGGAGAACTCCAGAAACAGTGCGGATTGGGTCCCGTGACACCCCCCCCTCAGCTGGCTGTGGGGGAGTGGGTTGGGGGACCCAATCCACAGCTGTGGTGAGACTCCCCGTCGGCTTCCCTAGCCACCCGCCCCTGCCTCCACAGCTGTGAGATGGCTGGGGAAGCCGACGGGGGAGCCCCCCATCAGCTTTCCAGCCACCCCACCCCTGCCTCCACAGCTGCAGGATCACTGGGAAGCTGAACGGAGAACCCCATTCAGCTTTCCAGCCATCCTGCTGCTACGAACAACCGCATCAGATAATGCTAACAGATCATTATCCAATTTTAGCGTTATCCAATGCAATTGTTTTCCGAGGTATTACTGTATATGTGAAGCTGAGTCCTTATGCTGATTGATAAATATATCAGACATTTTTCATTCTTCTTTAATTCTCAAGAAACTATGGCTCAGATGCTAATGAGAATAATTCAGGATGTATAAGTTGTGGCATCCAGTTTTTTAATATCACTATACAGTGGTACCTCGCTTAAAGAGCATAATGCATTCAACAGGATTGCTCTTTAAACGACTTTGCTCTTTAAGTGAAACACCATTGTAAGTGACCAATTGTGACTTGGGGGGGAATTGTGAACCCCAATTTATTTGTTAAGCAATTTTTGGTTGGTTTTATTTGTTAAGCGAGGTGACCATTCAGAGAAAATTCTGCTCTTTAAGCAAGTTACTCTCTAAGCGAGGTGCTTTTTATGCGAGGTTTCACTATAGTTGTTGTTTGCTCTATAAGTACATATATTTTGTGAAGTTCATGGTTACAATACTTATTAGATAGAGAGAAAGAAAGAAAGAAAGAAAGGGAGGGAGGAAAGTATTATATAAGCTGCCTTGACCATCAACTGTGCAATCATTCAATCAATAAATCATTCAATAAATCAAGTTCTTGAAATTTAGATTGATTATTTTACCACATCTCTCTTATTGCCAAAGATAGTGAATGAATTATTCTACCAAGCATTTATAACAATGCTAAAGTCTATGAATGGCACTTCATGCATTAAAAAAAACTCTCATTGCTCCTTAAAGAAATGACTTCCTATTCTTCCTTTCTTCCCTTTCTCATGCTTACCCCTTTTCTTTGCTTTTCAGGTGAGCCAAACACACCTAAAGCCTTGGGGTTGTTTTATTATCTGTACCAAATTTTCATTTGTATTGAAAAAGCTTCATGCGTACTGAACCAGCAGCACCATGATAAATAAACACAACAGAGCTGCATTGAAAAGAATTGGGCTTTTCAGAAAGGATCCATAGAGGAATGCATCTTTCTGCGTAGAAAAATAGATCGTGATAGATGATGAGACACTAGGCAGCACAGCCAGCCCCTCAGGTGGATTCCCACCTTGAAACATTTTTAATTTACCCTCTTCCCTCAATGATCATTCTGAAGATATACTTATGTGGGTAGTAAACATCTCTCATGCACATATACCTACTTCTATAGATACACACATGCATGGCTAGAACAGATAAGAAATACCAAGGCAACTAGCGACAATAAGAGAGGAGAGGGAAATGGGGCATCCAGGATTATGGGCCCCTATTTACCAACAAAAATATGGAAGACATTTTACAAGCTTTGTAGTAACGTTTTATATATATAATTTTAATTACTCACACCTATCTCACAAAGGAAGGCTTTTAAAGTTTTTGTTTCTTTGTCTTCTTGCAAAACACTGGCTCATTTTGCAAGCCACTAAGGGTCCATTTGTCCACTTCATAGCCCCACATCACTGTTTTCAATGTTTGTTTGAGGATCATTTCAGCCTTGTAGCACAGCTCCAAGAGGGCCAGACAGAATAGCCGCCACATTCCACATAAATTTAGAAATAATGCTTTTGAGCTTGCCTCGAAGTATACTTTCTTCTTGAGATGCCAGAAAGGGAAGTCAGAAAGGTGTCTGGTCATAAAGCTAAAGTCCCAACATATATCCTTTACAAGGGAAGGGGTTAGCATGTACTGTACTGATATTTATAGTTCTATCTGTTATTTGTTGGTATTGTCTTTCTAAATCTTGTCTTACCTAGTGCCACCATATGGGTTTGATGTTTTTAATTTGGTTATTCATTCAATGATTCTTGTTTTTCATGTTATATAATCATGTTTTAAACACTGCTCAGAGTAGGTTGCTTGTGGGTGGAGATAGATAGATAGATAGATAGATAGATAGATAGATAGATAGATAGATAGATGGATGGATGGATGGATGGATGGATGGATGGATGGATGGATGGATGGATGGATGGATAGATGGATGGATGGATGGATGGATGGATGGATGGATGGATAACATTTCCTTTTCTTTGTTCCTAGCTCCCAATCGAACTACAATTAGGCAATATTAGTAGAGTATCTACACTACACCATTGCACCTATTTGGTTCCACTTTAACTGATATAAATCAGGATGTTTTCAACTGATGTGTGTTATTTTGAAATACAAGTAGAACCACACATTTGGTTCATCTCCCACTCATTCTATGGCGGGAACCATGGAATGGCCACTTATTTGAAAAGAAGCTGACGCTTAGGTGGAGTACAATTACTGTATGGTTTCACTTCCAAAGCTCCTTTTTTATTGTTGAGATATACTGTAAGAGGAGAAGGAGTCTAAATGTACCTGGTACAGATCAGATGAGCTGCCTGGTTCAGCAAGGATACCTTATGGCTGATGAAGGAAAGGCAGAAATATGTCTGGTACTTCTTGAGACAAGAAGAGGTGCATAACATAACATCACATAAATCATGTTGCAGATTATCAGTATGACTACACAGAAGTTCTCAGATTATATAAATATGTTTAGTTATTGTACCTATTAACACCAACTGGGAAGCAGCTTCCACATGATGGTAAGCCTATCCATAACACCACCAATATCTTGTGCTGACTATCTGGTGGCCCCATGAAGCAATACAGATAGCCTGTTGCAGGCTACCCCTTTCCCCTCCTTCCTTTTTGGGGACTCTACCCTGACATTTTGGCTTGCTGCACTTGCTGAGGACATCGGGAAAGCCCAGAAACAGCTTGGATTGGGTCTTCCCACCTCCCTGGACCTGGCAGGGGGGTCAGGGAGCCCAAAATGGGTTTTTAAAAGTCCATTTTTTTACCCATTTTGGGCTCCCTGACCCCCCTGGCAGGGCTTTCCCGATGTCCCCCCTTAATAAGCCTCCAAGGGGCTGTGGTGGCTCAGTGGTTAAGAAGCTCCCGTTGTTAGCTAGAAGGCCAGCAAGTCGACAGTTGAAGACTCTGGTACTGCATGACAGTTTGAGCATCCGTCTCTGGCCCAGCTCCAGCCAACCTAGCACTTCAAAAAAAAAAATAAGAAGAAAGAAATTGCAAGTACATGCCAAACAGTATTTTGCTCCTCCCTGTGACCTCAGTGGCTCTCCATAAGCTGCTCTACACAGGTCCATGATGGCCAGTTGAGACAAATCCTTAGTCTTGATAACTACCAAGCTCTTCTCCAACTTTGATTTGCAAACCGTAAAAGTGAGATAATATACCTCTAAGTACAGAATTGGAAATGGCAATTGAGGACACCTGGAATTGTGTCCTTGTATTACCCTGAGCGGTTTATCATTCCTAAGAGACCGCTTATATGTCTTAAGAGTCTATGTGTTTACAGCAGGGAGTTTCTCTGAATTCTGACCTACATAACTAAATGCACTTTTGCCGCCGTTGTGCTCAGTAACCTCAGGCATAAGCCAGAATTACTTCAGAGTGCCATGCAGGAGCATCACAAAAGTTGGAAACCAACAAACAAAACTACTTCAAGAGGTAGCAGGTAAAAAGAGGAGACATTTAGTCCTAGAACAGAAAAAGCCTGAATAGAAAGGATTAATAATAATAACCTGGGAGACAAAAGCAGATAGAAAAACAAAAAATAATTTGTGGGGGAAAGGCAAACACTCAATGTTCTTTGAGTTGTAGAAGAAAACATGTGGAAACAGTTGGAAAGAGAACAGTTCTGATTCATAGGCCCTTAGCAGAGCTGATTTAGGTACCCATTATAGTAATTTAAAGGGATTTTGCATACATACTGTTTATAATGGTGTCAGTTCCTGCATTTATTTTTCTCTCTTAATAATACTCATAGGTAATGAAATGCTTTTTAAAGGGAACAGCTGCAGAATGGAAGCATGGTAGAAAAGACATTAATTGTTTACATTTGTTTTTCTATTTTTTTGCCCTTGTTGATTGTCCTTTGGACATCCCTGGATATCATAGAAAATACTAGATTCCTTCTTTGGTAATGTCCAGAAATCCACCACTGGTTTTCTGTGAATGTCTATCATTGCATACAGAAAACCAGAGTGCTCTCAGGTTGTTTTATTTTTCTGAATTGTGAATTAGCTGTACAGTACATATTCTGGAGGAACTGTGGTGGCTTAAAGCAAAAGCAATCACACTTTTATGCTGCCCCTTAGCACTTTGTGCACTCTCTGGGTGGTTCACAAGTAAATCAGCATTTTGCCCCCAACATGCTGGGTACTCATTTTACCAACCTTGGAAGGCTGGAAGGCTGAGTCAACCTTGATCCCTGGTCAGGACTGAACTCCCAACCTTTTGGTTGCAGGACAGCAGTTTAACCTCTGAGCCACCAGGGCTCCTTAGTCATTAAGACACTGAACTTGAAGACTGGAAGGTAAGAGTTCAAGGCCTGAGTACTGCACGACAAAGTGAGTTCCCATCTCTGTCCTAGCTCCTGCCAGTCTATTATTTGTTGTTCCTCAAAATCAACCAAACTATAGAGCTGGAAAAGGCTCCAAAGTTCATCAGATCCAACCCACTGCAAAAGATTTTTTTAAAGGCCTCCTGGAAAGTCTACCCCAAAGAGAGAATTGCCAACTAAAGTAGAGATACATAGGAGCAGTAGGTTCAGTGGGTGTATTTTAGTGTTGCTTAACAACTGGATTTAGTCTTCAAGGTATTTCAAGTGCACAATATGAGACAATACAATTTGTGTTAGCTGGCTTCACAGAAGAAGTGTTGCTATACACCCGCAATGGTGAACCTTGGCACTTGGACTTCAATTCACAGAAGCCCAAGTCAACACTCCTGCTGATCAAGGCTTCTGGGAATCAAAGTTCAAGAACCCCTGGACAGCAAAGGTTCGCCATCACTGTTAAACACCATCTATCAAGCAGTCTTTATGACCAAGTATGGACATTGTTTAGAATTGACAAATAGCAGAGCAAAAACAAACACAACAAACTAACAAATGTCTTTTAAAAAGTTATTCATATGGTCCTTAAAAAAACAAAATATACTTACTTGGGAAGTCCTGAAGATTATTTGTCAATGAAGACCCACTTAGTGGGTGGCTTAGTGGTTTAAGACATTGAGCTTGGCACCCAAAAGGAGGGCAGGGCTGCAGTTCAAGATCCGAGCCCCACATGATGGAGTGAGGTCCTGTTGTCTGTCCCAGATCCTGAAAACTTAGCAGATCAAAAGCGAGAAATTGCAAGCAGATATATAGGTACCACTTTGGCAGGAAAGTGGTCAGGGATCCGGTCGTGCCTGCCACATGAGAAGGGAAATGTCTGCAGACACAGACTGTAAACAAAGATGAGCACCACCCTCTAGTCTAGTGTCAGATACAACCAGCTTTTGAGCAAGGGAGACCTAGATGCATTTGACCCAACCCTACTCAGTTCCAGAAAGTATATTGCCTTATGCACCTTCTGTTGATACCCTTAATGAGTACCTAAAACAGTAGCAACTTGGATGCCTGGTAAAATTGCATGCAAAAACGCAACTCATATACCCTCATTCTCCTTATACATAGAAGGCTGCACCACGTGGTAACCCTTGGTAGACATTATGAATGCAAGTGCCTGATAAACATGGTTCAGTAAGGCATCATAACGTCTGAATACCGTGACAGAAAAGGCTTTGCTCCCAGCAGTCCCCCACAACATGGTCCTTCAGATCACCAGCTCCCAAGCTGGTAAACACTTTAAATCTCAAAACCAGTGTTTCAAACAGCACCAAATTGCTGAAGCAATACAGATCTTTGGAGGGGGGGCATGATCAAATCTACGGGTCTTCGTTTGTAACTAGGGGGCTGGCAACTTAGTAGCGCTAGGTCAGGGTGGCCTATATTATATGATTTAGTTGAAAATTGTCTCAGGTTTTCAGTTAAATGATATTTAACAATATTTAAACATAGGGAGAGAAAAAACATGTTTGTAAAAGAAACGTGATCACGGCGCTTATTGGTTATCAGCGCTGATGCCTTTGCTTTTGTATGGTTTTCTGTGCTTCCCACTGTCTCCTCCCTTGTGCTGTTTTCTGAGCCTATACATCTTGATTGTAGCTCGCGTGACAGAGGCAATATTCTCCACTTCTAAAGAAGTACGGATTTGTTTAAAACCTAAACATGGAAAGAAAAACCAGTACACAGTGCCCTCTGCTGATAGTTAGAAGTAACAAACACTCTTTCACTTGTTCTAAAAATCAAAACAACAAAGCTCAATAGACACATTTATAACAAGTTTCCTTCCTGAGTCTTTTTGCTCTAAATCAGGGGTTCCCGACTTTTTCAGTCCAGGAGCCGGGTCACATTCTCTCGGTCAGCTTCGAGGGCTGGACGGCCAATTTGCTCTCCCTCCTCGATGGGGGCGGCCATTTAGTCACAAAAGCTTCAAAGGGGGCGGCCATTTATTTTCTCAAATGCCCATGGAGGGGTGGGGAGCCACGTGAAATGTCACTGGGGACCGGATCCAGCCCACAGGCCTTAAGTTGGGAACCCATGCTCTAAATGATTCTCATCATGCTTCTCTCTCTGGAAATGTTAATGAAACAGGAGATCTGTTTAAAAAATATAAGACTAAGAGTTTGGTGCCCTTAAATACACTTTGATGTGAAGATAACAAACAAACAGGACATTATGCATTTTTCTAACTACCTGCAGAAGGCTGACCAACATAGTCCCTGTGTGGAGGTACTCGATGGACTCACCAAAACACTGAAAAGCTGCTTTCTGTGTAGTTTGATTTTTCATTCCCCACCTCCCTCCCAAACACCTTGTAATGTTGGCACTTTAAAGACTAATTCCTGTATTTTGTTTTGTTTATTCTCTGATATGCTTGCACCGACTAACATGCTACCACTTCAAAAGTTGGCTATATCTAGTACTATGTACAATGCAGGGATGGAGGAATCAGAATTTGGGATCAAAATTGCTGGGAGAAACATCAACAACATGAGATATGCAGATGACACTACCTTAATGGCAGAAAGTAAGGAAGACCTAAAGAAGCTGCTGCTTAGGTTGAAAGAAGAGAGTGCAAAAGCTGGCTTGAGACTCAATATCAAGAAAACCAAGATAATGGCAACAGGCCCTATCAATCCCTGGAGAATAGATGGGGAAGAAGCAGAAGCAGTGACAAATTTTACTTTCCTAGGATCCAAGATCACTGCAGATGGTGATTGCAGCCATGAAATAAAAAGGCGACTGATTCTTGGGAGGCAAGCTATAAGAAACCTGGGGAACATAGTGAAAAGTAGAGACATCACATTGTGAACAAAAATTCTTATAGTCAAAGCAATGGTATTCCCGGTGGCAATGCATGGTTGTGAGAGCTGGACCATTAGGAAAGCGGAGCGCAGAAGAATAGATGCCTTTGAGATGTGGTGTTGGAGGAGAGTTTTGAGAGTCCCCTGGACAGCGAGGAGAACAAATAGTTCAATCTTAGAAGAAATCAACCCTGACTGCTCCCAAGAAGGTCAAATACTAAATATGAAGCTGAAGTACTTTGGACATCAAATGAGAAGAGAGGATTCACTTGAGAAAGCCTTGATGCTGGGAAAGATGGAGGGCAAAAGAAGAAGGGGATGGCCAAAAATGAGATTGCTAGTGGTATTGTAGATGCAATGGGCACAGAGCTGGATGGGCTGAGGAAAAGGATAGAGGACAGAGGTGCCTGGAGGACAATGGTCCATAGGGTTCCAAAGAGTCGGAATCGACTGTGCGACTGAACAACAACAAAAATAACATTGCCGTGTGGGAGAGGGTGTTTTGAATGTAACCGAGTTTGGATTTGACCTCCTTACCTGCAAATACAGCAACACAGAGGCATAAACAGACCTTCTCCAATCAAGGTGAGGCCTCCTGAGCTAGCTGCAAAGAGATTTGTAGCTTCTCTTTCTCATAAAGCTTCTGTGATTTATCTGACAAATCTTGTCCTTCTTGATAATAATAGATTCAGAAGTAGTTCATCAGTCCTGGTAAGGAGCATGATAATGTGTGTGTGTGTGTGTGAGAGAGAGAGAGAGAGAGAGAGAGAGATGGATTTTAACAGCCTTTTTATATCCATTATGGACATTTAGTTCTGAAATGAATCTAACTTATGGCAGCCTAAGCTCTGCCAATTGCTGGGTCCCTGAGAGCAACAAGGCTTCTCATTTTGACTTCACATCAGAGCTGCCAGAGTCTCGCATGGGAATTTATATAGACCACTGTGTTATTAGTTGTTGCCTGGAAGCAAATCGCAACAGAGCAGACAAGGAGATGAGACGCATGGTTTGTTAAGTGATACTTTATTACTCAGAAGACTTGGGAGAGACTCTCTGCCCTTCTCTGTCTTCAAGCCAGTTAAATTTGCTGAAGATTTCAAGGATGATCTTTCAGAGAAAAGAGATTGACACTGCATACACACAGAGAGACCACTACTCCTACACTCACACAGATCACTTGCAGTCCCAGATTTTCTGTCTATCCAAAAAATTTCCCCATTCAGAAGTGGAAAAATTACAATCCAATCCAATCTTGATTTGTCGTCGCTTATCACAATGATGAGAACATTGAACATGAGCCAGACATCCTAGAGAGTAAAGTGAGAAAGCCCCTAAAAAGCACTGCAATCAACAAAGCCAGCAGAGATGATGGTATCCAGGTTGAACTTTTCAAAGCCCTAAAAGATGATGGAATCAAATTATTACATTCTATATGCCAGCAGATTTGGAAAACACAACAATGGCCACAGGATTGGAAAAGATCAGTATATGTTCCAATCCCCAAAAAGGGTAATGCCAAAGAATGTTCAAATTATCGAACAATTGCGCTCATCCCACACGCTAGCAAGGTGATGCTCAAGATAATACAGGATAGACTGCAACAGCATGTGGAGAGAGAATTACCAGAAGTGCAGGCGGGGTTCAGAAGAGGCAGGGGGACTAGAGACCACATCGCCAACATAAGATGGATCATGGAAAAAACAAAGGAATATCAGAAACAAGTCTACTTCTGTTTCATTGATTACACTAAGGCTTTTGACTGTGTCGACCACAACAAAATGTGGCAAGTAAAGAGATGGGAATACCAGAACACCTTATATGCCTCATGAGAAATCTGTACATGAATCAAGAAGCAACAGTTAGGACTGAATATGGAATGACTGAGTGGTTTGGAATAGGAAAAGGAGTAAGACAAGGCTGCATTTTGTCACCCTGCTTATTCAACTTATACACAGAGCACATAATGCGCAATGCAGGGATGGAGGAATCACACATTGGGATCAAAATTGTTGGGAGAAACATTAACAATTTGAGATATGCAGATGATACCACCCTAATGGCAGAAAGTGAGGAGGACCTCAAGAAGCTCCTTATTAGGTTGAAAGAAGAGAGTGAAAAAGCTGTCTTGAGACTCAACATCAAGAAAACCAAGATCATTGCAACAGGCCCTATCAGTCCCAGGAAAATAGATGGGGAAGAAGGAGAAGCAGTGACAGATTTTACTTTCTTAGGATCAAAGCTCACTGCAGATGGTGATTGCAGCCATGAAATAAAAAGGCGACTGATTCTTGGGAAGCAAGCGATGAGAAACCTGGGGAGCATAGTGAAAAGTAGAGACATCAAATTGCAAACAAAAATTCGTATGGTCAAAGCAATGGTATTCCCGGTGGCAATGTATGGTTGTGGGAGCTGGACCATTAGGAAGGCTGAGCGCAGAAGAATAGATGCCTTTGAGATGTGGTGTTGGAGGAGAGTTTTGAGAGTCCCCTGGACAGCGAGGAGAGCAAATAGGTCAATCTTAGAAGAAATCAACCCTGACTGCTCCTTAGAAGGTCAAATTGTAAAGATGAAGCTAAAGTACTTTGGACATCAAATGAGAAGAGAAGATTCACTTGAGAAGGCCTTGATGTTGGGAAGGGTGGAGGGCAAAAAAAGAAAGGGGGCGGCCAAAAATGAGATGGCTAGATGGTATTGTGGACACAATAGGCACAGAGCTGAGTAAGTTGAGGAGGATGGTGGAGGACAGAAGTGCTTGGCGGACAGTGGTCTATGTGGTCGCAGAGGGTGTCATGAAACAACATCTTTTTCCTAATGTTCTCAAAGCTTGGAGAGGACCTGGTCTTAACTAGGCCTCAAAAATCATTTCTCTTCTATGTCTCACAAGACTGGGTATCACGAGACAACTTGTTTTCAGTTCAATGTAACCTTTATCTCTCAGCTTGCTGAGTTCCCTGATGTTGTGACTACATGTTAGAGCACTGACTGTACACGTGTGTCAACAATCCTATGTTGTGGGAAAGTTTCTAACTGTCTCTGATTGGGCTAAACATGACACATGGTTTAGAATCTACATCTTGGAGAGAGCAGTGGGAGAGTTCGTTTTTGGATGTCTATGGAATAACATCTTGGCCTGTGGGACCATTCCTTTTTATCTTCAAAATGATTACCTAGAATGATTGGCCTTTCTGGACTGTTCTTTATGCTATAGGACTAGGTTTTGTTTTGGAGTGCCTGTGGACTGATTTACGCTTTTCTGGATTATCCTATAAAAAACCTACTACAATAAATCAACTGTTTTTGCTTGAAGATCGTTTCTTTCCTTAACAGATGCTGACACCACACACACAAGGTCTAGCTACCAGACCTCCCTTGTTTGCTTCATTGCCTGAGCATAGTAAAAGTTCTTTTAATGCAGGACGGTTCTCCCATAGAGTTAACAAGGGCTAAAGCTTCCCGTAATGAGACAGGGGTCTCAGAAACTGGAAGGGAGGGGCCCTTAACTGGGACAACCGGATTCTGACAGAGGGTCAGAATCGACTGTGCGACTGAACAACAACATCAAAATCTGTTTAAGCACAAATCAACCCAAATCCAAAATGTTCTATCCTTTGCCTTCTGTTTCCATCTCTGGCTGAACAGCTTTACCATTGGCTCATCCCATCATTGGCTCATCCCATCATTTTCTGGGTCTGCCTAGTGGTCTGTTGTGTTCCCTTGGTATCCAGTCTGTTTGTTGACAGGTCCATCTGTTATCCTTTAGGCAGGTGATATGGCCCACCCATATTTTTATTTTACACATATAGTTCATTGACCATAATACACACACACACACACACACACACACACACACACACACACACACACACACACACACACACACACACACACACACACACACACACACACACACACCTCCTTGTTGCTGATTTTATCCCTCACAAATTGCAGCCTCCCATGTCTGACAGCACATCTTTGACTTCCACAATGAACAGTGAGACAATTCAGCAACATGCACCATCATTTGAACCCACTGACTGAATTTGCCAGTTTTCCAATTGTCACAAAAATAACTATGATAATTGTGGTTTTGATTTTGTCATCAATATATAAGCACTTTTTTGCAAATTTCTTATACGAATTACGTTTGCAAATACATACATCCCCTTCCCATGCAAAATGAACATCATATACATATACATATACATATACATATACATATACATATACATATACATATACATATACATATACATATACATATACATTTTGTTGTTCAGTCGCACAGTCGATTCCGACCCTCTGCGACCCCATGGACCACTGTCCTCCAGGCACTCTTGTCCTCCACCATCCCCCTCAACTCGCTCAGCTCTGTGCCCATTATCTCCACAATACCATCTAGCCATCTCATCTTGGGCCATCCCCTTCTTCTTTTGCCCTCGACCCTTCCAAGCATCAAGGCTTTCTCAAGTGAATCCCCTCTTCTCATTTGATGTCCAAAGTATTTTAGCTTCATCTTTATTATTTGACCTTCTAAGGAGCAGTCAGGTTTGATTTCTTCTAAGATTGACCTATTTGTTCTCCTCGCTGTCCAGGGTACTCTCAAAACTCTCCTCCAACACCACATCTCAAAGGCGTCTATTTTTCTGCGCTCCGCTTTCCTAATGGTCCAGCTCTCACAACCATACATTGCCACAGGGAATACCATTGCCCTGACTATGCAAATCTTTGTTTGCAATTTAATGTCTCTACTTTTCACTATGCTCCCCAGGTTTATATATATGGCTCATTTTTGACTAGGGTTTTAAAACATGCATTGAATGAATTATTCTGCCACTTCCCACCAAGTAGAAATCCAATGTTTAAAGAGAAAGGGTTGGGTGGAGGTTTAGACATGATGGACTTTTCTTTTAGTGTGGAGTATTTTCTGTCTGCAAGTCCCCCTTTGCCAGAAGAAATTTTAATATTTTTTCCTAAAATGAATGGGGTTAACCTCCTGACAACCACAGCAAAACCCTTGGACTTTGGTGTATCACAGTTTGGCCAAAAAAGTGTGAAATCTTTCCTAACCTCATGTGTTAAATTGGTTGGAACAAAAAAGAATCCCAGTGGCCAAATCAATAGACTGGTTGAGACCTATTTTATTCTAACTGTTTGTATATAACAAACTGCTGAAATCTGGGGAAATTATGTTGGCAAAGAAAGACTTCATTTGAAGTATAGTTCTACATGGTTACTGAAGCAAAATGTGATTTAAGGAAACAGAAATCTACCCTCCCAGTAGACAAGGGTCACACTTGCAGCCTTGTTTAGTAGGAGCTTTAGGTAACTTTCCTAATTAAAATACACACACACACACACACACACACACACACACACACACACACACAAGTGCTCTCTCAAACATAATGTAACATTGCTAATTAGTTTGATATACTTTAATCAAGGCTATGAAGATTTTATTCCAAAGAGAGTCCTCACCATTAATTTGGTTGTGACAATTTGAATATCCTCATTGTACTCTTTGACAGCTAGCTGTGCTTCATCAAATAATCACTACTCTCCTGTTTTGAGTCATAAGTGCCTTCTGTGCCAGCTTTATGCCGTCTTCTGCTTTCTGAGTGAACATTTTATGTAAAACATAGCTTGCACAGGATGTAAGCACACTAGAGCTATTTTGACAGTGTCTCATCCTCTCTGACACTTACCTATCAGTGCTCTTCCCATGAGCAAAAGAGAGAAAATTCAGAACATCACATGTTAACATTTTAACTGAAAGAAGTCTTAAAATCCTGATAGAACATTTCAGCAGCACTCGTTGCAAAACTATAAGTAGTTATTGTTAGTGTGAGGTGAGGAGAAAATGTTGAACCTGAAGCACTGTAAAATAGGTCATCTCTCTTGAAATAAGACTTGCTTTAAACTGAAAACTTTTGGAAGTTGAACTGGAGACAAAAAGACTTATATTTTTATTTTGGTACATTGGTTTTGTATGAGTGGGGATTTATGAAATCTCACAAGCATTCAAACATATTGGCAGGAACCTGGAGAAAAACAAGCTCTCTCTTTCTGAGCAGTGGTTCCCCAGGATTTTATAGTGTTGCCCATTGTCCCAAAGAGGCAGTAGCCTTCGGACTAATTCTGTGTATGCTAGAAAGGGGAGGTCATTGGGTTTCATCAACAGTGGAGCAAGGTTGAACTGTGATGCCCTAAACCAGTGTAGAGAGCACAGCTGAGCATAACCTCTGGGCAACTGGGTATTCTATTATAAAATGAAAAGCAATCATCCATTCCAGCTTGTGTTGAGAGTTAACAAGCAACGCTGCCAAATATTATGTGAGCACAGCTGGGATGTCAAACACACCAGGCTGAATTATATTTGCCTCAATACTAAACAAACATTGCAACCGCCAATTAACTTAATCCTAGCCTATCAGAAATATAAGCTTTGACTTATTCCCTTTCCCCTGTTTCCCACCTATGCTTCAGCCTGCTTTCAAGCTGTACCCCACTGCAAAGGCAAGAACAGAGGGACCTTCACAGCACAGCACAGTTCCTCTCCTTAAGGTCTGGGATGTGGCTGTGGACATTCCCCAGACTCAAAACACACGGAATTATAGTTTTCCCAGAAGTGTTGTAGCAGTGAGCTCTGGCAGTTTTCATTTCCTTCATCTTGCCAATTCCAGCACTTCCAGTCATTACTTGAAGCCTACACACATCCAACCCAAATGTAAAAAAACAATTATTATTCTGGTTACTCTCATTTGCCAAAAAAAACCCAACCCTCAGATAAATTGTTTTGAATCCTGTCACCATACATGTAAGGTCTGCACAATGTGCTGCTGCTGCTGCTAGGCTAATTGTTGTTCATTGATGATATGCTGGAGTGCATCTCAATGTTGCAGTCAGACATATGGCCAGATGTACAGTAGCAATATACCACAAGATCTTAGCAATTAGAAACAATTAGCTGTGGCAAGTTAGACACACCTTACACAAGCACCAATAGGATTCTGATCCTTGTGTTTGTTTGTATGCATGAGGCTGAAAGATGACACACAAGAAGAACAAAAGCAACAAGAGAGAATTAGTAAATTGGGGGGGGGGGGTTTGAGTCTTTCTCTGAAAGTCAAACCAAGTTTTCAGCCAGCCAAACACACAAGACAAAGGAACTAGTCTTCAGTGATCATATCAAATCATCAGCTTTAGATTTGATGTTGTACACACAGGGACCACAGTGGCTTAGCAGTTAAGACACTGAGCTTGATGACCAGAAGGTCAATAGGTCAGCAATTCAAGACCCAAGTGCTATGTGACAAAATAATCATCTGTCATCTGTCCTAGCTTCTGCCAACTTAGCAGTCCAAAAGCAAGAAATTGCAAGTAGATAAATAGGTACCACTTTTGTGGGAAAGGTAATAGCATTCCATACATTCCAGTGTCTAGTCATGTCTGCCACTTAATCATGGAAATGTCTGCAGACACTGTCCGCAGACAATGCTGGCTCTTTCGCTGCAAACAATGTGCCCTAGAGTCGACACAACTGGCTTTCGAGCAAGGGAGACTTTTACTTTAACTACATGCAGCCTCTAAGGAAATGACCCAACAAGCTTGGCAGCTGAATAAAATAAGTTAGGTGGTAGGAAGTTCTTCTTTCAAGGTTATGTTCACTCCCCACCCCCAATTCCCCGAATCTGTCACTTTATATCTCCTTTTTTCATCCCACAAGATCAATTGGCATACATGTCTCTCCTCCTTCCCACTTTACCTTCACAACAAGCCTATGAAGTACATAAGACTTTCTCATGTCAACCAATGAATTTCATGGCTCACTGGGAGCTAAAACTTGGATTTCCCACATTCATAGCTACACAGGGGTTGCTCTTTATGTTGTGAGCTTTGGTCCTTGTTTTCATCTTACTACTTCTTTGCTTCTCGGCCTTTTGGCTGAGATCAAATGTAGTATCTGTTCTTATCAGTTTAATATCTGAGATGTCCTCTATTTAAGGCCAACTTTGACATGAGCCAACTTTGACATGAGCCCAGCCAGCTATGTTGTCATATTTAAAATGACTAAAGGAGCACTGAAAACACAGACTTCAGTTGCCCGCGTGCCATCAGACCCTGGTATGGTAATGGAAGGACCTCCCGATGGTGAGAGGCTGCTAAAATCTCATGGGAGATGATGCTTTGATCCACCACGTCAAACTAGACATGTGAAGTATGGATCAACCAAGTAACCAATAATTAAGTAACTTCTTTGCTATGAAGAAAGAAACCAGAATTTCAGCATTGAGTCTTGTGCCCTAATTTTAGAGGCTTTCCTTCTCACATGTTAGATTCAGCTGAGTAGTCAACAGCCTGAATAGGGTTTCTGTGTATTCATTTAGACATTCAGAGCACAAATGCTTTTTGCTGTCCAAAATCTAGCTCTGACTCTTCTCCATCAAACTGGGTAAGAGACTTCATGTATTAATATGACAAATGAGCTTGATAAAATTGCTTATAACTCCAGTGGCAACCCTTATAGGGCTGTTTGCAGTTAAAGCAACACAAAAAATAGTAAGTGTACTAGAGATCCAAAGTGCTAGCTGATATGCATCTATTCAGAAATAATAATCCTATTGAATTCAACACAATTAACAGCCAAGGTAAGCATGCATAGCATGGAGAGGGAAGGAACTATTTTGGAATGAGGCTTAGCGTGATACCACTCCTGCACTCTGCAATTGGAAAACTGGCTTCATTTTCCCATCCCATACCCATTGGACACCCCTCTCACACCACCATCTCTTAGGCTAAATGTGAAGGAAATGGTTGAAATAAATATTCCCTGTCCAGGGGAAAACATAGCCTTATTTTACTTACTTACTTACTTACTTACTTACTTACTTACTTACTTACTTACTTACTTACTTACTTACTTACTTACTTACTTACTTACTTACTTACTTACTTACTTACTTACATTTTTATACCACCCTTCTCACCCAGGCGACCCAGGGTGGTTTACAACATCATAAAAGCATAATACAACCCAACCCAAACCCATTGTTAAAAAACTTCAAAATTACAATTATAAAATTTAAAAAGTTTTTAAAATTTATTAAAAAAATAAAAAATAAAAAATCAACAGGTCCCAATAATAATTAAAAAGTTAAAAACAACTTAAAAACAAAAGATTAAAAGACCAGGGGGAAGAGGGAGCTCAAACAAGCCAGCGAGCTGGGGTCATGGTACTGCCAGAACCCCATACCTGTCCCACCAGCCATGTTTTTAAGTTCTTCCTAAAAGACAGCAAGTCCATCTGTAGATGTAGCTCAGTTGGTAGGAGGTTCCATAGGGCTTAAAGTACAGTAATACCTCATATAACATTAGTATCGAATAACACTAAAATCGCATAACATTAAGGAATCTGGGGGGAAGAATTGCATCAGATAACATTAAGATCCTATGGGATGCTTCAGATAACAACCGCTAAAGCCTGTGTGGTTACAATGTATCTCTATGGATCCCATAGAGGATCAGATAACACTAAAAATCATATAACACCAAGACTTGTGGAACCAGGTTTTAGTGTTATATGAGGTTTTACTGTATATATATAGCTCTTTAACTGCTAGGGTACTATCCCATAGAATCTTGGAATTCATAACATGGTGAGGTACTTAAAACTCTCAAATACAGTTCAAATAAAGAACTGTGCTAGACTAGGTCTCTGTAGGCAGAAGCTGTAGTTGTTAAAAGTGGTAGCAAACTATGATAACTGTATTGAGCCCGACCAAACACTTGCTAGAGCTGCTATTAAGTCCTATCAGGTGGCAATGGGAGTGGTGAAACATCAATATTTCACCACCCTCATTGCCTCTGCAGATAATTGCCCAGCGACTCTGTTCCGAGTGACCAGGTCCCTCCTCAGAAGATGGGGGGTCTGGCCCGGGTTGGCAATGGTCGCTCAGATTTGGTCGAGGTTGAACCCCAGCATGGAAATGTTAGATCTGGGGTTGTCCAAAGTGCAGTCTGGTCATGTTATCTGGGATCAGTTTGATCCAGTTGTCCCTGAGGAAGTGGACAGGCTCCTGGGATCTGTACATGCCACTGCACGTGCATTAGATCCATGCCCCGCCTGGCTGGTAAAATCTGCCAGGGCGGTGACAGGTGGTTGGGTCGAGTCCATTATTAACTCCTCACTTTGGGAGGGGGGGGTTTTCCTGCTAGCTTAAAACATGCCTTGGTCCCCCCCACACACACCTAAAGAAGCCATCCCTCGACCCTGCAGTTATGACCAACTACTGGCCTGTCTCCAACCTTCCATTCCTGAGTAAGGATTTGGAGAAGGCAGTGGCACGGCAGTTACAGGAGATCCTGGATGAAGCAGATTATCGGACCCTTTTCAGTCAGGATTCAGGCCCAGATATGGTATGGAAACTGCATTGGTTGCGCTTGTGGATGATCTCTGGAGAGAGCGGGATGGTGGACATCCAACTGTCCTGGCTCTTCCTGACCTCCCAGCGGCTTTCGATACCATCGACCACCGTATCCTTCTGGGAAGGCTCCAAGGATTGGGGCTCCAGGGCACTGTGTGCTCCTGGTTTTTCTCATTTCTGAAGGACCGGATCCAGTCGGTGTGGTTGGAGAGTGAGAAATCCAGCCCTGGGCTGCTCCAATATGGGGTGCCTCAGGGCTTAGGGCTCTTACCTCTCCTATTTAACATCTACATGGAACTGCTCGGTGAAATCTTCCATTCCCATGGGATGAGGTATCATCAATATGCAGATGATACTCAACTGTATATCTTGGTCTGTGGAGACCCAAGCGATGCAGTGGAAATGCTTACCAGGTGCCTGGAGGCTGTTAGGGCCTGGATGGGGGACAACGGACTACAGCTGAATCCTGACAAGACTGAGTGGCTGTGGGTCAGAAGCCCTGCATTATCTCAGGAACTACCATCTTTGGTTCTGGATGGGGCAGTGTTGCCCCAAACAGACCCGGTGCGTAATCTGGGGGTCCTCTTGGACTCATGACTACTGCTCAAAGAGCAGGTGGTGGTTGTGGCCAGGAGAGCTTTTGCACAACTTCATGTAACACACCAGTTACGCCCGCTCCTAGACCAGGACTCCTTGCTCATGATCACACACGCTTTGGTCACCTCCAGACTGGATTATTGTAATGCACTCTACATGGGGCTGCCCTTGGTGACCATTGAGAGGCTGCAGCTGGTCCAGAATGTGGCTGCCCTGTGTCATGATGGGCATTATGATCACACCTCACCATTGCTGCGGGAGCTGCCCTGGCTACCAGTATGCCTCCGGGTACAATTCAAGGTGCTGGTTATTACCTTTAAAGCCCTATATGGTAGTGGGCCAGGATATCTAAGAGACCACATTACCTTAAGGACATCTGTCCGTCCCACCAGAGCAGACCGGAGAGGCGCTCTCATTGTACCATGAGCTAGAGAGGCTCACCTCTCTAGCACAAGGAGGAGGGCCTTCTCTGTGTCTGCTCTGGCTCTATGGAACCTCTTGCCAAGTGAGCTGTGTCTCCAGATGGAGCTACTGCCCTTTAGGAAGGGGGTCAAGACCTGGCTGGCAGAGCATGTGTGGTCCAGACAGTTGCCCCAGTCTGTTGGCTAATTTGATCCCCCTCTCTCTGTGTGTTTGTTTTAGCTTTTTAAAAAATTTTAATCTTTCAATCTTGATTTTATATTATGTTTTTATTGTGTTTTAGGTGTTGAGAGTTGTGTTAGTCGCCCTGAGTCTTTTTGAGAAGGGCGGCATAAAAATTTGCTTAAATAAATAAATAAATGCAATAAAGATGAGCTTAAACCACTCAAATTGCCCTAAGGCTACTATTTGCTCAAAGATTCACAGTCAAAGCAAACATATGTAGCATGCAAACATATGTACCATATGTAAAGATCCAGTGATGAAGCTAGTCATAAGTGTGGGCAAGTGTCCTGTTTCCAAATACTGTTCCAAATACTATATGTAGAGAAGGGAGACTTACATCCTTAATCAAGATGGAACAATATTAAAGAAAGATATAGCTGAGGAAGACAACCTCCCCTACACCACTTGGAGGACTCTGAATAGCCTGAATAGCCTGAGGGTTGGAGTGCCTAAATGTAAAACTAATATGCTCAGATGAGGGCTTCTGGTAGATAACGACACGCTGTATGAATGTGGAGATGCAGCTTGTTTACTAGTCTGCCGATTGGTGCCATAAACATGCACCAATGTGGTCTTAAATTTGGCCGACAAAGCCAAGGAAGTGGCTTCATTTTGGCAGTCCAGGGTTTGATCAGAACCTGGAAAAGAAAGAATGGCAACCTCAATACAAAGGGTCACAGTTCACATTGATGCTAAGGGGATTCTTCTTGACTCTGCTTGCTCTAGCAGTGTAAATAGGTTAAATTCTGTTTGTACCAGTAAGTAAAGTCATACACTTTGTCTTATATAGGGAACATTCCCTTATAGGAAATCTTCTCCCTTTCCCTAACAGTTACCTTAATCACTAAAGGCTGACATTTATCTCCAGCACCATTTTCCACTGAAACGCACTGCCTTCCATTATATTGTACAGTCAAACCTCGCATAAAGAGCGCCTCGCTTAAAGAGTAACTTGCTTAAAGAGCAGAATTTTCTCTAAATGTTCGCTTTGCTTAACAAATAAAACCAACCAAAAACTCACTTAACAAATAAATCGGGGTTCACAATCCCTCCCACAATTGGTCACTTACAATGGTGTTTCGCTTAAAGAGCAAACTCGCTTAAAGAGCAATCCTGTGGAATGCATTATGCTCTTTAAGTGAGGTACAACTGTGTATATCATTTTGGGAGCAAGGGAGAAGTGGTTTTGTTGTGTAAAGGGCATTGTTAGCCATTCTTTTTCCCTACACATTGTGAGCCCATTATGGAGCAAAGGCTTCTTTGCCTGCTATTTCTAAACTTTTAAAAGCCCTAAGATTTATCTTTAAGTTTCAAACAGAGTTGCTTTCACATGTTAAGGTCATCTTGGGATATTTATTCTGGCATTTCACGGTTGTGGTTGAGAAGTTCTTTCTTACATATTGACAGATCCTGGCAATGCCCAGATGCAGGTTGTTGGGATTGCAGACTTCTGTGGGTTTTTTCATCAACACCTTTCAAATATCATTTTATTTGATGGATGGTTTTCATGCATCTTTAGAATCTGATGTAGGTAGCGTTCTTTCCCCGTTCCGAGTTATTGCAGAACATTCCATTTTATTTTATAAAAGATCACTAGCCACAGGGCCTGTACCCAGTTTGGGTCACTTGGTTTCTAGGCTATGCATCTCCAGGCTTCTTGCTCTGAGGCAGGCAACGGCTTTTGGTTTGTGACCCAAAGAAGTGTGGGCTATGCAATTAGATGCATGCAGATTTGGCACACACTGCTGTTTAGATTAACCATGTTCTCAATTATTCCCTGAGGTTCCAACTGAATTACAGCCCAGATTGAAAAAATTATAGGTAGATTAAAAAAACACCCTTCTGAAATTTAAAGTATGATATGTAAAAAAGTTCTTTTTACCAAGTGGCACCAAACAGCTTGTTCTTTATTAACCCTCCATTTCAAGCAGTTACCTGATGAGTGATCAGACCTGCCGTCAGCCACCAAAAAGCAGCTAAAGTGAGCACAGGTCAGATTAACACCTGGAGAGAGTCTGATCGCCTCTTTTTGTTAAGAGGATGGGGAGTCCAGAGTGCTCACATTAGGCTTGGAAGTTATGGTTCCTAGGTTCACAAGTTCAGTTTCCTGTGCTTTGCAGTGAGAAAGTTGGATACTGTGTTGACAAACATTGCCTTTTTGAGACATTCATGATAGCATCCCAGGTGGAAACTGGAAGACAACAGGGCCGTAGGCAGGATATTGCAAGAAACTGTGAGCAAAGGGCTCTCTATCAACAAGCACCTTTGTTTCTTTACAATTATGACTGAATTCTAAGAAAAAAGATGCCTTGAGTTGCTTACTCTTTGGACCTCTTGCTCTAAATGTAGCTTATTTTTAAAAGGAGGCTGAAATCTCTTCATCTATCAGATATTCCCTGGATTTTTTAAAAAAAATTCTGTAGTAGCGTCCTACATTTTTGTAGTGAGCTTCTCTAAAATTATAACCTTAAAACCAAACTTTGTAGAATACATGTAGCCTGAGAAAGAAATAGAGGAAAAACTGGGAGCCAAGGGTAAATTTAGCAAAATAGTAGGTAGTAGAAGAAAAATGGTTACTGACAAGCAGATAAGGGGCAAAATGTGATCAAAATGTTTGGTTACTCAGTTGATTTGGGGTGCCATGAACAGCTAGCAAACAGATTAATTATACACTATCATATATACAGGTTTACAGAGAGTTGTGCATTCTAAGTTGTATGTGATGATGTTCACAGTATGGTTGGGCAGACCCTAGGAGTGTTATTACAAGATCTGTCACAGTGTGACTCAGCTGTCACATTTTACACATTATTTTTTTCAGAGGGGGATGAAACTATTTAAAGCACTGGCAATTAATAACATAAATTTTGATTAGACTTTTTCTGTGTCTTTTCAACCTGCAGTTTTCTTGGCATTACTGTACCTGTATTTGTTTTACCCACTTATATCTTGAAAATAAAAGTGCTAGCTCAAGAAATAATGCAATTCACCACTAGAGGGTACCATTAGTAAACCAATAGTCTTCACCATCTATATTAAACTTAGTTCTTGAACAGTTAGTCTTATCTTGACATTATAGCACTGTCTGCTTTCCAGAGGGAGGTAATAATGATCCTGAGTCTGTAGACTTTTTCCATAAAAAAAACCCTTTAAAAAACAAGTGATGATTGAGCATTCCCAGTGACCACAGAGTACAGAGTCTTTGATTATTGTGGAATGTACAATTTTAAGAACAGTTTGATAGCAGCTTCCAATACTTTAAGAGTTATTAAAAGCATTTATCACTGACTGTTTGTCATTGATTTATAATCATTTTCCTTCAGGGGTTTATTTGAAAGCATTAGGAAATATTAGGAAAGCTGAGCACAGAACAATAGATGCCTTTAAGATGTGGTGTTGGAGAAGAGTTTTGAGAGTTCCCTGGACAGCGAGGAGAAAAAATAGGTCAATCTTAAAAGAAATCAACCCTGACTGCTCCTTAAAAGGTCAAATAGTAAAGATGAAGATGAAGTACTTTGGACATCAAATGAGAAGAGAGGATCCACTTGAGAAAGCCTTGATGCTGGGAAAGGTGGAGGGCAAAAGGGGGCAGCTAAAAATGAGATGGCTGGATGGTATTGTAGACACAGTGGCCACAGAGCTGGGTGGGTTGAGGAGGATGGTGGAAGACAGAGGTGCCTGGAGGGAGGTGGTCCATGGAGTCATGAAGGGTCGGAATCAACTGTGCGACTGAACAACAACAATCTTGTGTGAGCACCAGTATCTCTATAAAAATGGGAGAAATGTTTGCAATGCAGAACAATGTTGGACAAATGATAAATCATGCTTACTTTTTTTTTAGGGGGGGGGGGATCAACCCAAAAGTCTTCCTTGAGTATCAAAAACTCAAAATCTACCATTCATATGCTTGTACCTGGTTGTCCTGAGCTTAAGAAAGCAACTAAGTGAGAGGTCGTTAAATGAAGGATGGAAGTGGTAAACACCTTTTCAGAACAATGCAGTCTCGTGATGGGTACTTCCTCTTTCAAGAAAAAAAAATCCTTAAACCCTGGCATATTGTTTAAATGTAAAGGTCTCCCTTGCTCGAAAGTCAGTCATGCTCTCCTCTAGGAGGTGGTGTTCATCTCCGTTTACAGTCAAAGAGCCAGTGCTGTCTTCATCTGCAGATGTTTCCATGGTCATGTGCCAAAGTGCACAGAACAATGTCACCTTTCTCACCAAAGTGGTATTTATATACTTGCAATTTCTTGCTTTCAAACAGCTAGGTTGGCAGAAGCTGGGACAGACGATGGGGGCTCACTCCTTCACTCACCACTCACTTCTTGAACTGCTGTCCTGCTGATCTTCCAGTCGTTAAGCTCAGTGTCTTAACCACTAAGCCATTGTGGCATACTGATTAATTTCCAGCAAATCTCCAAAAGCCCATTCTTGATCAAGATGGAGGAGTGTGTGATGACAGCTTGAAAGTTCAGGCAGAGATAACTTATCTAGATCACTTTTTTGAAAGCAAGTAATGTCACACATATAGATTTATACTTAATTCCTTTTTCCTACAGCTCCGGAAATATCCGTAACTTGAACCATTATTTTCAATTTGTAACTCGAGGTACCACTGTAATTAATTATGCTTCTGAAATCTTACTACTACATATGTTGGTAATATTAAGAACTGTTTACAGTATGCTTACACATTTAATGGCTGAAATCCTGTTGTTTAAGATAATAGTCCAAACATTCCATATGTAACCATGATCTTCAATTTATAAACCACTGGTGCGTAGGAAAGTGCTATGTGTTATCAGTACTGTATTACTTTATGCTGATGAATTGGAAGCAGTTGAAATGTGGATGTACCAGATGAAATGTGAATGGTAAGGGTTTCATGGCAGACCATGTCACCAATAGAGGTGCTTCATCATGCTGGGAAAATATGTGAAGTTCAGACCATTACAAAATGCAGGAACACATCTTCTGCAATGAGGAAAATTACAACTGTATGCAACTTTTAACTGAAGGAAAGATGAAAGGGAAACCTGGACCTGGATGGAGAAGGTTTATGCAGATATGGAACTTCCACCAATGGTTTGGCATCTATGAAGTTACTTTGATATTAAAACTCCATGATGGTCACCAACTTTCTGTGAGGAAAAGGCACAAGAAGATAATTGTGAGATACCCAGTTTGGTGTAATAGATAGCGCAGGGGTGACCAAACTATGGCCCAGGGGCTGGATGCGGCCTCCAATACCATTTTATCCGGCCCACAAAGCCCTCATCGCTCTTGGAAGCGGAAGTAAAATGTGCCCATATGGAGCAACGAGGGCTTCATGGGCTGGAAGAATTGGCCTCGGGGGCCACATCTGCCCCCCAGGCCATAGTGACCAGCTCCCTGAACTGGGTGACCGGCCCACAGCCCAAAAAGTTCGGCCACCCCTGAGATAGAGTAATGGTCTGGGACTTAGGAGGCTTGGGTGTGAATCCCCACTCAGTCATAGAAGCTCACTCCTTTGATATCTTACTTATGTTGAAAGTTTATTAGGGTTGCTACGAGCCAGTTCTAACTTGAAGGCACACAACAACAATAGATAAATGTACCACTTTGGCTGTGGCTTTACAAAGGTGAAACCTTTGACATAGCATCTATCAAATATATCTTCCCTGCATTTTTGTGACAGATAGAGCCCCAGGGAGCCCTTGTTATCACTGGACAATTGAGTACATTTGACTTTGACACCATATCCTAACTCTCGGTTCACACTGCCCTCAGGCCAGAGGAGGCGTTTCTATATATCATCTGCCTTTTTAATGTTCACTACAGAAGCCCCAGTAAATGGGCTGGTGCAATGCACAGAGAAAGGGAAATCACTCATCCACAGACATATGCAAGTACTAACAGTACTTTAAGGTTAATATTTATCATCACATCACTATTAGAAAAAGAATCAAAAGAAAAGAAACTTTAAAAAAACCATTATACCAAGGGTTCTCAATGTTTTTTAGCTGCAGGCTGGCCCCCTCCCCCTCAGACAGTTGAGCATCCTGGACTGGAGTCGTAAAACACATCCATGGCTGTCATACATGTGTTTACAATGGCTGTGGATTCATTTACGGCTGTAGTAAATGCATTTACGTAGCCATAAATGAGTCTGTGAATGATTCTGGCACCAGCAGTGCTGGCAGGGGCAGGGGCAGCAGCGGTGGGGGTGGCTGGAGCAAGGACTGGGTTATTTGGTGTTGCAGGCCAGATCTGGCCCATTGGCTGTAGGTTGTGAACCCCTGCTTTATACACTCAAGCTAACACTCTTTGAATATCAGATTTTCCCCTCCAACACAGAATTGGCTTATGTAACCCAGGCCACATGAGGCAAACTTATCTGGAAATAATAGTCAGGAAGCTTGACTCTCACTTCCTGATTTTATATTTGTTAAAGTTTGACCAATGGATTCATTTCTTCACATTCTCAACCTCCTCTTTTAGCTGGTGGTACAAGAACAAAATGTACTACAGTACTTCGAAAAAATAGGAACAAGAGAGGGGGGAAGAAATCAATGTAACATTCTCTAACTTACTGGTTCATTTCTTGTCAGAACATCCATAGTTGCTTATAGACATGAGTCATGGCCAGAAAATCAAAGAGAACAGCACAAGCCCAAGGACACTTTAGACCTTTTTTTTAAAATGATACAGCAACCCACACAAATACAACATCAACAGCTCTTGTGGCTATATGTTTTTGAAACCTAAGAGATATTTTGGAAGCAGTCTGTGATATGATATAATGGGATGGAAGGGAAATCCACTGCCCAAATACCAGATCCAAAGATTATCTAGACTAGAGAGTGGTTTAGATTGTGTTATTTTTCCATTTGCTATATCTTAGATAACAAAGAATAGAGGTCATATGCCTTAAAACTGAAATCATCATATAGCTCAGGGAGAGATACTTATGCTTTGCACTCTGGCTGCTCCAGGTGTCATGTAAAATGTACCACTTGTGTCCTGGCCAACTGCTGCTGTACCAGCTGCTTGGCATCTCAATGTAAATCTGGCACCACCCTGTGGCTAATGGCTGGTTGGAATGGCAATTGGTAATGGTGCCCGTTCTGCCACACACCTTTATGGAAATCAATATTCTCCACCAGAGAGAATAGCTGATCATTCACGGCTATCATCTCCTTTAGGTAAAGGTCGCCCTTGTTCGAAAGCCAGTCGTATCTGACTCTAGGGTTCAGTGCTCATCTGTTTCATAGTCAAATAGCCAGCACTGTCTGCTTCTGCAGACATTTCCGTGGTCATGTGGCAGGCATTATTAGACACCGGAGCACACGGAACGCTGTTTACCTTCCCACTGAAGTGGTTCCTATTTATTTACTTCCAATTTCTTGCTTTTGAATTACTAGGTTGGCAGGAGCTGGGACAAAGATGGGAGCTTATTCCATCCTGCAGTGTTCAGGTATCTCCTTTAGGCAATGAGTAATACAGTAAGTGACCAATTGTGACTTCTGGTGGGGGGGATTGAGAACCCCGATTTATTTGTTAAGGGAGTTTTTGGTTGGTTTTATTTGTTAAGCAAAGCGAACATTAAGAGAAAATTCTGCTCTTTAAGCGAGGCACTCTTTAAGCGAGGCACTCTTTATGTGAGGTTTGACTGTACTGTCATTTTTACCTTCACAGAAGGCCTTTTCCTACTTATGAAACTTATCCTTGAGATCTTTTAAATCTGATTTCTGCTTCCTCCCGCCACTCACTTTTTTTTTGCCCATTTACCTCCCTGCTTTCCTGGGCTGATGGTTCAACCTCTTCTATCTGATGATTCTTACCCTCCATAATAAGGATGCCACTTACCCACACAGTACCCATTTCATTTGCCAGCAGCAATGCCCAGTGCTGGGTCTTGAGGAGGTGGCACATGCTATTATTAGAGATGGTCCAAATACTGACTACATTTGAGCATCTTCTTGCAGTATTCAGCCATATGAGCATTAGTTGAACATTGTTGAAAATGCTTCCAGATGATTGACTTCATGTGAACACATGTTTTTGGCTGCATGATCCTAACAAGAATCTCTAATTTGTCAACACTGCTATTTTCGACAACCACTGAAGCAAGAGCAGCTTGAGGGACAAGGATGATTTCAGCGTCACATGCTTGTGAAATATAGTCACCTGCGTCCTCTGCCTTTTATCAGATTTGTAGGTACTGTACTTGAAGGAGAGTTCCCATCAATCTCAATGCTGCTTTGCACAGGAAAGATATGCCGAGAATGGAGACTGTTGGCAAAGCTTTCCTGACCGGCAGGAGCTGCATGGTACAGATATGGAAAACAATGTCTGATGCTCTTCATAGATTTCCTTTTCTTAACCACAAAATAAGTTGTACTGCTGATGTTCATGGTAACAATGTTGGTCTGAAAGAGACAATTATGTGGCCTGTTCACAATAGATCAAATGTAACAGCTTTGTGCATTTGATTCATTGATTGGTTTAATTTCTATACTAAGGGGTTTAGTGCTGAGCACTACTCACAGTGGTTAACAACAAACACATCACAGAACAAAAAGAAATAGTTTTAAATACAGTCAAACCTCTCATAAAGAGTGCCTTGCTTAAAGAGTAACTCGCTTAAAGAGCAGAATTTTATCTGAATGTTTGCTTCGCTTAACAAATAAAACCAATCAAAAACTCGCTTAACAAATAAATCGGGGTTCGCAATCCCCCCCACAATTGGTTACTTACAATGGTATTTAGCTTAAAGAGCAAACTCGCTTAAAGAGCAATCCTGTGGAACACATTATGCTCTTTAAGCGAGGTACAAATGTATTAAACAAAATTTATAATAATACATATAGATATACCTGTCCCTAAAGAACTTCAGACCAGTCACAAATATACAATTTATGAGCAATTTGATTGAGAGGATAGTGGCTGATCAGAGACAGGAATTCTTGCCTAGATCCATTCCAGGTATGGTTCAGGGCATTTCATGGCATGGAGACTGCGCTAGTCGTGCTGCACAAGGACCTCATATGGGAAGCAGACTGGACCGGGGGGGTGGGGGGGCTTGGCTTGGAATCTCTCAAGGTATTATTTTACCGGTAGTTAGGCATTGGAGACCTAGTAGTGCACACTGCCGTGGCTTTGGTCCTTCCTAGATGGCTGTTCTCTAGTGGACAAGGTGCAGGAGGCTGATTTGCCACTGTGGTTACTTAGATGTGGCGTTCCAGAGGGATCAATTATCTATTTAATTATGCTTAACATTTATGTAAAGCTGTTGGAGAAGTTATCCATAGATTTGGAGCATGCTGTCATCATAACACTGATAACACAAAGCTTTATCTCTCATTTACATCTTCTGCAATGGATGCAGCCTGGTGCCATGAGAATTGCCTGGCTTCGGTTTATAAGGCACAGTTTAGTTACCTATATCATACAGTCCTCCCAAACTGTGCAGCTTCAAGTGCCAATAATACTGAGAACTGTAATCAAACCAGAAAGAGTCTTCTTGGTGGCAGCCCTTCCTTCTGCAGTAGAGATGTCCCTGGCCCTCTCGGTTGATTTTTTTTTAAATGTTGTCAGACAGCATTTTGCAGGAAGGCTTATAAAGATCTGTCTTCTTCCCAATGGTTATACATTTAATTTTTCAGGATCCATAGGTTGTAGGTCTGAATGTTGCATGAATATATAGTCACCACCAGCTGGAAGGGTGTCTTTTATGTTTTCTATTTTATCATAATCACTAGATCACTGGTGCCCAAACTAAGGGCCAGGGCCTGGGTGCGGCTCCTGACGCCAATTCATCCGGCCCGCAAAGCCCTCGTTGCTCCTGGAAGTGGAAGTAAAACATGCCCGTACGGGCGCATTTTACTTCCGCTTCCAAGAGCGACAAGGGCTTCGCGGGCTGGATGAATTGGCATCAGGGGCCGCCCCTGCCCCCCGGGCCTTAGTGACCCACTTCCTGAACCACATGATCAGCCCACGGCCCAAAACGTTTGGGCACCCCTGCACTAGATGGACAGTATATAAATGTACTAAAGAAATAAATAGAATTAAATAACTTTTAACAATATTAAATAAACAATATACAGTACAAAAGATTCAGAGGACTTATAAGCAGTTATGTCTGACTTTGAATGGAAAAGAACCAATGTGGAAAAAAATTCTTTCTGGTGTCTGCGTCTGCTTCTAGATTTTATTGGTGTCAACAAACATAATTTACAAGTTTTGCTCTCACCTCAGCTCCACGTGCATGGCAACCCCAGTCAGGACAAATTTAATTCTATGCCCCAGAGAATTGGTGCCAGTAACTGAGGAATTTAAGTTTCATGTCTGAAGAATCGCACCAGGATGCCCAAGAAATAGATTTCACTTTCAGTTCTTCCTTTAAACAAGCATAAGCATAACCTTTTGCTTTCTAATCTGTAGACTCCAGATATAAGAGATTATTATTACAAAAATTCTAAACTATTAAATTCAGATTCAAATATATTTGGAACTATTTAAAATTGGCATCACTTGGTGAATTCTGAATATTTCTAAGTCCAAATGCACAACCCTAGAAATGGAAAAGTATTTGGAGTAAATGGAACATGTCATTACAAAAGAATTTCCACTAGATGGAGGAATCCTCAAGAGAATGAAAAGGATTCTCCTCCAGAGCAATTCTGAGGAAATCATTGATGTTGGATATGCATTGTGCAGCAATAGAAAAATTACTCATACAGGTGAACTGAATAGGATAAGTGATTCTGGTGAAGAGACTAAAGCAAGGGTGGTCAACCTTTTTTGACCCACAGGCCTGACCACGCCCCCAGAGAGCTGACTGGCCTGGACCATGCATCCCGGAAGCAGAAGCAGGTACATTTATGGCTGTTGTAAATGCACCCACTTCCACATGTGCAACAACCGCATGCATGTTTGCACATGAGTGGGCGCATTTTACAGCTGATGTAAATACACCCACTTCTGGGTGCAGGGGAGATAGCGATGGGCCAGATGGAACAAGGAAGCATAATGCATTTTTGCCAGGATTCATATGTGTTCTATAAATGCTGGCATAATATCACTGTAGACTAAATGAAATGGATGGGATTTATTAGCAAATATTAATGTAAACCTTACTATTGAAATTGCTCCTCTGTTATTTTGTTACCAAATAACAAGGACAAGTCATTTTTTGGTTACAGATAGGGCCTCATTCCAAGACGGTGTTAGACAAGCTTAAATCCATTTATTTTAAGTGCAGTTTTGTATTCAGTTTTAACCTTCACTTTTAATTACGGTAGCAGAAGACAAGAATTATAAATTGCAGAAATTTATTTTGCCTGGTAACAAAATAGTAATTACTGTATACTATTTGATCCTATGCCAATTACCGGTATATTATTTGAACTTATAGTTTGCAATAGTACAATAAAATACAAATATTTAAATAAATTATACAAAAATTTTTTTTGCTGTAGCTTGGATCTAAAGAATGACATGTAGAAAAGTGATTCCATGTAATAAACTAAAGTGCCTACTCATGATTCTCAGGATTTAAGCACATATATTTCATGTAGGAAAATAACTTAATCAGAAAAATATACATTCAAAATAACTTGCAGATGTTGGTTATGTGATGCACCTGTGTGTACACAGAGAGATAGAGAGAGGGTAAGGGGTCATATTCATTACATTGTGTATATACATAACAATTAAATCATTAAATTATTATTGTTTTTTCAATCAGAGTGGCTGAGTAGTCTCTAGAGCAGGGGTGCCCAAAGTATATCCACCGGGTGCATTTTACTTACTTCTGCTTCCAGGAGTGATAAGGGCAGTGTGGCCCTGATGAATTGGTATCAGGGGCCATATCTGGCTCCCAGGTCATAGTTTGGGCAACCCTCCTCTAGAGTCTAGATATATGTAACCCAGTGTTGTCATTAAGAAATCATATGGAGATATGATTACAGCTTGACTGAGAGAGTATTGTATAAGATGGCAGCTTAGAGAGAAACATATTTATGCATATACTGTATGTTTAATCTAATTTCCATTATCCATCCTCCTTACTTTGGCTCAATATCTGACTTCCTATTTAATCTTCAATGACCATGGATATATGTAGGAGGACATACCTCAAGAACATGTATCTCTGTTGGTAAAAGAAGTGACATTTGCCCCAAGAATAGACTATCTTCTTCTCTTAATTGTTCATCAGTTTTTAAAAGCAAGTTAATTTCAAGTTCCCATTTTAATTCATTCTATGAGAGGAGGATAAACTGAAGAGTTAGGCCCTCAGCAATTTTTATTGAACTATCCCAACATGTGAAAGCTGGCAAACTAACAAAGCAGAATTTTCAAATATGAATTCCACTATAAATGGAGAGTCAGCCAAAACCAGCCAAGTTAGCAATGTGTTCAGAGAAGGAAAAGGGTGAGGCACTTAGGAAATGCTGGTCAACCATTGTGGCCATCCCCATCTTCAGTCATCTCAACTTTGCCTTACAATAATAATAATTTCATGTCAGAAATTATTCTGAGTTGAAAGGATTTTTGAAGGAGAAAGTCTGCTCAGGGAATGCCCAAATAAGGCTCCTTTCATGTCTCCAAGAGCTGGAACAGAGACTGGTGCTCAATCTGCCATGCAGTACCCAGGTCTTGAACTGCCAACTTGCCAGCCTTCCAGCTAACAAGGCAAGCTTCTTAACCACTGAGCCACTGCAGCCTTGACATTGGATTATAGAGGGCACTGGGAGGAGAGACTGAGGTCACTGCAGCAGATGTCTTCCTAACTTTAAAACAAATTAATCCACAAATCATGTCTACCATGTGACACTCGTGGAATTGTCTTCTTCAAAAATGAAGAACAAACTTGATTATAAACAGAGGTCTGGATAGTGAATATGTAAAATTACAACATTTATTATTGAAGCATATGTTATGAACTCAGGGCAAGTGATTTTCTGAACAAGTATGTGGGAAATTATCTCTATTGCATCACATAATTGCCCATTTCCCAAGTTTTTCAATGCGAGATTAATTCAGCTATACTATTGTAACCTTTGTGTATTCTGCATAATATAAGGAAACAGTGCACACCCATAACTTAATGAAAACTAGAAGTTGAGGGCGAGTTTCTGTTTCCCTTTCTAGAAATTCCTTGGCAGTTTTCATGCCTAGCCAAGCCACTTTTAGACCACACAAAAACATGAAATGTGAAAATACCTGTTGCAGCCATGTATGAATTTCTCTACGTTAGCTGGTTCCAAATTCTCCAATCAATATCTTCTGAAACATGACTTGTTGGATCACGGTACATTTAAATTTAAAATGTGACATGATACCTAGTGGAAATTTCATTAGTTTTCTTATACAAGTGTCTCCTCTCCTGACAGTAGCTGATGCTTTTCCCCACTTATTCTCTTTCTTTCATGTCCTGGTCAAACTTTAAGCTGCCAAAATGAAGCCACCTTCTTGGCTTTGTTGTTGGCCAAACTTAAATCCTCATTGGTACGTGTTTCTAGTAGTAACCAACAGACTAGCTGGATTCTGTATCTTTTCATGTTTACACAGCGTGTTGTTGTCCATCAGCAGCTCCCACCTGAGCATGTTGGTCTTACATTTAGGGACTCAAAACCTCAACCTATTCAGGGTCCTCCAAGTGAGAGAGGGAAGGTCGAGTTCCACAGTCATGTCCTCCTTTAATATTACTCCTTGTCCAGTGAGCTCCTTCCTCCATCTTCTAATTTGATTTTGCTCTTGCACACCTTGAAGAATTTTTATTCTTGCCACAAAGTACTATTAACTTTGATTCACTGGTGTTTAATTATACAGAACTGCTTCTCATGAGATTATTTCAAAAGGGCCTTCTTCAGTGTGGTACCTTCCCAGATTATACTAGGCTGCAACTCTCAGCATCTGTACCTAGCTTGATGTAAGTAGGAGAGCTAGGGTGCTCGCGATGGGTCTTCTTCTGTTTCCCACTGATCCCCCACAGATACCTGCTAGTGCTGTGCATTAGGAATAGGGTTGGATCTCTTCTTCCAGGTATTACTCAGGATTTAATGCTCCCTGGGATACAGAAATGTGGAAAGACCCAAATGCTGAAAGGGAAAGAAAAGGCAGAAAAAGATCCAGACAGAGGTGTCTCCCATGGAACAGAATCTATCCAGGAGATAGAGGAGGTGGTGACAGTTGTGGGAAGGATAAGAAGAGGGAAGCAAAGGAATAAGCAGAGCCCTCTGAGTGCACTGAGAGCACCTATGCTGGCTTTGTAGAGTTCAGCTGCAACCCTCCTCTGTTGTTGTTCAGTCACAGTCGATTCCGACCCTTTGTGACCCCATGGACCATTGCCCTCCAAGCACCCCTGTCCTCCACTATCCTCTGGTGAACTACATTCTTGACTATCTAAAGAATCTTAGTCTAGAACAGGGTTCCACAAACTTGGCTCTCCAGGTGTTCTCGGATTTCAATTGTCAGAAGCCCAAGTCAGCAGACCTGCTGAGCAGGTCTTCTGGGAACTGAAGCCCAAGAACATCTGGAGAGCTAAGTTAAGGAACCCTGGTCTAGAAGAGCAGAAAAAACGGGACATGAAAACTAAACTAAGAGCCACTCCGGAGATACTGAAGAAAGGGAACAATCTGATTATGACCCAGCAGTAGAGGTCAAACCAAGAATTGCAATTCCATCAGCTATACAAGATAGTGAGGAACATCAGCAAAGTGAAATTTAAAGTGTATGAACCCCAATAACAATGTGGAGGACTTTAGATTAACCCCCCTTCACCATGAATCTTTGTGTGTGGTGATCCTAAGTCACTGAAGGTTGTAAACGGTTTGCAATTAAGGTTATGTCTGTCCTTTTGACTTTGATTCTGAGCCTTTGATCTTAAGATGGAAAATATCACATTGTCCCTTGGGATCCCACCATCCTGGGAAGAACATGCAGTTTGCTCTGTAATTATGGGCTTGTATTAGCCTGCATGGTATATTACTGAGATTGATTGACTTAGTATGCAGGACATGAGCCAGAAGTAACAGTTAAGATATTTGAGTAGTATGAAAGAATATTTATGAATGGAATTAGGAGCTGATTTTTGTCTGTGATTTTTGGCTGGAGAGGTTCTGTTTGTATATAAGTGTGTGTGAGAGAAGAGTTTGTTGAACCTGCAAGTAGATTGGTGCTGTTGTTTAAAATTTATCAAAACGAATTAATTTGCCTTAATTTAATCCACTTTAAGTAAAATTCCAGATCCAACCTAATGTTATGTATGACAAAGCAATCCTGCCCCATTTATTTAGTAGTAAAATCTGCTCTAATGATTCCTGCTGGCAAAGTATGTGTGCTTAAAATTGCATTGCAAATGAGCCTGTCTTTTAAAGATAACTTATTAGTCTTCAGCCCATTCCAACAAAATTATTCTATTATTATAGATTATTAAAAATATTTCCCTGATGTCAGTACAAACAACTTATAGCTATGAACACATATGTTATGTAGGAAATATACCATTATAGCAGTTGATATGTGTGATAAAAGTTACTTCTAATTTACAGTGACGCTAAAAGGGATTTCAATATAGTGTATGTGAAATATTCAAGTAGTTTAACAATGGCACCCCAATGAGGTTCTACAACTGTGCATGGATTGGAACCCAAGTTTTTGGAGTCCTAGTCTGGTACCCTGTTCACTATACCATGATGGCTCCCACACTGATCAGTAAAAACCAAGCAATGCACTATTGCTATTTCTAATTTGTTGCTAAACTTAAACCTATTTTTTCATCCTATTAATTTCAATTTACACAGCATGCTTCTTGTTGGCTCAGATAATGCCTAAGTCTTCAGTTCTTCTTAGAAGCTTGAAATCCACACATGAACAGCTAACCAATTGGGGCAAAGGAAAGTTTCCTACATAAGATGCCAATCAGCATGACACAGCTTACTTGGCTTGCTGATACACAAGAAAACACCCTGGAGAATTATTAACTCATTATGGCTTCTGAAACTAGGGTTAGGGCTAGTTTAAATTGGTCATTGAAAAGAAGGTAGGGCTAAGAATGGAAAGTTTAGTGACCTTTCATCAGAAAATAATGGAATGAACTGTATGGGTTGGCAACTATGACTTATCTTTGTTATTCCTTCTGCTGTGAGCAACTGTAGTAATTTTGCTAGGTTCTCAAAGGGCACATTCCAGCAGAGCTGAAATTGCCATAGATTACAACTCAGTAAACTGCACCAAAATGCTGTGCATCGATTACACCGTCAGAGAAATAAGTCAGAATACAATAGCCTCCTTATTCATTGTTCAGCCAACTCAGGACAGCAGGGAAAAATCACAATACAGTAATACCTCATATAACATTAGTATCGAATAACACTAAAATCGCATAACATTAAGGAATCTGGGGGGAAGAATTGCATCAGATAACATTAAGATCCTATGGGATGCTTCAGATAACAACCGGTAAAGCCTGTGTGGTTACAATGTATCTCTATGGATCCCATAGGATTTTAACATGCATCAGATAACACTAAAAATCATATAACACCAAGACTTGTGGAACCAGGTTTTAGTGTTATATGAGGTTTTACTGTATTCAGAAAGAACATAACATTCAGAAAAACTTAAGAGCTGAGCGAAAATGACAGCCATGCTCAGTTTGGAACCATAACTTGTGTTTGTGATATCTCCCTGCCACTCACATATGAAGGGAGCCAATTCATTCATACTCCCCAGGCAGCTGCTTATCGTTATTCAGCGAAAAGTCCTCGTATGAGTAAATATCTCTGCAACGACATTCCACACAACTGTCCATAACAATCTGTCCCTAGCAGATATACTACTATGGCCAACATTCTGCTCTCCCATGGCCAACCAGAATCCCATGGGAAGTTTATAAGCTTAGGAAATGGAAGCAATAGCAAAACTCCACTATTGTTCTCCAGCAACTGGGGTGCAGAAACATATCACCTTTTATCCTGGAAGTAGCATCTATGACTATTAGCCATTATTGGCCTTATACATTTAGAAAGCACCTTTGACTTACTACCGTAGATCTTTTGAGTTCACTCTTGAAGGTTCCAACCAGCATGGGCAATTGGCAGGGGCTCTGAGGGTTGTGAGTTCAAAAGATCTAGAAACAAAAATTGAAAACCACTAATCTAATATTTACTCAATGATATTGCATGCAATTACGGTACTTGTGTGAATTGCATGCAGTACCATTATGGCAAACATTATATTGTACTAATTTTTCAAGGAATATCTTACAGCTATTTCAAGATCACTTCCTTGATGGCAGAGTGTAATTCATAACACAATAATCATGAGTCAATTTGAAGTTATTTTTCCAAAATACATTATTTTGCACTGACCATTAAATTCTACCTGCCATAATGTTTCTCATTCTTTTAAGATCCCTTTTGTAGTCCTACTTAACCAGCAGTTTATTATACAGAAATATCTGTTTAATGTATATTCAGCATTCTTTCCCTGCTGTGTGGAATTAAGATGTCACAGGTCAGATAGCTATACTATAAATGGCATGCTAAACAGCATTCTAAAATTACATTTTGTCCTCATTCCTAGCTCAGCAGTTACGTGTGCATACTGGAGTTCACTACTGATTCAGATGCAAAGATCTAGTTTTTATTATTCTCACTGACTAGCCCTGGTTAGCAGGAGTGCTGACTTGGGCTCCTAGTAACTGAAGTTCAAGAACACATGGATTGCCAAGGTTAGCCATCACTGAGCTAGTCTCTCCCATCACACACCACTGCAGTAATGACCACAAGAAAGCCCACCTGTTCCATGGTGTTCTACCTTCTTGTCAATATGTTTTTTTTTTTTTTGCTGTAAACCAGGGATTCTCAACCTGGGGCTCATGGCACCATTTCATGTGCCCCTCCACCGCCCACCACCTCCACCACACCTGGAAGTGCCATGTGGTAGAGGAAGGGCAAAATGGCCCTCCAGCCTCCAAAGCTGTCTGAAGGAGTGTGACCCAGACCCTGCCTTTAAAAGGTTGAGAACTCATGCTGTAAACCCGTTACTCGCATTGCCCTCAGTCACATTAGTAGTCCGTGTGTTTGTTTGAAATTACTGGGCTGGGTATATTTTTGTATCACACAATGGTGCAAATTCCATTAGAATAGAGAATAAGGCAGGGTTTGTGGAACAGTTTATTTCTTTTTCCAGTTTGAGATTTGACCGTTCACCTCTGCCAGGCTTCTTATCATTTAGCTTGTTCTAAAACAATTAAAGGAATTGCTACTTACACCATGAAACGCTTTAGATATTTTTTACTTAAAAAACCTCTCACCAGTCCTATGAGTTGGTAAGTACTGGAACACAGAGGAGAACATCAATGCAATTCCCAAACACTGACATTAATGCTTTTAAAGAGCCTTAATGAGAAATCAGCAGATTTCAAATTTGTAATGTTCTTTGCTCTTGGTCTTGAAACATAGAGGTCAAAGGGCTAAATTATTTAAACAGTCAGCAGGTCTGGCATTGATAGTACTAAACCATTCAATGTTCAAGGAAAGGAAAAGCAGCTGCTGTTTCCATACTCAGGAAATGCACATCACATGCACAATAAGGAGAAAACATACATCTGAAAATCTGATCCAGATGCTGCTGTTTGAAAAACAAAACAGCAAAACAAAGCTGAAACAGAACTAAAATGTACAGAACAAGGTAGTACAAAACAGCATATGGCATTGACTGAGAAATATCAGAAGTGGAGAGTAAAATAAGCCAAAAATAATATTCTGCAAAGTAAAAACAGGAGCATTACATTTGTGGAAATGCAGGCATCTTATTAAGTATAGTCTAGACTTACTACAGTAATGTGAGAGGGACACACTGTGTGTTAGATTTCACTTTTTCCTACTCCATCTATGTGAGCAATAGTTTTGTGTCAGATGACAGCTGCACAGTGGCTTGCGTGGGGGGGGGGGTGTTGTACTCCAACCACGTAACCTGGAGACTGCAAAATTTCAGTGCACAGATTGCATGATAGATTTTAGTTATGTGACACTTTACTTATATTAAAAAAATTAGGTCATGGCACCTTAAACAACTTGTGAATATATTTTAGTGTGAGCTTTGGGCATCACAGCCCATTTCCTCAAATACATGCTGCCTTATAACTGACCATGTGAATCCATGGGAGCTCACACTAAAAAAAAAAAAGGGGGGGGGGACTGCTAGCTTTTACCATGCCATAAGCATTTTTCTTTTACTTCTGAAAGAGATTAACATGGCTGCCTTGTTAGAAACTGCTAAATAGATCAGGATTGAAAGCTTATAAAGGAGACACAAGAATGGAGCCAGGCCACCAGCAGACAATCATAATCCCAAATTGTTCCATTTCTTTTTACTTTCATGGATTTTCTTTTTACTAACAGTATTTTTGGTTGAAGGGGGGGGGGATGCAAATACAAGACTACAATATTTTTTGAATGTGAAAATTCCAAGAAAATATTGTAAACAGGGCTATTGTTGTTGCCAATTGCAGGACCAATGAAAAACAACAAAAAGCCCTTAGGGGAAACTAGCTCATCTTTTTAAAGTGATTATTAAAAGAATTTTTCATTTGCTTGGAGAAAATTAGTAAAACTGGTTATCTTCCCAAACAAAATGGAAAGAATTTTCAGAGGCCATTTGTAACCAACTATTGTTTCTAAACAGTTACCCATTGTAGAAGGGGTTGTGGTGGCTCAGTGGTTAAGAAGCTTGCCTTATAAGCTGGAAGGCCAGCAAGTTGGCAGTCCAAGACCCAGCTCCTCCCAACCTTACAGTTTGAAAGCAAGAAATTGCAAATACAGTAATACCTCGGATAACGTTTACCTCGGATAACACTAAAATCGCATAACGTTAAGTAATCTGGGAAGGAGAATTGTATCGAATAACGTTAAGGTCCTATGGGATGTATCGGATAACAACCGCTAAAGCCTGTGCGGTTACAATGTATCTCTATGGAGCTTTAACATTATCTGATACATCCCATAGGATTTTAACATGCATCGCATAACACTAAAAATCGGATAACACCAAGACTTGTGGAACCTAGTCTTAGCATTATCCGAGGTATTACTGTAGATAAATAGGGGAAAAGATCTTGTGGACATGCCCAGGTGTCCCCTAAGCGGAGTTCCTCCAGCAAAAACCCTTTCAACCCAGAATAATTTCTGACACAAAATTATTATTATTATTATTATTATTATTATTATTATTATTATTATTATTATTATTATTATTATTATTATTATTATTATTATTATTATTATTATTATTATACCCACTGGAGAGTTATGGGCTAAGCAGTGATGGCGAACTCCAGGTGATCTTGGAGTTTAATGACCAGAAGCCCAAGTCAGCACTCCTGCTGATCTGGGCTTCTGGGAATTGAAGTTCCAGAAGACCTGAAATGCTAAGGTTCACCATCACTAGGCTAGGGTCTAGAAAATCACTTTTTAGAATATTTCACTTACCTTGAAACCTCTATTGGAGCAAGTTGTAGAAAGGTTGACAACAGATAACACATATAGTCTTCAAACATTACAGCAGTTCTCAACCTTTCTAAGCCAGAGGCCGGGTCATGCTCTGTCAGACAGTTTTGGGGGCCGGACAACCATTTTGTCCTTTCTCCACCACATGGCACTTCCAGGTGTGGTGGAGGTGGCCACATGAAATGGTACCACTGGCCACATCTGGCCCACAGGCTGCAGGTTGAGACTCCCTGCATTACAGTATGCATACTCCTTCCCTCAACATCCCAAGCACTTGAAATGTTTCTGAAACTGCAGACATGCTGTTTTTCTTTTGTCATACCTACTTTGACCAGACAAATGTGATACTGTACTTCAAGTTTCATTAAAGCTACAGCATTCACCAATGGCTGCATTCTAGGTATACACGGAAAACTGGTTATTCAGTCTTCAAATGCTTTTGCTAAACACAGCTATAGACAATACTCAATGTTCTTCAGCTCACCAAAATATATACTACAAATTATTTTTTTGAATTTTTTATTTACACACTGTATCTAGAAGCAGATACATAAATTCTTATACAATTTTTTCAAAAAATTTGCAAGAAATTACTATAATCTTTTAAACAAATCAAAACACAGTTAAAATCAATGAGCTTTGGATAATTTATTCTGTTGTGTGCCTAGTACAAACAGTGCACACTTAGTTGGAAATATACAGAAAAGTGTAAACTACAGCAATCTGGATTTTAAGTATCAATTTCATGGCACTCCACCACCATTATAAAAAATGCAGTAAGCCAGTACATAGCAATACAAAATTCTTTTAAGAATTTCTTCCCACATCCTATTATTGGCATAAAGAGTTTGGTCAATTTCCCCAAATATAACAAACTCTACAGTATTTTGTCATGTTAGAAGTATCCCAATTTTGTTAAATAATACATTATTCATATTTTTATAGTATTCAAAGACACAATATCAGACTGCCAGTGTCATCATATTTTGGCTTATATATATTAATTACATAGCTGAAGACCGTTGCTTGCTGGAATTCACAATCAATATATTGCTAGTATTTTGGTTTCAATTAAGTCCCAATATTTACATATTAAGAAATATGTTTGTATGAAAAACTGTAGTTCTTATGGGGATAAGTACCTTGACCTACAGATGCCTGGGACGTTTAAAAGCAGTAGCACACCCTCGGTTTGCCAGACTTGATCATCTGGATAAGTAAATTTGTAGAACAAAATGTTGGACGTTACCAGTTTAGGTAAAAAGCCATCCTCTCCCTAAGGATCACTTATCTAAATTACATTTTTATCTAAATTAGAAAGCACGAAGTGAAGCTTACTTATATACTATGGGGGATAATACTTCTGAGGTTTGTGTGAATTCTATGCTTTACATACAAAAATCTTCAATGTACCTGGTAAATAAACTTGATCTCTCACACTAGAAATCAGAGCCTGCCTTCAATTGTCCAGCAGGTAAGTGTAAGGTGGGGAAAGCAGTTCTCTGAAGGGCCACTACTTTTCTTCCTCCTCTTTGCTCAAGCAAATGTCACTGAATGATAATGATGCACTGCTTTGACTGCCAATTCCAAGACACGTGGATATTTTTTCCTGTGAAAGAAATATATTCAACACAGCAAAGAGCTAGATGTGGATATGCCTCTTCAACAACTATAGCACTAGGCTCCACAATTCTTTAGAAGAAAACTGGCTGCTGTATATGTTGAGAGTAATGACCATAGACTATTGGCTGGAGCTGTTGGGAACTGAGTTCCTCAAGGGAGCCAAAACTCCTCCTTCCTGCCCTACAAGTTCTTCTATCGGCTAGCACCCCATATTTGAGAATCTAAAAATCAATACAACTCCAATGTCAGATTATTTGGTGGTTTTAAGACAGTACAAGTAATACCTCATATAACATTAGTATCAAATAACACTAAAATCGCATAACATTAAGGAATCTGGGGGGAAGAATTGCATCAGATAACATTAAGATCCTATGGGATGCTTCAGCTAACAACCGCTAAAGCCTATGTGGTTACAATGTATCTCTATGGATCCCATAGGATTTTAACATGCATCAGATAACACTAAAAATCATATAACACCAAGACTTGTGGAACCAGGTTTTAGTGTTATATGAGGTTTTACTGTACCACGTAAATGCACCCTCAGCACTAGGTCTCTAAGAACATTGGCAGGGATGTTGCATGTGCACTTGCACGTATTTGAAGATGATGAAAGCACAAAGTGGCAGAAAAGCCTGAAACAAATAGCAGGAGACCAATGAAAAAGGGAGAATTGGAAACCAACTGATTTCCCATGAACCAGTGCGCTAGAATTTGTGTTGTGCTCGTAACTGTATGAAAAAAGCCTAAATATATTGCATTTCACCACTATCCAAATTTCCAGTTCACAGATGTTACTGCAGCCTATTAAAGTGTGGCAAAGGTATAATGTTGACCCATCTCAGTAGAACTGTAAAAATGTGATGCTGAAAACAGAAATATCAATTGATGACTTGAAAGACAATCTGTAAGAGCCATTTCCTTTATTATTGAAACTGTGCTAAATCTTACTGTCCTTGCGTAGATTCCTGAGGCTGGAGTATGTCCATTTTTCTTGCCCCAGGTTTCATTCCAAAAGCATTTACTGTAAAAGGTTCAAAAATTGCTGTTGCAATTCAATTCCACTTTCTCATACCGCTGGATATTAATAAAACCTGTTACCCCAGGAACACTAACGTAAGTACAGTAATACCTCGGATAACGTTTACCTCGGATAATGCTAAAATCACATAACGTTAAGTAATCTGGGGAGGAGAATTGGATCGAATAACGTTAAGGTCCTATGGGATGAATCGGATAACCGCTAAAGCCTGTGCGGTTACAATGTATCGCTATGGAGCTTTAACGTTATCCGATGCATCCCATAGGATTTTAACATGCATCGGATAACACTAAAAATCGGATAACACCAAGACTTGTGGAACCAAGTCTTAGCGTTATCCGAGGTATTACTGTACTTTTCTTTTAAAGGCATACACTCACGTATAACTGTCATGGGCTTCTGGCTTGTTTGCGAAGTACACAGAAGTTATAGCCTAAGAACAACCTAGTTTATTGCCATATTTTTACCATTAATTTTGTAGCACAATAATGAGATGTAATATTTTCCTGTTAATCTACAATAGCATATTATGTTCATAGCATTTTTTTTTGGCTGCATGTATGCTTGAGTAGAGCTTACAGTAAGTTTTATAACAACCAGCCTAATTCCTTATACTTTGTTTTAGATGCACTTCTCATGTTGCATTAGTTCAACTGGGTTTTCCCGGACAAAAATGTTGATACAGAATCAACAGTGTGGTTTACAGAATTATAAAGCTGAAGGAATTATTCTACATGGTTAAAAGAAATGCTAACCATCTAAATTGACAGTATTCTCCACTTTCTCTTTTCTTCAATGCTCAAAAAAACCCACTGTTCCTCTGAGAATTTTTAAGTGACGTTAAAATATGACTCACTGTAACAGTTTACAGGATAATCTACTGGCATCAGAAAACGATGTTGGAGGAGGGAATTCAAACAGTACTGCACCAGTAACTTTCATGATCAGGAACCAATGGCAAAATGTGATTGAACATATATATATTGTGTGTGTGGCAATATGGGAATAAATGCAGTTTGATGAACAAAAAAAAAAAAAAAAGCAATTTGCAATGGATTTCTCCATGTATCGATTAAAAATTCATTTTAGAATGTATCCATCTTTCTGTGTAATAATTTTGTGCTCAACTCAAGACACATGACAGTTGCCTTGAATGGCAAACCAAAGCCTGGGAATAGACAGAGCAACTTGCAATAGTTCTGCCCTCCTAGCTGAAACAGTTTAGGGTCGGAACACAGACATGGGAGGGACCTTTCCAGTACAAATGATACTGGACTTCACTGTCAATGTTTTCCCACATTCTTGCTAAGCCGGCCAATTGCTTCAGAGGTCTCTACTTGCTCATACATCCAACAAAGGTTTGTCAGCTAGCAGCAAACAACAATTCATCCAGTCAATACACATGCACGTCTGGAGCCACTTCTGGGAGTGGCATGGACATGTTTGGGCATGCACAGAGTATTTGGAACTACTTCATGGAATGGCACAGTGTCTGTGCTACTCCCAGAAGTGGTTCCTTACATCGCTGCACATGTGCAAATGTGTCCAGCCACTCTTAGAAGTGGTTCTTTACATCCCCACACATGCACAAATGTGTCCACACCACTCCCAGAAATGGTTCCGGATGTCCCTATGCATGCGCAAAAAACTCTGTGTCAGTCCTGGAAGTAGTTACAGAAATGCATGCACAAACATGCCGTTCTGCAGGTGTGGTCAGGCCCGCTCAGCTTTTCCAGGGGGGCATGGTCAGGGCCCCGGCGCAAAAAGTTTGGGCACCTCTACCTTAGCCCATATGCAGATGGCTCAAAGTATGCTTATGCAGCCTTTTTTAGTTGTCAGAGCTTGAATAGGTAAGGACAACTATGCAGCAGGCATGGACTATTCCTGTTCTTACTATTAGATGTTTGGGAAATGAGGGACTAAAAATGGGAAGATTAAGTAGGATAGAAAAGAGACATTCATTTAGTTCATTCATTCTCCAGACACACCGTTTCCCAAACTTTGGTTTTAGGACTTCCATTCCCAGAAGCCTAAGTCGATTTCCCAATGCACAGATCAGCCAATGTACTGACTTAAGCTTCTAGGAATTGAAATCCCCGTGTTTCTCAGCCTTCTGGCTAAGATCAAGTATGTCGATTTCAATTCTGTCAGTGTTCTGTGGAACACAGTTTGGGGAACACTGGTCAAGAGCACACAGTGTATTTGTTTGGATGTACTGCTTTTCCATAAACTGTACCATAGAAAGCAGAAATTAACAATTCAACTTTGTGTGACAGGGGGTGTTTTAAAGAGGTGCACTATGCAAGTAATGGATCACCACTTCAAAAGCCCTGTTTGAATATAATGTATATGTGCCATGGAACGGTAAAAAAAAAACATGGTGCAAAGGATTGGTGCCAGCTATCTCAAAGACAGCTATCTGGATATTTTGGTGAATCAGATACCTGGCTGCTGGGAATTTGATTCCCCACTGTATCTCCCAGGCTAGAGCCAGTCTGTGTAGCCTTATGCATGCCTCACAGTTCCAGGGCATTCCAAAAAGAAGGAAATGGCAAACCTCTTTGTGTACCTAGAAAACCCTGGAAAGGGTTGCAAGCAGTCAGAATTTATTTGATAATACACAATCAGTATTATTATTACAAAGGCAATGCAAGTACTGAGTCATCCAAAATGTTTGCAAAGTTTATCAACAGAAAGTGAGAATGTAAGAGAGACACTGTCTACCATCTGAAAACAGTAACATAACTGTGTTATTAGAGGACTAAACTGGATGGAGCTATAATGGTCCCCTAAATCATAGTTTGATGATGAAAACACTAAAATAATTATTTTAGTTTTTGCCATAACACACTTTACTGTTAGAGAAAGTTCTTCTCAAACCCATCTTTCCGCCTTATTGTTGAAAGGAGAAATCGCCTCTTCCCCAAAGACAAGAATTTTATCATAGTAAGTATGCTTTCCATATAAATGGGAGATCCTTTTTTCCCCTTAAACTCAGAACATGGTACCACAGTATATATTATTGTGCCATTTATGTATAAAATTTGTAGTCTTATTTCACGCATCCAAAAAAATCAGAAAAAAGGAACATTTTTGCATAAATATCAGAATGATAAAGCTAAGAAATACCTAACATATACTTTGCTCAGGCATGTTAAGAATACATTTCTTTCTCTCATTTCTTTTCAAAATCTTTTTAAACTGGACAAGAGAAATATTTCCATCTCTGTCTCCCAGAAGAAAAGACATGCTTTGCCTCTGATATTTACTCTTAAATGCTATGATCTAAAAATATTTTTTTAAAAAATAGAAGTTTAGCATATTGATTCAGGCAACCCAGGATATGGTGCCATTGCAGCACCTTGCAGCAACATTGTACTTTAATTTTATAAATGCATTCAAAAAGCGCACGCACACACACACACACAAAACTAGGTAAAACCAGAAAGAGAATTTTCCTAAAGATTTCTCTAAACTTCATTCACTATTTGTTTTTGTTCCTTCTTAATTAAACAGAAATAAATTCAAATATTTTAGTTTGGAAAAATAATAACTCATGACAATTACTTTCAGAACAAAAGCAAAACATAACACACATGAGAATGCCCCCAAAAAGTAATTCTGACTTCATACTCCCAAATTGTACAATTTATTTTGAATATTTCAGGTTCAGCTTCCTACTTATTAAGATTCTGGTTTACAATACCGCTCCAAAACAAAAACAGTAACATTTCCATTTCATATTAGAATGTCAGAACAGAATAAGTGGCAACCTGCCATAGAAATCCTATCAATAAGAATCAAAATGGCCCCAACCCAGAGAAAACTATGTTGCAAATCTATGCAAATTCACTTAGGAATAAGCTCTACCGAACTCATGGTTCCATTATGTTGTCACTCCTGTGGCTCAGATTATTGTTATTGTTCTCACATTTATATAAATCACTCCACAGTGCTAAGCAAATAACATCCCAAAGTATAGGAAACTAAATTGCTCTATACAAGTGATGGCCAACTTTGGCACTCCAGATGTTCTTGAACTTCAATTTCCAAAAGCCCTGATCAGCAGGTGTGTTGACTTGGGCTTCTGGGAATTGAAGTCCAAAAACAGTTGGAGTGCCAAGGTTGGCCATCACTGCACTGTTTCTAAAATGTACAGCACTGTTCCATAAACAGCTTTTTGCATCTGTTGGAAATTTCTCTTGCGCAGATGGCCAGTAAATTGGAGGGGATATACACAAACATATACCCATGCTCTGGAAATGCTACTGCAGAAGCAGGTCATGTTAGATTTTAATTGGGTTTGATTTTCCTGATTTCAAATAAAAATACGTAGGAAACAAAGTGATAATGCAGAGTAACATTTCCTATGGTGATTATAACACAACCTAATTAACTAATCCTTATTTTTTAAATGTGCAAGTTTTAGCCAAATAGTCTTTAGCAGTACAGTAATACCTCGGATGTTTGCATTGGATAACGCTAAAACCGTATAACATTAAGCAATCGGGGGGGGGGGGGGAATTGCATCAAATAACGTTAAGTTCCTATGGGATGCATGGAATAACATTTACTAAACCCTGTGCGGTTACAATGTATCTCTATGGAGTTTTAATGTTATCCAATGCACCCCATAGGATTTTAACATGCATCAGAGAACACTAAAAATCGGATAACACTAAGACTTGTGTAACCAAGTTTTAGTGTTAGCCGAGGTTTTATTGTACATTTAATTTGTTCCTTTGCTTCACTGAATAAAATCAAGGTGAGAAACAAATGCTAAACAAATAAAAGAGAAACAAAGGAATGATCTAGCAAAGTATAGTACCTTTTAATCCCTCTTTTTATGGAGGAAATGTGACCATGTGTATATCATTTGACATTAAGGGAACATAAATTTGCTTAATTTTGCCTGCATAATATACTATTTCTGCATTCATTACGGGGTAATATTTAGCTCCATTAACGTAAAATAATATTTTAATCTTCATTGAGACAAAACCTACAATTTTGACATTATCTGGAAAAGAACATTATTTTGCTATAGCTTGGTCCAAATCAGAATGTGTACAGGCATTTTTTTTTTAAAAAAATTGTTCTTACATCTATATTTACCCTTTGTCTAAATATTAACATGAAAATTAAGTGTCTATTCTCCAAATGTGTTTTGAAAGGCCATTTTAAAAAAAGAAAAATAGTATCTACAATCTTTAAAAGTGTCTAGGAGATAAGAGACTGTGTAACAATAATCGTGTTGCAGCACATGTTCCTCCAGCCCTTGGTTAACTTTATGGTTTTAAACAAGATACTGGGAAATCATTTTAACCATTCATCTCAATTCTGTGTAGCACATTTTATCCACACTTTCTAATAAAAAAAAATTAAAAAGCACAAACAAGCAAAACAGGGTAATTGAAAAAGACAAAATATATCCCATCAAGTTTCAACTTTTACTTATGGTTGAAAACACATAAAATGTGCCTCAAATGCATAAAAATCACAGTGGATTAGCAGCAAGATGGGGAATTTTAGGAAAACTTTTATCATTCACATTGTGATTATTTTACACACTGAATGAAATATCACTTTTTCACTCCTCTAAAAAACCTTGAGATCATTATTTTAAAAAGAAAAACCCAGACCACCCATTAAACAAATAAAAATGCATTACCCTTTTTGATGCAGAAAAATGAAATTATGGCAACAAAAGAATGAAAGCAATTAAAGTTTGTAAACTGTATTTCAATCTCTCTCTTAATTTTTTGTTGTTGTTCCCAAAGTGCAAGATGCAAAGTTCTCCTAAGCCTTCAGTAGTGCTTTTCTTGTAGATAATCCTTCATTTTGTTTGGCAAAGGCAGTTTTTGAATCAGATCTATTCTGGTATACTGGCGTATAACAAAGCGACACAAATACTGCAAGGAGCGCACCTGCATAAAACGAGATACCGGGTTGGTCAGTCTGACTGGGTAAGTTGTAGATCCAGGCAATCGAGATCTTGAATAGCAAAATGCTCCATTTTCAGAGTCCCTGATTGAATGTTCAATTAGATCAACTATAGAAGTATGCCCCTCCACATCTGGTTGTTCATAAAAGCTAAATCTACCATTTGAATGTTCAATTCTAGTATGAAGAGTTTTACCATGGGACCGAAAACTCAGACTTAAAAGATATCGGTCATCAGAGCTGTCTCGTACAAGAAATGAACCATCAGGGACATTGGTCAGTTTTCCCTCTGCTTCCCAGCGTGTAATTGGGCCCCAGTACCATCCTTGTTTTGCAAGTTTTTTCAATTCTTCAGTGAGACTTGTCACAACCATAGGGCCACTGTTTTGTACAGAATCATAAACTCTTCCAACTCCGGGCGCAGTGTTAGGGTCAAAATTCAAATGGCACCGCATGCTTTCAGCTACATGGACATCTGTGCCATTCAGGGCATTAAAGTTCCTTTGGATTTGATTATTCTGTATTGGAGGTAGCAGTGGAGATAGTGGAAGAACATCACTGTGATTAATTCTTGGACTTTGCAACATGACTCCTGTGGTACCAATTAATAAACTGCTTACTGCTTGGTCCACAAAAATATCTGGAGGAACTACTACATTTTGACTCACTGAGGCTTCTTCTTCATGAAATGTGCTACCACCCATTTCTGAAGAAACAGTTGAAACTTCCATAGGTGAGGAACTATCCAAACAGTAACTACGTGATCCTTCCAAAGGATACATTCCCTCATCTAAAGGCACAGTATACTGAATGTAGTCCTGAGGCATAAGTCCAATAACGACAGGCACATGCTCATCAATATGGAGATGCAAATCTCCATTCTGAGATTCTGTACTTTTTAATGCATTGTTTGGTTCCTGGAACATGCTGTCTGACTGCAAGTCATGGAAATCTTTGCGGACACCATTCAGTGCAGGACTTGGATTTGAGGAATGGACCAAGGCTTTTACTTTTACTTCCATTTTTATACATGTTTCTTCTGAGTTTGTTGGACGAAGGGGCCATGGAGTTGGACTATAATGGTGATTTCGTAAGGATGTGGATCTAAGAGGCCTCTGAGCTCTTACATCTTTGAAAGTTATTGGAGCAGAAGAAGAAGAAAAGGTGTCGTCATCAGCAGAGTTTACAGAAGGGGTACTACCTTTGTTGCCTTTCTGTTTTTGTTTTGCTGACAGTCGTCTTTTTAACGTACCCATTAAGCTTTCACTTTTAGATCTGTTTTTCCCACTTTTCTCATCTTCACTGTTGATGTCACAGCTAGCCAAATCTTTACCATAGCAGCTCCCAAATAGAGAGTCATCTTTTCCGAAATCATTTAATGATGGCTGTGCGACTACTACAAAGTCACTATCATCTTTGCTCTTATTTAAATTAAAAGATTTACGGATGGTCTTCAGACTAATTTTCTTCATTATGAAAGTACAGGCAAGTCTTGATGTTCAGCCCTTTTAGAGTTCTGTCCTTAAAATATATAAACAAGAATGTTCTTCATGGAGGTGCCTCATCCAGTCTCATTCAACTTTCAAGACCCATTTCCTGGAGGAGGGAAATATATAAACAAATGAATTTCATACAACACTCAAATGTGTAAAATTCAAAATTGTTAGTCTTTAAGCCACAGTTTATTTTTATTGCCCAAAGTATATTTTATATTACTTGTTGCTATTATTGGCTAATTAGTCTTCATGCTTTCTACTCAGGGAAGGAATAATTTGAGTTTTCCTCTCTTAAGAAACTTAAAGTTTCTAACTTAAGTGCTAACTACAGTATGCTGGAATGACCAAAACGGTAAACTATGGATAGATTTCACCTTCCAAATTAAAATGAAAAATGCACTACGAACAATTGTTTCAGTACTATTTTGGAGAACAGTCCAAACTAAAGACGAATTGTCACAAAGGTTCAGTTTTCAGTTAGTCTGTAAACCCAGCTGACACATTTTAACACTCACTGGCAAACTCTGTATAAAAAGAAAAGGTCAAGCCAGGAAGGAAGAAGTCATGTGGTTTTGTGACTGATACTTCTAGCTTTTTATAGGCTCTTTTTTAAACTTCCAACCTCAGCATATTGGAACAGGATATCCAAAATTTAAGATTCACCCAGAACAGGCAACAAGGTAAAGGAAAAGGTTGCCTTTGGCCAAAAGCCAGTCTTAAACGACTCTAACATTCGGTGCTCATCTCCGTTAAATAAATTTCATGTCAGAAATTACTCCTGGTTGAAAGGATTTTTGCTGGAGATACTCCGCTCATGGGATGCCCGAATGAGGCTCCTTTCATGTCCCCAAGATCCGTCATGCAGCACTCAGGTATTGAGTGGTTAAGACGCTGTTTACCTTCCCACCAAAATGGTTCCTATTTATCTACTTGCAATTTCTTGCTTTCAAACTGCTAGGTTGGCAGGAGCTGGGAGAGAGACAGGAGCTGATTCCGTCATTCAGTACTAGGGTCTCGAACAGCTTACCAGCAAACCTTCCAGTAGTCAAGTTTGGCATCTTAAACACTAAGCCACCACAGACCTTATAGGCAACCAAGAATAAAGCAAATTACCTACTTACACAGTGTTGAGCATTTTAAACAAAACATGCACACCAATACCCACAGCTATATACCTGGAATTATCAGGCTTCATATCCCACTTAAGAAACAAAAATCTTAAGCTTTACAGTTTGTTAGTGTACATCAGGGGTTTGCAACCCGAGGGCCGAACCTGGCCAACAAGAGCAAATCATCTGGCCCGCAGTGAAGACTGTGGAAGCATTTACAACAGCCATAAATATGCCTGTGCATACGTGCCCCCCATGGTTTACGGCAGGGGGAAACAACATGTCTAGCCCGCTCAGCTGTCTGAGGGGGAGTGGTCTGGCCCATGGCTTGGAAATGTTGAGAATCCCTGTTGTAAATGGTACTGCCCAGTATTTAAAATGACATATCAATGTGGCTGAACCAAATGGAAACTGTAAGCACAACACTATTAAATGTGATATAAAGATAAGACAAACACTAGAAACCTCAGCATGTTTCTATCTGATTTTAAGAGGGGCAAACCATCATAATGAGGGAACTGGCAAAAGGGAGGCTGAAAGGAAAAGTCAAATGCATCATGTCACTCCAAGCTGGGAGTCTAGTCAAAATTACATCAAGAGATTCAAGCTAGAACACATACAGATCAGGAAAAGAATGTCAAATTCTAAGAGGTCACAAACATGACTAATGGACTGTCTGAAAGAAGATACTAGAGATAAACAGGTTTCCTTCAGAAACTGGCGGAAATGTGGCAAAATAAAAGTGGAGAAATCATCCAAAGAAAATGCAAGTAGACAATTATGGATGAAAATATGTAATTTGAGAGGAATATCACTAAAGCTTCAAGAAGATCAAAGAAAAATTCTTTAAATACATCAGAAGCACAAAGTCGTTCAGGGAAGCAGTTTGTCACTGAATGTCAATGATATTAAAGGAATTTTGAAAAAGAATAAAGAGACTGCAGAAAAGCTGAGTGAATTATTTTCATTTGCCTTTGCTGATGAAGATTTATAAATATAAAATTATAAAATTATAAAAATAAAGATATAGGTCAAATGGCAATGCCTGGACTGATGTTTCTGAAAGGAAACAATAAAATCCTGAAGCAAATAGTGATGCTAGGCCTCACTAACAAATTACAAACAAATTAATAACCAAGTCCACTAATATAGCCAATCAAGAGTTCTTAATGAAGTCCAGTGCAAAATTGCTATTCTAACTAGAATGATATCAGTGAGTTAACAAAACATAAAGACAACAAAAAAAACCCCAATGTGACACTTTAAAGACTAACTATCACATGTTTATACCAAGCACTAACTGTGGCCTATATCCAGGCCAGAAATGCAAGCAAATGTCTTTTTAAAAACTCAAAACTAAAATATCACATTCTAACTTTAGTTTTGATTGGGGTGGGAATTTCAAGCTTGGAAAAAGGCCTGTTTAAGAGAGGGGGAGGGGGGATGGGATGGAAAGGACCCTCCAGTATGTCAACACCCTTAATTGATCAAAAGGGGGAAATGCAATAGTTTCAGCATGGTATAATCTGAAAGAAAATAGGAAAAAGAATTAGGCCAGACAGATATGACCTAGACAACATTCCTTGGGAATACACAGTGGAGGTGTGGAACAGATTTAATGGCTTGGACCAGATAGACAGAGAGTCAGAAGAATTATGGACAGAGATATGGGACATCATGCAGGAGGCAGCAAGGAAAACCATACCAAAAGAAAAGAAGCATAAGAAAGCTAAGTGGTTGTCCGATGAGGCTCTTAAAATAGCAGAGGACAGAAGGAATGCAAAATGCATTGGAGAAAGGAAAAAATACAGTCACTTGAATACAGAATTTCAAAGAAAAGCAAGGAGAGATAAGGAAACCTACCTGAACAAACAGTGCAATGAAATAGAGGAAAACAATATCAGGGGTAGGACTAGAGATCTTTTCAAAAAAATTGGGGAACTCAAGGGAGCATTTAAAGCAAAAATGACAATGATAAAGGACAAAGATGTCAAGGAGTTAGCAGATGCAGAAGAGATTAAGAAAAGATGGAAAGAGTACACAGAGGAACTCTACAAAAAGGACCTCAACACCCCTGATAATCACAATGATGAGAACATTGAACATGAGCCAGACATTCTGGCGAGTGAAGTCAGAAAGGCCCTAAAAAACACTGCAAACAATAAAGCCAGTGGAGTTGATGGTATCCAAGTTGAACTTTTCAAAGCCCTACAAGATGATGGAATCAAATTATTGCATTCTATATGCCAGCAGATTTGGAAAACACAACAATGGCCACAGGATTGGAAAAGATCAGTATACGTTCCACTCCCCAAAAAGGGTAATGCCAAAGAATGTTCAAATTATCGAACAATTGCGCTCATCCCACGCGCTAGCAAGGTGATGCTCAAGATAATACAGGATAGACTGCAACAGTATGTGGAGAGAGAATTACCAGAAGTGCAGGCGGGTTTCAGAAGAGGCAGGGGAACTAGAGACCACATTGCCAACATAAGATGGATCATGGAAAAAACAAAGGAATATCAGAAACAAGTCTACTTCTGTTTCATTGATTACACTAAGGCTTTTGACTGTGTCGACCACAACAACAAGTGGCAAGTAATTAAAGAAATGGGAATTCCGGAACACTTTATAGGCCTCATGAGAAATCTGTACATGAATCAACAGGCAACAGTTAGGACAGAAAATGGAATGATGGAGTGGTTTGGAATAGGAAAAGGAGTAAGACAAGGCTGCATTTTGTCACCCTGCTTATTCAACTTATACACAGAACACATAATGCGCAATGCAGGAATGGAGGAATCACAATTTGGGATCAAAATTGCTGGGAGAAACATCAACAACTTGAGATATGCAGATGATACCACTCTAATGGCGGAAAGTGAGGAGGACCTAAAGAAGCTCCTGATTAGGTTAAAAGAAGAGAATGAAAAAGCTGGCTTGAGACTAAATATCAAGAAAACCAAGATCATGGCAACAGGCCCTATCAGTCCCTGGAAAATAGATGGGGAAGAAGTAGAGGCAGTTACAGATTTTACTTTCTTAGGATCAAAGCTCACTGCAGAAAGAAAGAAAAAATTGGATTTCTAGCACTAGATATATTTAAAGCATTTTACTCTTTACAGTGGGGGACAATACAGGAAATGCTACGTCTATATGATTTTGGGAATAAATTCCAAGGAATCTTGTCTAAATTGTACCAACAAGGCATTGCAAGGGTCAAGGTCAATGAGGAATACACTGAGGAGATAAGACTAGAAGCAGGTACAAGACAAGGATGCCCATTATCTCCAGTAATATTTATCATGGCAATGGAATTGCTGGCCAATATGATACGACAAGACAAATAAATAATTGGTTTAGAAGGTAGGAAAATCAATTTATATGCTGATGACACTCTATTGACAGTCAAACAATCAACTCAGGTATTGGAAAAAAAATTCAACACCTTAAGGTTTTTAAGGAAATCACGGGCTTGAAAGTAAATTGGGAGAAATCAGAAATGATACTCTGTAACATGGAAACAAACGAACAGGAAAAAATTAGGACGAGATATAAAATCCAGGTCAAATGCTCAATTAGATATCTAGGAATAATAATAACAGCGAATTATAAAGATCTTAAAAGGTTAAATTATGGGAAGGTAAGAAAAGAAATTGAAGGGAAAATAAGAAAATACAAAAATTTGAATCTGTCCTGGTTTGGTAGAATAGCTCTTACAAAAATGATGCTTCTACCGAGATTGAATTTTTTGTTTGATGCTTTACCGATTAAACACAGCTCTAAAGAACTTCAAGAATACCAGAAATTGTTAAATAGATTTTGTAATGGAGATAAGAGGTCGAGGATAATTAAGGCACTGTGGTATATACCTCAAAAGGAGGGAGAACTAGGGTTACCAAACATTCAAAATTATTATAAAGCTTTTCAAATTAGGAATGTAGTAAAGATATTGATGAAAGAGGAAGTGAGCTGGGAAAGAATAGAAATGAAGGAGTTATCTCAAACGGGTAAGGCATTATTTTTGACTAAAGAAAGGAAAAAAACAGATAACAAAGGAATACAAAATAGGTTTCTAAAGATAACAATAGAGGAATGGAAAAAAGTTAAAAAATATATGGCACCGGGTATTTCACCAATTTTAGAAATAGAAGATTTTAATAATTTCCCGATAAGAATAGATGAAAGGATTAGAAATATACTAACAAATAATAATGTACAACTATTAAAGGATTGGGCAAGAGCTTGTAAGGATAGGGAGGAAAGGAAGGAACTTTTCTCACAAATGGAATTAAATTGGCTCCAAATTCTCCAGATAAATAAATGGAATAAGGAGAACATACAAGAAAGAGAGTTAGAAAGAGATTTGACAGAATTTGAAGAAATGTTAGATAAAATAAGAAAGGACAAGAAAGGTATAAAAGGGATTATTAGCAAACTATATAAAATGTTTAATAACACAGGAAATATACAAGAAATATTAAAAAATAATTGGGAGCAAGATTTAAATGTAACAATTTCTGAAAAAAATGGCAAGAAATTTGGCGGAGAAGAATAATGAAAACCATGTCAGTTCGGGTCAAGGAACATAACTATAAGTTGTTATGGTGCTGGTATCTGACCCCAGTCAGGCTGCATCAAATAGATAACAAGAAAAGTAACAACTGCTGGAGGTGTAAACAAGGCATGGGGACATATATACACATGTGGTGGAATTGTAATGAGATGAAAATTTTTTAGGGTAAAATTGAAAAAGAAATTAGTTGTATATTTGAACAGAAGCTTGACCTGGGGCCCAAGCCACCCCTATTGACACTTATTGAGGACTTTAAGATGGGAAATGATGACAAGGAATTATTATTAATAATGATGTCAGCAGCTAGACAATGTATAGCGAAGAAATGGAAAAATGAGTTAACTGTAAAAATAGAAGATTGGTATAAAGAAATGCGGCAAGTGGCATTAAATGACAAACTGAAGTGGGAATTGAAGGTTAAAAAAGTAATAGTCCGCGAAGACAAATTCTGGAGAATCTGGAAAAAAATTGTTGAGTATGTAATACTGAAAAATCAAGGGTTTAAACCTGTACAAGTCTGTTTTTGGAAAAATTAAATTGTTGTATTCCTGGACAATGTACACAGCACTTGGGTGAAGTCTAAGCAGATTCCTTATTTGAAAATTGACAAGGGCTGAGCAGCAATTAGATAAAAAATATATACATTTTGACTTAGAGCTTAGTAAGATAAGTCTGTTTACCTTTATTTCAAGAATTAGTATATGAATATACATTGTTTCTACTTTTTAGTTATTATTACAATAGTAGGATTGATCAAGCAATGAATATTGTATGAGTTTTGGTTTATTTTTACTTTTTATGTTACTGTATTTTAGATTTTGTATTGTGTGAAAATTATAAATAAATTTTAAAAAAAATTGCAAACAAAGATTCGCATAGTCAGGGCAATGGTATTCCCTGTGGCAATGTATGGTTGTGAGAGCTGGACCATTAGGAAAGCGGAGCGCAGAAAAATAGACGCCTTTGAGATGTGGTGTTGGAGAAGGGTTTTGAGAGTACCCTGGACAGCGAGGAGAACAAATAGGTCAATCTTAGAAGAAATCAACCCTGACTGCTCATTAGAAGGTCAAATAATAAAGATGAAGCTAAAGTACTTTGGGCATCAAATGAGAAGAGAAGATTCACTTGAGAAAGCCTTGATGCTTGGAAGGGTCGAGGGCAAAAGAAGAAGGGGATGGCCCAAGATGAGATGGCTGGATGGTATTGTGGAGATAATGGGCACAGAGCTGAGCGAGTTGAGGGGGATGGTGGAGGACAGGAGTGCCTGGAGGACAGTGGGCCATGGGGTCGCAGAGTGAACAACAAAATAATCAAAAAGAAGCTCCATGTAACTTAAAAAACGGCCCTGGGAACTGCATGCCATTTTTTAAGCAAATTTGTCCTCTCTGGTTCATCTCAGACATCCTTTGAATTGCCACATATCTCCATCCTTCACCTCCCTAATACTTGAGCTTAACTGTGCAAATTTTGGTGAGATCTACAACTGAACTTTAGAGGATTTATCTTTGGTCAGCAAATTTAATGGAAAATATTCAGAAATTATCAAATTGATTTCTACAGCATTTATGATACACAAACCACTTAATATAGAAAATGTTCACATAACATGTCTTACTTCCTTAATAGTTTTTAAAAGAATTTGACAATAGATATTCTCAATTAGGATCTTCACAACATTAGGCTATCCCTATTTGTAAAATAACTGTGAGATGATGTAAAGAATGAGATTGTCTGCTCAAAGATAAACAATGTCATTTAATCAATTACAGCTCTGACCTAATGTCAGTGATCTCAAGGAAAAGACTTTCACTTATTTTAATTGGATTTGGCCACTATCAGCCACTGCCTTAGCATTTAACCTTGAGAACAACATTAAGGTCCCACTGACTTTTCGTTAAATTAAACAACCAAAATACTTTCCCCAGCATATGTGTTCACATTCAAATAAAAACAAATGACTAGCTATTGTGTCTGGCCAGGTTACCCTGCTATGGTAATAGAGTAGAGTAGACCATTCTGCCAGCAACTCAAAACCAATTGTCAAGTGGCAGGGAAGTGGATTAAAATCCCACTTGAATCCATCTTGATGGAGGACAGCATCTTCATCAATACTGGCCTGGGGCCAATGAGGACTTTGTGTGCCAAAAGGGCTCAGGACCAGAAAGTGACTCATGGAACTGGATCAGTGGTACAGGTGTCACACTGCTATGGGGAAGGTTGCAGAAGACCAGTGTATTATATTCTTAGAACAATCTTCATGGCTGACTGCCATGATGATCGCTAATTTTCAGAATTTGATATGGCACAAGAAGCTATTGTGTAATATTATCAGCTGAACAGATCCACTACAGTGAAATTCACCAATTCTTTTCTATTTACTTAAACATACATTTAGTGGTGTTGGGCAAGCAGTAAAAATGAAAGCGGATTTTTTTGAGCAGAATATTCCACAAATCTTTGGATCTTTTGGTATAAAGTCTGAGGCTTATCATACTATTCTTTCACTGGAGGAGTAAGCCTATATTAAAAAGACCAAGTTAAGGAATACGTTAATTAAGCTGTTCTACCTACAGGTAAAGCAGACATGTGCAAAAAATGCAAACTGCTACAAATAAATGAAATGTCTGTGGCCCAAATAAAACAACATCATGAGAAACAATGTGAATTAAGACAACAAAAAGAACGCATTTGAACAGAAATATCTTCAGGTAAGTAAACATTTTTATTTAATCACATTTCTTCAGGACTGCCCTGAAGAACTGTCATGTTTGAGAAAAATTATATTTGCTGTTATTATTACTGTGTGTTATTATTATTTTGATACTACTGTTATGAAAAAAATAAAGAGCCGAACAAGAAATATTTCATTTTTAGATGGAACTTAGTGGCAGTAAATGCAATGAGTAATACTAAATAAGCAGAAATGTTACAAATAATAAAATAACAGCAAGCATTCACTTTTTGTTTAGGGAAATTCATCATCAACATAAGTGGTTATGGCAACTATTTACCTTTAATGTGACATCCACCTGTTCTACAGTTTCAGAGTTATCAGTCCAGGATAGTGTCTCAGTCACGTCATCACACATCCACATTATATCACCTAAAATAAAAGGGGGAAGTCAATCATCTAGGAACCACAATAACTAGGTTTGTGTTAACAACAGCAGATTGGAAGAGTTAATTGTTGATAAAAGTGCCCAGTTTGTTTACGCAACAAATTCATTTTTCATCTGATTAAAGCCCCACATTTAATTTATATTGTTCAGTCACAACAATCAGGATAATGTCCTTCTAGCTGACCTGATTTTTGCAAGGAAACTACTGGATAAAATGTATGACAGAGAAATGAAGCAATATCCAATAGCTGTAGAACAGGGTTTCTCAACCTTGGGTCTCCAGGGGTTCTTCAACTTCAATTACCAGAAGCCCAAGTCAGCACACCTACTGATCACAGCTTCTGGGAATTGAAGTCCAAGAACATCTGGGGACCCAAGGTTGAGAGACCCTGCTCTAGAGGGTAGAATATCTTCCTTACAGGAACAACGAATAAAGTCAGGAGATGCACACATAATAAAATACTAACATGAAGCAGAAGCAAAAGCAGTAACAACATGTCTAGTATGCAGTTTGGTCACAGACAATGCTGCAAAGAATATTTTCTTCTTTTAGATTCATTCATTCTAAATTGAGAAATTATTTGTGACGTGATAAAGCAGGAAAGCTTGTTTTTCTTTTCCATGTCATGAACAAACCAAACAATGAAGCTGAGTGAGCTACAGAGGACAGCACTTTTAAGTTTTTAATATGTGAACTGAACTGTTAAGTCTAAGGGTCTCTCCACCATCACCCAAAAGTTTTTTGTTCAATCACATCAGTTAACAAACATGGATTTTAAGCATATTCAAGAACACATAGTGTTATTGTTTTAGTTAGATAAAAGTATTTAAATTGTTATTATTAAGATAATCATTTTTCTCCTTCCAATACAGCAGAAAAATTGTCCAAATATGAATATTAGCTTAATCAACTAGAGCTAGATAATTATGAAATTATTCTATGATATGTTTCTAATCATATAGCCAAATCAGCAAATTTTTGATATAATTGTAAAACTAATATGAACAACTGTTATTCTAAAAAAACCTTTATGTGGTTGCAAATATTATTATATCAGAAAAAAAAAACCCTTTGTGTAAAATAAAATGATTTAAATTTAGTCTTACTAACTTGTGATCTAAATCGTGATTTATATTTATTTCATTTCAATCCAATCCACCTTGGAATAAACAGAATAAAAGTTTCCAATTTAGATGTAGTAAGAAACAACTGATTACTTTGAAAGTAAAATAGTTCAAAACCCTCTTCTTGCTCATATACCTGGAGCAAGGAAGAGAAAATACATGCTACTAATTCTTGTATCCAGAAGCCCAAGTCAGTAACATCTGCAGATCAACCAACAATAGATTGTCATCAGACCTCAATAAATTATGACTAGGGTAGAAAAAATTCTGCAACATAATGATAAACCCTTAGTTCAGACATCAACAGTGACCAATATATGTTTATAAATTACCCAGACCCATCTTGGTGCAAAAGCCTCTTGGTAAATTATTCTTGAGGGGGGGGGCAGGGAATATCCTGGTAAGCACAGAAGCAAACTTATAGTGTCAAGTAGCAGATAATTTTTCTTCTGTGTCTAGGCCAGATGTGAAACTGCCAAAGGTGAAGCCACCTTTTGGTGAATTCATTCTGTAGTTCCTTTCGCATGACCTAATGTGAGAAACATTAGCTGGCAAAACATTGCCACTGCCCATGGGTACACCCAATTGTGGTTAAAAATATTTGAGGAGGCTTTTTCTATGTACCTCTTGCAGATAATTATTGGCAGTACATTATAAATTCAACTGTAAGCACAAACTATAATTACTGCAAGCTACAGTATGCAAATCAACTAAAATCCAGTTTCATATCCAACGTTACTTATATTTCTGGGATTAAAAGCAAGTTATTGTTTTGTATGAATATTGGAAAGTATAAATGAATACATACATTTCTGGTTTGGTTTCATTTTGGCATGATAATGCTGAAGTTGTCATACTACTTCTAAAGGAATCATGTTCGTAAGAAGACTTACATGAAGTCTTGCTCTCATAGAAGTACAGTATGTATAAGAGATAAACATTATCCCCAAATCTGCTTTCACCTCTTTTTCAAAACACTCTTCGTTACTCTCTGTAGTTTCAACGCTTCTAAACCTGTTACCTTTCTACGATAAACCTAAAACTTAACGGTCTGCATGTAGTTTAGTGAAGAATAAATGGCACTGTGCTTATTTTAACTTTTCAAATTTTTTATCCAATACAAAAAGGAAAGATAGCAACTCCAAACAGTTTTCCTTCTGCATCATAAAATTGGTGCCATATATACTTGAGAAAATACAACTAATGAAGAATCCAGAAAATAGCTTTTCAAACTGCCTCTGCTTTGCATCCTGAATAAAGTTCCCTGAACGATTCAGTGTGACAGGTTGACTACAATATTGGACATGGAATAAAGAAACCCAAATTCAATTCCTCATTCTCTCATAATAATAATTTCATGTCAGAAATTATTCTGGGTTGAATGGATTTTTCCTGGAGAAACTCCGTTCAGGGAACGCCGAAATGAGGCTCCTTTCATGTCCCCAAGAGCTGGGACAGAGACGGGTGCTCAAACAGTCATGCAGTACCTGAGACTCGAACTGCCAACTGGCCAGCCTTCCAGCTAACAAGGCAAGCTTCTTAACCTCTGAGTGACCACAGCTCCTACTCTAGCTTGATGCTTTTGTCCATGACAAAGCGATTTTGGCTATGCTACAATATACAGTGGCACCTCATACAACAATTTTAATCCATTCCATGGGGCTTGTTGTTGTACACTAGTACCTGGGATAACGATGAGACTTGGTTCCACAAGTCTCGTCATTATCCGGTTTTTAACGTTGTGTGATGCACTGATTGAACATTCAAAAAAGCCCTGTTCTCTTTCCAAAGAGGAAAGGGAACAGAGAGGCGATCTGCCTGCCTCTTTGGAATGGGCAGTGGGGATTCCATGAGTGGAATCCCCACTGCCCTTTCCAAAGAGGCAGGCGGATCACAGCATGGGATCGGCTGCTTGGGTTAGGGGTTGAACTGGGCATGGAGGCCCTGTTGGCTTCCCCAGCCCCCCGGCCCCTGCTCCCGCTGGGAGGCTGGGAAGCCGAACGGAGAGTCCCCATTCAGGTTCCCAGCCATCCCGCTGCTATGAACGATTGCATCAGATAACACTAAGAGATCATTATCCAATGCAAAAAAAAAATATCAAAATTTGTTTGTTTAGATTTATATTGCTGCCCACTCGCCAAGGCGACTCAGGGCGGCTTACAGTCAAAACAGCAACAGTACAGTAAAAATCATAAAAATACAACCTCACAATATAACCGAAGTAGAACATAGACTAACTCCCCTCTGGCCGTTGCTGTGGGCCCAGAGGAAGGGGAGAGGTCCTCAGCCGCCTGTCAGGCCATGGAGTCTTTTCCCTCAGGCCATTGGTGTGGGTCCAGAGGAGGGGGCAAGGTCCTCAGCCACCTGCCAGGCCATGGAGTCTTCTCAGGCCGTTGGTGTGGACTATTCCATCCAGCCCACATCAGCAATCCCAGAAGTACAAACACACACATGCAAGCACGCCTTTGTAGCAGGGAGAAACCATGTGTCTAGTGCACTCAGCTGTCGGAGGGGAAGTTGTCTGGCCCATGGCACGGTAACATTGAGAACCCCTGATCTAGAGAGCTATAACCTCCCCACTCCCATTCATAATTTGTTCTGAGTAACATTTACCAACAGACATAAGCAGACTGATTTCTAAGGTTGCAATTCACAAAACACAAATGACAGTTATGTATATTTAAAGCACAGCACAAATGCATGAATCATACAGAATGTAGGCTACAATATATTTAACACTTGCCAACCATTCTCAAATATATGAAAAGTAAGGATTCAGTGTTACAAAGGAAAGATATTTCATGCTTTTACAGTGCAGGAAAATATTGAGATACACTGTACAGTACTTTTAAAATATAAAGAATAAAAGTTGCCATTTGTTTGCTTACTTGCTTCATTTATATGCTACTCTTCTTTAAGAATGGGGACCTAGGGCACCTTACAGTAAATTTAAAACCATAACAAGGGGTAAAATGGCAAATACTAAAATTGAATTCAACTATCATTATATCATCAAAATATATTTAAAATCAAAACCCTTGGAAACCAGTTAATAGCACAGTACAGTAAAACCTCATATAACACTAAAACCTGGTTCCACAAGTCTTGGTGTTATATGATTTTTAGTGTTATCTGATCCTCTATGGGATCCATAGCGATACATTGTAACCACACAGGCTTTAGCGGTTGTTATCTGAAGCATCCCATAGGATCTTAATGTTATTTGATGCAATTCTTCCCCCCAGATTCCTTAATGTTATGCGATTTTAGTGTTATTCGATACTGTTATATGAGGTATTACTGTAGTTCTATTTCAGCATAAAACCATAGGAACTATATCATCACCAGGCTCCAAGTGTCAATGGCCCACTTAAATAAAAAGGTTTTCACCTATCTTTGGAATTGGTGGACTGGGTTTCGTTCCATTCCACTGGAGGTAATGGTTAAGAGCAAGTGGGTCTATTACCCTACCCATTTCCCTATTTTGGAGAGCAACTAGGGCTTTGACATAATCACTTGCCAAGGCAAAAGGAAACTGCCCAAGAGCCATCCAGACACCATAAGCTTCCGGGAGTGGACTACAGTATATTGAGCAGCTTCCTTACATATAGATGTTACGAATTGCAACTTGTTTAAACTCCCACCAGACAGTGATCTCTGTCTATGGTAACAGAAGAATAGAGAGGGCCTCCACTTCCGGTTTACTATCCATTTGAGACATATAGAAAATCAGGTCCAGAACGTTTCCTGTAGCAAAAGTGGAGCCAGTTACTATTTGGAACAGACGCATAGTTGTCATGAAGGACATGAAGTTGTCAACATGGATACTGATATCTTCCAAAATCAAAAGGTTTCCAACTTCACCATCAAGATCAAGTCAGCCAGTTCAGGCAAAAAGACTGTTGAGCAGTAGAGCAGGCAGTACATCAACAAAATTCCTGATTTGTTATGGTCACCCATCTTTTAAGTAGATACACTCAAACCCAGCATACTGGAGAACAACAAACCTGGTGAGGGAAACAGACCACTACAAATCCACACCTCTATCCCCATTATTATTATTATTATTATTATTATTATTATTATTATTATTATTATTATTATTATTATTATTATTATTATTATTATTATTATTATTATTATTATTATTATTATTATTAACTCACATTTACTACCCCGCCCCAATCGGGCAAACCCGACTCTGGGCGGCCTACAACATGAATTTAAAATCACAAGTAAATCTATATAGTAATAGTATTTAAAATCTCAAAACCTTAAAATTTATAAAAGATTAAAACGGTGCAGCAAATAAAACAAAAGCATGAGGGGTGGCTGTCCCTTAAATAAGCCAACCTATGTGGGATCCCGTGTTACTAGGCCCCCATACATGCTCCGCCAGCCAGGTCTTTAAGCCTTTTCGGAAAGATAAGAGCTCTGCCTGTAGGCGCAGTTCCGTTGGGAGAAGGTTCCACAGGGCCGGGGCAAACACAGAGAAGGCCCTCTTCCTAGTGCTAGAGAGATGAGTCCCCATGGACTTGCCTGCTGCTGAACAGAGAACACTAAGGGACACAGCTGCAATAGATTATACTCCACTCACTCTCAACATCTTTCTGCTAGGTTTCCGTAATACAGGCCCAGTCTGCATACTCCTTTGAGCTCAGGCCTTGGGTTTATTCATATGCTGCACATAAATGATTTCCCCTTTACGTAGCATTTAAGAGCAGTGAATTTTGGTCAGGGAGCTTGCTGTTACTTGAAATGAGGGACAGACTGGACATGGCCAGAGTTTACCTGTGCATCTCTTGCACACAGTTTTAAAGCTCCTGTTCCCTGTAGTATCTCCTCCTACAAAGAACACGTTTGATGGAATCTCTTTGGTTCACTTTAACTCTTTCCTTCTTCTGGTAACCATGCCACCCTGCAGTGCCTCGCACACACAAAAATGGAGACAGGCACACAAGCACTAGTCTTTTCCACTCCTCCCCTCAGCTGAAGAACTGGCCCTTGTGCTCAGTTCCACACTGCATTAAGTCATCTATAAAACAGGCATTCCTTCTGGTTGCGACCCTGCCCCAAAAGCACTCACCTTGGACCCTTCAGTTGCACAGCAATGATGCAATCTGGGGAAATACATAGGCTCAAAAAAGCTGAGATACACCATCCAATGACCTAGTTCTGCAAGGAGGTATAGCTCCAAAATGTAACATGCACCAGGAACAGCAAAGTTAGGTGGTCAATTTCTCTAGCATAGGGGTTCCCAACCTTTTCAAGCTGGGGCCCAGGTCACATTCTCTCAGTCAGCTTAGAGGGCCTGCATGACGGGGTGGCTATTTTGTCCCAACAGCTTCAAAGGGAGCAGCCATTTGTTTCTTTGAATGCCCTTAGAGGGGTGGTGGTCATATGAAATGGTGCCATGGGCCAGATCTGGCCCATGGGTCCAAGGATGGGAATCCCTCATCTATGATTATGTAGCACATAAGCCAACTTGCACCAAGGGTCAACTATACCACATTTGGTGAACTACAGTGCTGTATATATATGTTACAATTTGCTGTAATATGCATGTAGTATTAGACATGCTGACTTGGAGATGTTCCAAATGTACACCAAGCAAACTTCAAGTAAACATTCCTAGGATTCCACCTGCACATACTTGACAGTATATGTGGAAAACACCACAGATTTTTAGTGGATAGAATGCCTGGCTGGTCACCATAGCTGAACTCTTACTTGCTACAGAGAAGACGGTTGCTTAATTTTGCGTGTCAATTTAAGTAAATTACCAACAAAATAACCTGATTCGTTATCTCTGATCAATAATATCTGACTTCAATGATTTTAGTATTTGTTAACAACACAAGTTATATCTCCAAAACCTGCTTAGTTTCAGTTTTTTAATTTGTCTTTTTGTGCTGTATTTCACATTGTCTGGGTCTACTCTTGATCGTCAAGCTATTGTATGTGCTCATTAACAGCCACCACATTAGATTTGGTTCTTTTACACAGAATGCATATTTTTCCTCCTCTGTTATTTCCATTTTTACAAAATCTTTTAGCAACGTGTAAGACAAAAAAATCTTGCAGGACCCTAACTATGAACCTTAGGGTTGCAAGTAACCCTCAGTCTACTGTTATGCAGGATTCTGATTAATTTCAAAAGCAAAAAAGAATTACTGTCCATTTTACATATAATTGTGTAAGTAATTATAATCTATAAATACATTTATATTTAATCTACAACAACATCCATTGCCACCCCTCCCGCTGTGCCCACCCCAACATATTGTATTATAATATAATGTAATGTATTGTATGTAAGCGGCCCTAAGTCGCCACGGCGAGTGGGCGGCAATATAAATTTGAACTAATAAATAATAAATAAATAAATAAAATATATACAGTAAGCCTATAACCTAGCTTTCAGCAAGATAATACTTTTCATATGTTTTGGATCTCCACTCTTAGCAACCATATTCAGTAATGGTCAGGGATAATAGGGCTTGTAGTTCGAAATATCTGGAAAGTAATATGTTTGAGAAACCTGCTCTAATCCAGTAGAACAGCTGGGATAAAAATACAATATTTTATGTTTAACCTCTTGAAAGTAGATTTTAAAAATGCTATTGCATAATTGTGAATATTAAAAAGCTGAGTTCTTCTGATTAGCAGATATTTACAATATCATGGTGATGTTAGCCATCACAAAACTTTCCTATTACTTTAACATTGTTAGACTGGTCCTCTTGCACTAACTCAACTAAGAAGCTATCTCTGTTAATAAATTTACTTACCAAGATCTACAGGCTTAAACAGTGGTGGGCTGTCAATAATTTTACTACCACACTGTGGGTGGGGCCGACTTCATGGGCGGAGCCAACAACATGACATCATGATGTCGTGGGTGGAGCCAAAGAAAAAAATAAAAAATAAAATAAAAATAAATAAAGACTCAGTACACATAAAAATAACATAAACAGACACTACATAAAATATCCCCCATCCGAAACGCAAAGAAAACAAACCCTAGTTCCTTATCTTTGCTGGGATTGGGCCGTCGGGGACTCGGGGAGCAGCAGGTAGGTGGCGGCCGTGCAGCGGCGCGGCCTGGCCAGGCCCAGCAGTACAGCCAGGCCCGGCCTGGTGGTGCCGCCGTGGGAGCCGCGTTGGCAGTCGCCGCTGCTCCAAGGACACTACTGCGTCCTTTCCAGGCAGCCTAAAATGGATGCTTGGAAGTGTACATGTGTCAAAATACCATTTGACACATGCACACTTCTATTTTTCAATGTGCATGCATCAAATGGAGTTTTGACGCATGCGCACTTCCGAGCAGCCATTTTGTGCTGCCCGGAAAAGACATCCGGAAGGCGGCCGGAGAGGCGACCGAACCGGTTGCCCAGGGGTTTACTACCCTCCCGCCAATCCCCTCTGGATTTCTGCTACTGGTTGGGCTGAACAGGTCCAAACCGGCAGCAGCCCACCAATGGGCTTAAAGCAATCTGTACCAGCCAATATTTTACCACTCAATCTTTTATCTATTAAATATTTTTGCCAAAATGTTTCTTACAACTTGAAAGTAATAAAATATGCCCAACATCATAATGTTTACCTGCTGGAAGATCAGAGGCATATATTGTGTGACTGACATAGTTACCTTATTTAAACATGGTTAATGAATATTCTATTCAAGGAACTCAATGAGACTCTTTCTGAGAGCTTCATGATATTCTAAGAGGCACATGTAATTTGTCAACCAAAGTCATTTACACAACATCAGCCACATTTCCTTTTAAAGTACTTTTATTGCTTGATGCTGCTCTGAAAGTAATGCATTCCATACTCTTATATTCTTCAACTGGAGATGAACAACAAACTAAACGTGATTTGTACTACCTCCTCTTAAGTGTATTTCTTGATACACAATTTCCTAAACTGCCACCAAATTCCATACAATTACTATTTCATGTACAGTGGAACCCCGCATAGTGAAAAAGCTCTGTTCCATGGAGCTCTTCACTATGCAGGTTTTTTGCTATGTGGATCCAGTGGGAGATCCCCTGCATAATGGAAAAAAAATGTTCGTTATACAGGGTTTCCATTAACCACGGTATACCCTGCTTAGGGGTGGGTTTTTTGTTTTTTTTGTTTTTTGGCTATGCAGAGTATCGCCTGAACGCTTCATTGTAAGAATTTTTGTTAAATGGAGTATTCGTTATGCTGGGTTCCACTTTGTTATGCCAAGGTTCCACTTATTCCATCAGCTAGAGAGGCACATCTCTAGCACAAGAAGGAGGGCTTTCTTCGTGTCCGTCCTGGGCCCTTTGGAACCTCCTGCCAACTGAGCTACACCTACAGACAGAGCTATTGCCCTTTCGGAAGGGCCTAAAAACCTGGCTGGCAGGGCAAGTGTGGGCCTCCAGTAATACGGGATCCGATGTTGGGTGGCTCTCACCCATGCTGCTCTAGGGTTCTTTGGGTTCCGACGACTCATTCACTAAATTTATGCGATATGTACCTATTTAACCAATTTTTACTCTTAATTACTATAATGTCCACTAATATTCTTATTTTTTCTTTTTAGTTCAATAAGGGAGATATGCTGTCTATAATTTTCTTTTACACCTTTTAAACTTTAAAATCTTTTAAATTTTTGAGGTTTTTTTGTAAATTTATAGCTTAAATTTTTGAATTAATTTTGAACCTTCAGGTTTTAATTTCTGAATTTATAGGAGTATAGTGGGATTGTTTGGTTTGTATTGTACTCAGTATGTATAATCTTTCTCTTTTTCTGTAAGCTGCCTAGAGTCGGGTTCGCCTAATTGGGGTGGGATAATAAATCTGAATAAATAAATAAATAATACATTATTACTAATTCTTATAATAGATTTTTATACTATCATTAAGCAACCAACATTAACAGCATTTTTTTTACAAAAGAGTTCAATGCATATCTACTCAGAAATTTAAGTCCCGGTCTGTTCAATGGGACTTACTTTCAGGTAGATGAGCAGTTATACTGTTTAGGACACACACATATGTATTAGAACCAAACATGCAGCCCTTATTCTTACTAAGCATGTATGATTACACTCTACATTTTAAATACTACTGTACTACACTAAATTTTGCATTTTCTGGCTAACTGAACAGAAAGTGGGAAGAGACAATTCAAGTGTCTCTCATCCTTGATTTACCAACCAGCAGTCATTTTCTATGATTTAAGTGAAACCTAACTAAACAAACAGTCTCTAATTATTAGAATACCTAGTGCCACATTTAAACTTTTCTGAAAATAATTAACAAGTACATCCAAGCACCCTTTCTGTGTTATTTTACCACTTTGGGTATTTCAAAATGTTTGCTTTCTGTCCCTAAATCTGCAGCTAGATCAATACATATGACAGCCAGTCTAGAAGGGGACATTTGGAACTGTCTAGTAAAGTTAAGAAGGATCTTATCTAGTGCAACCTCATTTATATTCTACTGGAGCTATCCTTCCAGCCACACTGAAGATGTTTATTCTCCTATGATAAGGGTTAGACCAGTGGTGCCCAAACTAAGGCCCGGGGGCCAGGTGCGGCCCCCGACGCCAATTCATCTAGCCCGTGAAGCCCTCGTCACTCCTGGAAGCGGAAGTAAAACGCGTCCGTACGGGCGTGTTTTACTTCCGCTTCCAGGAGCGACGAGGGCTTCATGGGCCGGATGAATTGGCATCAGGGGCCGCCCCCAGCCCTTAGTGACCGGCTTCCTGAAACATATGACCGGCCCACGGTCCAAAAAGTTTGGGCACCCCTGGTCTAGACACTTCTTTGGATCACTACATTTTGTTTCCTCTTTCATTACTGATGCCATCCTTTCCATCCTTCTGTTGAAAATCTATTTGGGGGTACAGTAAAACCCCAACTTACATATGCCTCAAGTTACATAAAATTCAACTTACATAATGATTTTTTGCACTAAAACCATGTCCCAGATTTACATAAATGGCCCAATTTACATAACCCAATTTCCTGTGGGTTTGCTCTGAGTTATGTAAAAAAATCATTTTTCCTATGGGGTTGCTTTGATTTACATAAATATCATTTTCCCATGGGTTTACTTCGAGTTAAATAAAACATTCATTTTTCCTATGGTTTTGCTTCAAGTTATGTAAAAAACCTATTTACATAAAAGCCTATGGAACCGACTTTTTACATAAGTAGGGGTTTTACTGTATCTTTCTTCCATTCTTCTCAGCTTCTCAAGTAGAATTCCTCTCACAAAAACTTTTCTGCGCTCAAAGCAAGATTTGAGTCTCTTTCTGAGGGGAAGAGTAGGGGGTTTAATATAAAGCGTTAATTATATGTGCCTTCTTCTTGGAGTTTTCTCTAGTTGCAGTGTGTGCACATGTATGTTAAGAAAGGGAAGGAGCATACTTGGTGACAGCATTTCTGTGTAGGAAATCAATCTGTCCCACCTGCTGGATATATACAGGAATCATTTTGCTCCAAGTAAAGTTTACCTAGTTTACTCATGAGTAGGTTGACCAAATTTAGTGGTTAAGACACTGAACTTGCCGACCGGAAGGTTGGCAGGTCAGCAGTTTGAGACCTAAGTACTGCACGACAGAGCAAGCGCCCATGTCTGTCCCAGCTCCTGCCAACCTAGCAGTTCGAAAGCAAGAAATTGCAAGTAGATGAATAGGTACCACTTCAGTGGGAAGATAAACAGTGATCCTTGTCTAGTCATGCCTGCCACATGTCCACGGAAACATCTGCACATGCAAATAGTGATGGCTCTTTGGCTATAAACAGAGATGAGCACTGAATCCTAGAGTCAGATATGACTGGCTTTCAAGCAAGGGTGACCTTTACCTTTACTTAAGGAAACAACAGCATCTGAGGACAGTGGCAACTCACCCACCCCTTTTCTGATTAGTCAGGGGAAGTGTTTAAATTGCAAATAATGTAAAGTAATTTGTCAGCTGCTTTTACACACCAGAAGTTAATATCAGAAGCAACCCATTCCCAGGGAATGTACTAGAAAAGAGCATTATGAAAAAGTTACGGTCTCAGACATAGTCTCAAAGGGCATATTTTGGAAGAATTGGACTTTCCCAACATACATAGACATAATTTTAAAAAGTGGCAGGTAGAGTCCAAGGACACTACCGTCAGGGATTTAGTGCATGAATTTGATCTGTTGAATTATGCTCATTAGTTCTTTTATTTCTTTTATTTCATTCATTAGTTAAGGGTGATGTTTCAAATGGGGGAAAATAAAGACATTATGTTCATAAAATTAAGGTTTTCATAAAATGTTCATAAAATCTAAGGTTTTCTGAGCTAAGGTAAAGGTCATCCTTGATCGAAAGCCAGCGCTGTCTGTGTCTGCAGACATTTTCGTGGGCATGTGGAAGGCATGAAACACTCTTTACCTTTCCACCAAAGTGGTCCCTATTTACCTTCTTGCAATTTCTTGTTTTTGAACTGCTACATTGTTTTAACCCAAAACCAGAAATCCCAAATTTATTTGTGGGGTTTTTTTTTTATATATTTTATTTTATGCACACGTGTCCATAAGCAGCCCACTGTATAAACAACAATTCACCACAGGTGAATAACTGCAAAGGATCTATTTTTAATAAATATTTCAATAGTCAAACTGCAAAGAAAAAGTGTTTTTCCTTCACAATTCCTTGAAAGCAGTTCTTCAATAAGAGAGAAAGCCAAAAAGGAAACTGGTTATGACCTCAAAGGAGAAACTTCCTACAGTGTATCCATTCTCACACCAATGTATCTATCCTGGTGTGGAGATATTCGCTGAGACGATCTTTCAAATGACATAACCCTTATTTTCATAGATGCCTTAGTTTTGGTGTTGTATCTTGACAAAAATACATGATTTTTGTCACATTGCAAGAGCTGTCCGACCACCCAACCTTAATGTAAGATGACCATAGAATTCACGTAAAAAAAAATACAGACAAACTTGTCTCCAATAAAACACACTGTAAAAGGAGAGGTCCCAAAGCTCATTTAGATGGGTTGTGTTAATGAACTGCATACAGAAAGTGCACCAATAAAGCTAAATGGTGGGAGGAGATAGTTTTTATAGAAATGTAAAAACAGTATTGGAGACATCACAAGAGTTATGAGAAGCAAAACAATCCAAATATATTTAAGCATAATTTTAACACATACTTATGTAGTTTTTGCAGAAAATCAAAACATCAACATGGGAAAATGTTCTCCTTCCAGGTTGGTAATTTATTGCTTTCTAGACTGCTCTCTGTAATGTGCTTGTGCAAAATCATAGGCACCATAAGAACACCAATGCATGGTAAATCACAAATCGTTGTCCTGCCACTTTGAGATTTGTTTATTTGGTCCTGTTAATGTTTCTTTGAGATAGCAAGTAGAAGATAGAGTTTAAATCTCTTGCTCTGAACCAAGAAATATTCTTGTAACTACCAACAAAGAGATAGATCATTTGGCTGAGGAAGCAATGACTGGGAGTTTGAATTCCAACCATGCTTTCTAAGAGAGTGATCAGTTGAGATCACCTAGAATATCAGTTATTTATGGGACTATATGGCTTGCCTTCTGTGTGGCCAGGAGAAGACGGGACTGGCAAATTGCCTCTGAGTACCTTACACACACACACACCCCAAAAAAAAAAAACAACCTGGAGGCTTGCCAAAAGTCAAAATCAATTTGACTGCACATTATTACAACCAAACGCCTTCTCTATATGAAATTCACCACCTTTTAGTGAACTTTTTCTATATACTGTACTGTATTTGATACTTAGCTCAGAGGCATTCACTTCTCTCTAACACTGTTATTACTCACCTGCTATTTTTTTTGCAATTATTTTTTTATTTCTTATCACACATATATTGCAACAAACATGTAAAACAATAATATAACAGAAAAATAAACAGTGAACAAAAACCAAAATTATACATATGATGACATATACGAATACACCCACCCATTCACATACATTTGCACGCACACTAACTTATAAACAAAGCATATAAATCGTTCCAGCTCGTGTTGTACATATAGTCCCAGATAAGTTGAATAGCTTGTGGATGTTAATATCTCAGTTCTGCCAAAACTTCAACATTTCTTGACTAGGTTTAATACCATCATTACTAGTCATACCAAATGTAACGAATGGTTCCCAGATTTTCCAAAATACATTCTTAGTGTTTAAACCTCTTCTAATCTTTGTTTCATTTGTTAATTTGTCATTAAGTGCTAAGCCATGCCATATTATACCATTTTCCTTTATCAATTATAAACTTGTTTTTCCATTCGCAAGCAATTAATTGTCTGCTATTTTTTAAAGCAACCTGCTATTTTTAAAAGCAACAACACACAAACAGGTAAAACAATCTGCAACAAAGATAATCTTCCTACTCACTGTCCCCAATACCTATTGTTCTACCAGCAATGATCTAATCTATTTCTTTACTATGGGAATCAAAGCTTGGAATAAAAATGCTAATGTCAAAGGACTGGTATTTAGAGTTACACATTATTTGTATCTATCTATGTATCTATTTATTTATTATTAACATTTCTACACCACCCTCCTCACCGAGGTGGCACAGGACAGTTTGACATCACATAAAAAAACATCTACAGCAATTCAGGCTAAAAAATTTAAAAGATCAAAAAGTTAATACCAAATTAAAACGAAAAAGTTTCCAAATTAAAAGATTAAAAGGGCGAGGGGGCTCAAATTAACCAGCAGGCTGGGGACATTGTGCCACTAGTACCACATACCTGCCCCACCAGCCAAGTTTTTACACTTTTCCTAAAGGACAGCAGCTCTATCTGGAGACGTAGGTCAGTTGGCAGGAGGTTCCATAGTGCCGGAACGAACACAGAGAAGGCCCTCCTTTTGATGCCAGAGAGGTGATCCTCTCTGGCAGATGGCATGACCAGAGAACCTATCCGGTCCGCTCTGGTGGGATGGACAGATGTTCTCAGGGTAATGTGTGTCTCTTAAGTATCCCGGCCCACTACCATGTAGGGCTTTAAAAGTAATAACCAGCACCTTGAATTGCACTCGGGAGGCATACGGGAAGCCAGTGCAGCTCCCGGAGCAGTGGTGAGGCACGAGTATAACGCCCGGCCCCCATCACGACCAGGGCAGCTGCATTCTGTACCAGGTGCAGCCTCTGAATGGTCACCAAGGGCAGCCCCATGTGGAGCGCATTACAATAATCAAGTCTGGAGGTGACCAAAGCATGGGTGGTCATGAGTATCCCTAACTGAAACTCCTTCAGCTACCAAAACAAAAGCTTATCATCTGAAACATGATTTCTCCACTATTCTACTAAATGGGGCTATTTGTTGTAGAAAGAGAAGTGAAATAAAGAACGAAATTACCTATGAAACTTGTTTAAAGCAGCAGTTACTTAATCAAGTTATTATAAATCAGCATAACCAAATAGTTTCTGCAGCTACAGATATTACTCTGAGAGAAATCAACCACCCTACTTTTAAACCTTTTACAGGTACAGTACCTGGAAGTAATGTTCCTCCACTCCTTTGTCAGAATCATGGCACTCTATGACCCTTGGAGCATGATTATCCCCAAATTTATACTTCAACAGAAACAAAGCAAATAGGTTGGGAGAGAGGAAGTGGATGCTCCTATATAGGAACCAGCAAATCTACCCAAGTGTGTTTTACCCAAACTTTTGACAAGAAATGACACTTTCTTCACTTTGGAACTAGCCTCACAAACACTACCTTCTCAATTAAGTCAAAAACACTCTTTAGGATAGAGGTAGTAGATGGAAGAATAATGTGGTCAACTACCTCTCTGGTTGTATCAGAAAAACAATTTGACTCAAATTTGGCTGTGAAAGTTAAGAGGCCAACTTCTGCCCACAATCAATTATTATTTTAAGTGCAGAAAAGAAGGCGATTTTATACAAGATTATAGCTCTAAATATGTGAGATGTTCAGATCTCCTTAATCTCAATCTCCCCTCTCCTTTCCCAGCATATATAAATAAACCCCTTTAAGCAAGGGGGGGAATAAGATACTGAGAAAGGAGGGGAAGATTGAGGAGATCTGAACATTTCTCACACATATATAAGGTACACTGAAACAACTTTATTTTATTTAATGATCTGAGTTTTTATTCTAAAATAACAAATTACAAAGTAGTATACACAGACCTAATATTCTTACAACTAACTACAACAACCAATATGCTAAAAAAAACTTTTTAAAAAGTAAGAAGAATGCATTACAAGGTTACATTAATATCCTGCTCACCGAACTGCGCCTTCAGACAGAGCTCCTGCCCTTCCGGAAGGGCTTAAAAACCTGGCTGGCAGGACAAGTTTGGGGACCCGGGAATGTGGGTTCTCATACTAGGTGGCTTATTTAATGGATTGCCACCCCTGGGTCTGAATGTGGGATTTGTGTATTGTTTTTAACTTTAAAACTCTTGATGTTTTTATTGATATAGATTGTTTTATGTTTTTATTTTTATTTTTGATGTAAGCCGCTCAGAGTTGGGTTCTCCCGATTGGGGCGGGGTAACAAATGCAATTAATAATAATAATAATAATAATAATAATAATAATAATAATAATAATAATAATAATAATAATAATAATAATAATAATAATAATAATAATAATAATAATAATAATAAGAAGAAGAAGAAGAAGAAGAAGAAGAAGAAGAAGAAGAAGAAGAGAGTAAACAAAACAGCAAAAAGAAAAAAGAAAAATTTTGTGGCACATTAAAGATTAACTCCTGTATTTAAATGTGAGCTTTCATGGATCAAATCCACTTCATCAGTTAGTCTTTTAAGGTGTCTTTTTTTTTGGTCTGCTTTGTTTAGATATGCTGGCACAGACTAACAGGGCTACCACTTCAAACAGTCACTAATAAGTGCACCCACCACCTATATGGGACATTATAGATTTCGTCCATTATTGTTATCGTTTTCATTTATTTTTATACAGTTATTTATTTATTTAGATTTATTATCCCGCCCCAATCAGGCGAACCTGACTCTAGGCGGCTTACAGAAAATTCATAAATTAAAACCTTGAGGTTCGAAATTACTTTAAAAAATCAATTAAAAAAAAAGAATTAAACCATGAATTTACAAAGATCTAAAAAAATTAAAAAGGTTAAAAAGTTTAAAAAGATTTATACATCTCTTTCCAGGTAGTCGCATCGACTTGGGGGGGGGGGGAGGACACCTCATCTCAACCCCTGGTCCTGAATATCCGAAACTGGAGGGGAAGATTTGGGGAAAAGAGGCTTAAAAACAAACAAACCAACCAACGCACTTGGGGAAGGGGAGGCGTCACGCTTTGAGGAAGTTTACTAGTCGGGACTCTCAAAATGTCCCTCAAAAAAAAGAGAGAAGCGAGGCCTCCTCGTTGTTTAGGGGGTGGTGATGATGATGATGATGACAGACAGACCCCCGCCTTATTACGGCTCCGGGGAAGCCACATTCCCACCGTGCTGGGCTGGGGAAGGGAGGCGGTTAACGAGGCGGAGGCTGCTACCGATGGGCCACCACGGGGGACTGGGAGGGAAACTATGGGAAGGGGGAGGCTTCATCTTGGCCGGGCTCTCTCTGGGGCTACCTTTGCAGGCCGCAGCCGAGCCTCGTCCCTTCCTTTACCTCCCCTTCCTCTGTAGGCCCAGGCAAAAGGGAACAAAAGGTGCGAGAGAAAGGCCGAGGCGCCAAAGGCGAGCCAGGCCGTTGGATCCCCCTCCTCACCTCAAGGGCTAGGGGCGCCCCCCAAATCCCAAAGAGGCCCGGGTTCGCGCCCAGGACAGGGTGGACGTTGACCGGGACTTACCGGGGAGCTGCTGCTGCTCTCGGGTGGGACGGCGGCCGAAGTCCGCGCAGTGTCCCCAGGCCGGCCGGGCTCCAGCGCCGGCTCCGCCTCCCCCCGGGCTCCCTTCCTCGCCGCCGCTTCCTCCTCCTCCTCCTCCCTGCTCCGGGAGTTGCGGCTTCTTCTTCCTCCTCCTCCTCCACCCTCCGTCTTCGCAGGGGGGCAGCCAGGCCGCCGCCGAGCCAACATACAAGGAAAGAGCCTCGCCTCGCCTCGCCCGCCGCAGGAGCAGCAGCTGAGGCGGCGGAGGCCGAGTCAACGCCGGCTCCCTCGGCCTCTTCTGCTTACTAGGCGTTGTAGAGCATGGTCACACAACTCCCCACAACACACCACACACGTCAGGGAAACCCCCTCGTTGCCTCTCTCTCGCCTCCCTCTTTCCTTCCTCCTCCCAGGATATATTCGCCCGCGCTTTTCCGCCGCCCCCCTTTGTCTCTCTCTTCTTCTTCCTCAGGGTCATTTTTACTCAGCACATTTCTAAGACGCTTGCACTTCTCTCTCTTATTATTATTATTTTTAATTACATTCATCTGTTTGGCTTTTGAGGAGGGTGGGCACTTCAACGCCCCTTCAACTAGGCATTTGCTTACTACTAGTGCTTCTCTGCCCTTTGGGCAGCTTCTTTTTTATTCTTTTGGTGTCCAGATCAAACTTTGGACTGGCGAAATGAAGCCTTGTCGTTGGCCAGAATTCAGTCTTCGTTGGCACATGTTTCTGGTAGTCATCGGCAGACCAGTCAATGAGCCGGATTCTGTATCCTCTCTACCTTCACGCATCATGTTGTTGTCGGCCAGCAGCCACCACTTGAGCATGTTGATCTTGGATTTAGGGCAGTGGTGCCTAAACTACAGCCTGTGGGCCAGTTCCGGCCCCCGAATGCCAATTCATCTGGCCCACGAAGCCCTTGCTGCTCCCAGAAGTGGAAGTAAAACGCGCCTGTCCAAGCGCGTTTTACTTCCTGACTGCTCCTTGGAGGGTCAAATAGTATTATTATTTTTATTATTATTAAATTAGATTTATATGCCCCTCTATTCACCTCACTGAGGCGACTCAGAGGGGCTCAGTAAAGATGAAGCTAAGGTACTTTGGATATCAAATGAGAAGAGAGGACTCGCTTGAGAAGGCCTTGATGCTTGGAAAGGTCGAGGGAAAAAGAGGAAGGGGCCGGCCCAAGATGAGATGGCTAGATGGTATTGTTGTGGAGACAATGGGCACAGAGCTGAGCGAGTTGAGGGGGATGGTGGAGGACAGGAGTGCCTGGCGGGCAATGGTCCATGGGGTCGCAGAGGGTCGGAATCGACTGTGCGACTGAACAACGTGGGCCAGATTAATTGGTGTCAGGGGTCAGATCTGGCCCATGGGCCATAGTGACCGCCCCCTGAGTCACATGGCCGGCCCAAAAAGTTTGGACACCCCTGATTTAGGGTCTCCAGCCCTCAGACTGTTCAGAGTCCTCCAAGTGACATAGGGAAGGTAGAGTTTCCCAGTCATATCTTTTAATGTTCCTTGTCCAGTGAGCTCTTTCCTCCATCTTCTAATTTGTTTTTGCTCTTGCTTACCCTCAAAGAACCATAAAGTTCTTCCTGGATCTAATTTGCTGGAATTGAACATATCCATTCAGAAGATCCCGAGGGTCATTCTCTTGTTTAGTTCTCTCCCGTTGCTACTTCTCTACTTAAATTAGGTAGAGTGATACCAACAAGTGGATTTTTTTTTTAAACTGGTGTAGATTTGAGGCATCCTGTCACTATATGCATGGCTTCATTAACAGTGATGTTAACTTGTTTAGTGTGTGCCAATTCACTCCATAAGGGAACAGCATACTCTCCTGCAGAAACGTTCAGAGCCTAAGCCAGTGATGGAGAACCTTTTAGAGACCGAGTGCCCAAACTGCATCCCAAAACCCACTTATTTAATGCAAAGTGCCAATACAGCAACAGGAGAGGAAGGAAACACTTCCATTGGGATGCTGGGCAGAGAGGTGGGGTGAACTCTGTGCTGGGGGAAGGGAAGAAGCTCTCCCATTGGACTGCTGGGCAGAGGGGCGGGACAAACTGTGCTGGGGTGACTGCACGGGTGCCTACAGAAAGGGCTCCGAGTGCACCCCTGTGTGCCATAGGTTTGCCATTACTGGCCTAAGTTGTTGTATGCAGCGTGGATAGTTGAACTCTCCATGTATAGTTTGTGAGTGTCCTGGTGATGTTTTTCATATTAACTTCAGGCAATGCTGCTTAAAAGAGTGTCTTGTCAAGTGTCATGCTGAGGTATTTCGGAGCTGAACAATGCTGTAATCCAGGGATGTCCAAACTACGGAACGTGGGCCAGATTTGGGCCCAAATGCTAATTCATCCAGCAAAACATTAAAAGTGGGTTTCCCATTTCAATCCAGCTGGTAAACTGCACCAGTATCTGTTATCAATGTTGCTTTTCCAATTTGCGTTTGTCAGCCTAAAAATTATTAATGACCATAATGATGACTAATTATAATAATTTCATGTCAGAGATTATTCTGGGTTGAAAGGATTTTTGCTGGAGAAACTCCTCTCAGGGGACACCCAAATGAGGTTTCTTTTATGTTCCCAACTGCAGCCCTTTGGTATCAAAACTCGACCTTCCAGTCACCAAGCTCATCATCTTAAACCAGTGGTGCCATACTTTTCCTGATCTGGGCCGGTCCCACCCCTGACACACACCTGCAGGGGCCGGAGGTGGGCTGTTTCTCCTGCTGACCATTTTGACATCAGCAGCAGGGGTGGTGGAGGCAGCGACCACACTTTGTCCTCTCTGTTCCGAGCAGCTTCTGTCTTGGTCACCTCGCTTCAGCAGCCTTTTTGGGACATGGATCGCTGCCTTGGGGAAATTTTCGGAGCCTTCCCCACTTCAAAATACACGGCACAAGAAGAGGCTCTTGGCGCACCTGGAATTACAAGGGCTTCTCCTAGCGTGACGTATTTTGAAGTGGGAAAGGGTACGAAAATTTCCCCAAGGCAGCAATCCACGTCCCAGAAGGCTGCTGAAGCAAGGGAAAGGCTGCTCGGAGTGCAGTCGCTGCCTCTACCGTCACTGCTGCTGACATCAGGTGGTGGGGATAGGTGGGGCGGTCCACGGTGAGCACAGGTACTCACCTGTCAGCCATATTAATGAGATGCATGGGCCTAATTGGACCCACAGCTGTTGTTTGGGCGCCCCTGTCTTAAACACTAAGCCACCAGGGGAGCTGTATAATGACTAATGACACCACCACAGTGTTAGACCTTTTGCATTTTTTTCACATTGCAAATTCCATTTTATAAATTACCATCTTCTGAGGTCATACTTCTTGCATCTGAAGAAGTAGATAGCACCCCATGCCAAATAAAACCTGTCACCCAATTCTGGGTGATTGGATTCACTCTCTGGCAGAGGTACTAGAAAGACCCAAGAACTTACAATGAGGCAGGGTTTTCAGTCAAAACAAAATATGGTTTATTGGGAGCAAAAGCAAAGGGAAGCCTATTCAGGCATATAGTCTGGCCAGACCTATAATTCTAAATAGCTAACCTTCCCGCAACCGTTCTGAGGAAAAGGCCCCCCTCGTGATCCCTGCTCACAAAATTTGGTGAACAGAAGATGCCCCCCACCCACCTGGAAGGGGTATTTAACTAATCTATCTAAACTAACTCTGCATGCAAGGGGAGGGGAGGAGTTTGGGAGGAGGTAAGGAAATTAACATATTTTAATTACATGCAAACATAAAACAAAGGCAGCTCTGAGGTCAGAGGCTTTAGTTACACAAAAGCGGCAGATTACGGCTATTGCTGAAAAAAACCGGTTATAGAGAGTTTACATTAGGTCAAAGGAGCATATTTGTGGTTGACAGGAATATCTCTTTGTTCTCTGGAAGGCAGGACCGGCCAGTCCATCTTCGTTTGCATCAGCTTAATGTGGTGTGAATCTGCTTGGATGGACAGGAACAGATTAAGTAAATGCCTGTTACTTAAGTAAAGAGAAAAGTTTTAAGTTAAGTGGTCCCCAGGGTGAACTCCAGTTAACCTTTGTACCTTGCCAGGTGTGTGTGACTTGTCACGTCCTCTCTTCCCCCTCCCCCTCGTGATCAACTTTGGGGTTGTGTGGTTGTTCCCCACAGAATTTTGCTATGTTTATCCTTGGGTCAGTGTTCTAATCAATGTTTAATCAAACCAGAGGAATGAGTCATTCAGCTTCCTTTGTGAAGGAATGAAAAGGAATTTCTGCTTATCAGGACACCCGACAAACCGGTTTTCACACCCTTTGACCCAGTACACAATGGACCTTATTTTTTTACATTCCTTGCCAGAGTCTATTGACTATTGGGTAATCCCCCTTCCTCCTTGAGAGCATTCCAATCGTATGATTTAACTTTTGGCTTCTACCTTATTTTCCATGTGTGTGTGAGTGTTGTGATTTAATAAACGTTTTGATTAATTATAATGCTTTATTCAAAATTTTAGGTAACAAACCTATCAGTTACTCTTTAAACTGTAATAAAACATTTGCACTTTTTTTAAAAAAAATCTATCACATGTAGTGAGTTTCAAATTTTTTTAGCCTATTCTGTGTCCTCTGGATTCTATTGCATGCCGTGTTCAGGGCCAGGCCTGCTAGAAAGGAAGGAGATACGTGTGCTAAGGATCTTTGACTATTAGTGGACTTGCAATGGCTGGGTCTCCATTGCAAGAGCATGGGATAGTGATTTGACTTGGGTGGAAGCATCAGGAACATAGCCAAATAAATTCCCAATCCATTTTTGAGTTCAATTAGTTGTCCATGTGGGTTAATACTATTTTCTCTGTCTGGTAGCAGCTTTTCCAGTGTCTTGGGAAGTGGTGGTTTATATTTGCTATATGTTCCTTTTAGCTGGAAATCTGAGAGATTGCATGCAAAGTGTTTATTCTTTCACCAAGTTACATCAAATTAGTTATCACAGAAAAGGACAGAAAAAAGATGAAGTTGGTATGTTAGATATCTGTGGCATTCTGTGTGGCTAAGTCTTCTGTTACATGATAGCTACAGTTTTCTTAGTAAAGGGGAAATGCATTCAAGGGATTTCCCTGAATCAGGAAGTAACATTAGAGTCTTCAACTATTGTGGTTTTTTTAGTTTTTTTATGTTTGTTCACACAAATTCTCTTTTTAAAATGGTTCCATTTTTCAATATGAATAGGAGAACAACAGGAAGCTTCACTTGCATCAAACACAAAAGACAAATCTAGTTATCAAAGGATTATGCTTATTATATTATACAACAGCGGTTCCCAATCCTTTTACGCTGCGGGCCTGAACATGCCCCCTGAACAGCTGAGCAGGCTGGATCATGCCCCCGGAAGCAGAAGTAAATGTGCTGACTTCTACAGTTACGACAGCCGTGGACACATTTATGGCTGATGTAATATTTGCATATGCATGGGTATGTTTTACGGCTGTTGTAAATGCCCCCATTCCATTTCCGGGTGTAACAGGCCACATGAAATGGTGCCGCAGGCCATAGGTTGGGAACCCTGTTATACAAAATACTTCAGCAGAAGTTTTCGGCATACCTCATGAAATACCCATAGATTCCCATGTTCATCTGTGTCACAGTTCACACATTCTTCATTCATGGTTAACAAGTGGAGAATTGTCTCTCTTTGTTCAGCCAGCAGGGAGTAGTTTATTTTTCTCCAATTCAGTTGGCTTTACTTTTATCCACTTTCTGCCCTGTGTGATCACCTGATGCAATTCAAAGGTGTGGTTAGTCTTACTTAAACAAGTGCCTGTTTTCTCCAAACTGTGTTTCTTTAAAGGGAAAAAAAGCTTTCCAAAGTTAGCACTTTGTCATATTGGTGCTGTGTTATTTTGGAAAAAATATTTTTAGAAAGCAAAGGGAAGAGGTGGTCCCTGTGGAAATCACTGATTTCATTTCACAGCTTTCTGCTCCTGCTCCTGCTGGCTCCTGCAATGTGACGGTTGCTTGTATTTGTCTGCACAGCTACAGTGATTATACCCACGAATGCCAGCAAGGACACAATTCAAAAAACTTGACTCAACCCAGGTTTTCCCCACTGTTTATCTGCACACTAAATCTATTGCTTAATGCTTTTCTTACAAAGAAATTACTAGATTTCTTTGCAAGAAAGAAATCTACTGTATTTCAATGTGTTGCTTTAGTTTACCAAAAAAAAAAGGCATTAATGCTTATTATTGTCATTAATTTAACATAATAAACATTTTGATCTGGTAGATTTGAACTTTATAGCAATAAGTGATTATCTTAGTAAAGGTCGCCTTTGCTTGAAAGCCAGTTGTATCCAACTCTAGGGTTCGGTGCTTATCTCTGTTTATAGCCAAAGAGCCAGTGCTGTCTGTATCTGCAGATGTTTCCATTGTCATGTGGCAGGCATGAGTAGACACCAGAGTGCACATAACGCTGTTTACCTTACACCAAAATTGTACCTATTTATCTGCTTGCAATTTTTTGCTTTCAAACTGCTAGCATTTGGGTCTTGAACTGCTGACCTGCCAACCGTCTAGTCCTCAAGTTCAGCGTCTTAACCACTAAGCCACTACAGTCCCCTCTGTAAATATTATCTGGCTCATTTTAACTGATTAGCTGCTATGTGCTTATGTGATATAATGGCAACATATTTGAAGAAGCAATCAAAAGTTTTATGCCATGTTTCCCTTTCATGGGAACGAATTGTAAAATAGCAACGTACAGTACAGTACTTTAAAACAATAATCTGTTTATTCAATATAGTTCCATTTAATCAGACAAAACCCAGCACTCTCCACCCCTTTATCTCATCTCTAGCTTTGCACAATTGATGTGGGAAGTGGATCACAGCAGGAGTGAGAGAGCTTCCTCAATGGAATAATGGATACATCAGCACTTTACTATTTAAGTCCTTGCTCTACCAATTCCATTCCTGTTTGGTGGGGCATCCATAGTACAACACCGTTCTTTCATGCCCTAGATATCTCATATTTATTATTACATATTATATTGGTGCAGGCTAAGGGTTGCTGGAAATGGATTAGTATCATACTACAGTATCCTCAAAGACCTGTGGTTCTGTGGTGATACATATAGAAGAAAGCTGAATACATTACTGTACTATGCGTTGATGTAGTCCAGGGGTTCTCAAAGTTTTTCAGCCATGGGCCAGACCATGCCCTCTCAGATAGCTGAGCGGACCAGACTGGTGCCGTAAAAAGCGTCCACAGCTGTCATGAACATGTTTACAACAGATGCGGACTCTTTTATCGCTGTAGTAAACACATTTACATGGCTATAAATGAGTCCATGTCTGATTTTGGCTGCGGCAGCTAGAGCAAGGTTGGGGCAGATTATTTGGCACTCTGGTCTGGATCCTGCCCATAGGCCATAGGTTGAGAACCCCTGATGTAGTCAGTTTCTGAAAACTGAGTTAAGGACATAGTAATGAATGCCATGCTAAAGTTAATAAGAAATACATTCTTCTGACTTGAGTGGATCAGAGTTTTACTAAAAGAAGCTGGATGATTTATTTCAAGCCACAAGGGAAATATTAAGTAAAGATAGGAATTTAACTAGTGTTTTTAAGTCCCAGACACAGACTAAACACAGGTTATATTTTTCAATCTAAAACAGTTTCAGATCTCTGATCTCCACTACACTGTACTGATCAAGTAATAATTTTTTGTCAAAAAAATTACACAGCACTGTACATATGGTGAACAAAAGTCATTCTCCTTCTAATGCTTCCTGGGAAACTGCTAATATATCTTTAAAGCATTAGGAATAAAAGAAAAAAGCAATATTTGCATCAAGCTGAGAGATTTAAAATGGCTAATGTGCTGCTGGTTGGTTACCAAGAAAATGAATAAAAGCCAATTTTAATATGAAAGTTCTTTCATCTGATTAAGCTATATCCTCTTCCCAGCAGATCATTGCGAGCAATTGGTAATACCCACTCCTGCATATGCAGCTTCAGTTTTGGATAGTTAATCCCAGAGGTGATGGTGTTGTGACCTTAAAAAGAGATTTGAAATTTTATTGAGAATATGGAGAAAAGAATGTTCTTTCATTGAAGATATGTGCATATACTAGCAAAATGTGTCCTTGTTGTGTCTGCACATCCAAAAGGCTTGTTTTGGATTTTATACTGTCCTATATACTTTATTTAGAGCAGTATAGAATCCAAAACAAGCCTTTTGGATGTGATTTTATACTGCCCTATACTTTTATTTAAGGACTGCAGTGGCTCAAGTGGCTAAAACGCTGACTGGAAGGCAACAGGTCAGCAGTTCGATACCCGAATACTGCAGGATGGAATGAGCTCCCATCTTTGTCCCAGCTCCTGCCATCCTAGCAGAAGTAGATAAATAGGGACCACTTCGGTAGGAAGGCAAGCAGTTCAAAAGCAAGAAATTGCAGGTAGATAAATAGGGACCACTTCGGTGGGAAGGTAAGCAGTTCAAAAGCAAGAAATTGCAAGTAGATAAATAGGGACCACTTCAGTGAGAAGGTAAGCCTGCCACATGACCACAGAAAAGTCTGTAGAAGCAGACAGTGCTGGCTCTTCTGCTATTAAACAGATGAGCACTGAACCCTAGAGTTGGATATGACTGGATTTCGAGCAAGGGTGGCCTTTACCTTTATCTATACATTTATTTAAGTCCAAATCAAAGCATATAGTACAATAATGACTTGGTATTTATATTTGTATTTGCATTTATATTATATTATTACATCAAATGAGAAGAGAGGATTCACTTGAGAAAGCCTTGATGCTGGGAAAGGTGAAGGGCAAAAGAAGAAGGGGGCAGCAGAGAATGAGATGGCTAGTTGATATTGTTGACACAATTGGCACGATGCTGGGCAGGTTAAGGAAGATGGTGGAGGATAGGGGTGTCTGGCGTGCAATGGTCTATGGGGTTGCACTTGACTATGCGACTGAACAACAACAAATGTATATTAATACTAAATAAACAACAAAGCTTCCACATTATTTTTTACAAATAACCATGTGCTGTATTTATTGCATCCCACTCCACTTCTGTATACTGTACTGTACTTACAATTTGACTGCTACAATCTGGGAATTTCTGTAGAATGCTACAGTTAGTAACCTTATGATCTTCAATTAGATTTTCAGGGACTCAGCTCTGTGCATTTTGGGGGACCATTCAAATGCTTAATTTATGTGGTTTTAAATAGTTCATACCTTGTAGCTTTGCCAAAGTCAGAAATGGGAGTTTGAAGCCAGTAGGCAGGCATTTGTATAAAAAGCTGACTGTTCAATTTCCCAAGATTGTAACCCAGAAGATGCTCAATGGTTCAGGAGCTTCAGTTGTTGAAGAAGGAGACCACTAGCATTGCAAATGCCAGTCTCTTTTAATATAATAAATAATGTATAATAATATATAATAATATATTTTTAAATAATAACAATATTTTTTAAAAAAACAAGCAAACAAAATTCAGTTTGCCACATGATTTTTGAATGAGTACAGCTTATATAGAATTGCTATGACACAGGCTGACACTCCTATTGAAATGACATGTTTGAATCAGCTCTTAATCTCTGGTTTTCATTATGACTGGGCAGTAGCTAAGCAACTAGTGTGCAACATTCATTCCTGATTACACCAGATGTCATTGCATTATTGCTCTCCTGCCTGCATTATCCAGCTGTTGCCTCTTCTGCAGTATGTTTTGTTGGTTCACTGTGGAGGGAAGGACATCAATGTCAGCTTTGAAGGGCATTGGTCTGAAATCATATAAAGATAAAAGCATGCCTAGCTAATACTAAAGTCTTAGTGAAGCTAACAAATTCATTGGCATCACACCTTATTTATATGCAAACATTTCTCCAAAGATCTTTTCCACATCAATGCTTCATTTGCATATAATACTTCACTGTTAAATTTCTTATAGCTGTAGCCAGAAGCAGATAGGCAAAACAGAATGAGTGTTGTTGAATTTTAATTTAAGAAAGGAGCTTAATGAAGCATGATATTCAACAATTCTCGCACTCTTCCAATGATCACATTTAATGGATTAATGTCATCGTAGATTGCAATCTAACTCATTATGAGCCTTAAGTACAGTGGTGGGCTCCAAAAAAATTTACTACCACACTGTGGGCATGGTATGATGGGCGTGGCCAGGGGGAAAGCCCTGTGTTAGTACTACAGGTACTTTATTTCAAAACTTGGATAGGCACAGCCAGCCAGAATTGTTGCTACCGCTTCTGGCGAACTGGTGCGAACCTGCTGATGCCCACCACTGCTTAAGGAACTTTGTACATGAGAGATATCATGAGGCTACTGTACTTTGAGCATATCACAGGAAGATAAAAGTTACTGGAAAAGGCAATAATGCTGGGAGAATTGGAAGGCTTCGGGAAAAGAGGAAAACCAAACATGAAATGGTCCAGTAAAGAAGCCTTTAGTTTGCAAACATTGAGTTGTTAAAACCTTTGAAGGCTACTAAATCACAAGGTGTCTGTAAGCTGAAAGTGACTTAATAGTAGGTAGCAACAACTTAAGGAACAATTAACTTCCCAGAGGATGCATTTTCTCCTCCATTTGCCTTATTAATCAACATCAAAGAAGATTTTTTTTTGTCATGTGCATGTCATCTTAACTCAAAAGTTCCCCACAAGGTGTTTCACATTTTTTTAAAAAAACTGTCTCCAACTCACCTCTCCATTTTTCTCTCTACTTACATTTGGAGAGCTTTAAAAGTTGGTTAGAGAAGCCTGTAGAACTTTGATAAGCCTTGTTCAAAATTATCGTTATACTGTATGTATTTTATGGTCAAATATTTGATATGGCTAATACATGATACTAATTTTTTAGATTCTTATTCCATGTTTGTTTTTAAACACCATCCCCCCCCCCCCAAACTATTATTTAATCCATATGCTTTTAATGGGAACATCATGGTATTTCATAAATAACCTTAGTGCTGAAGGGTTGGACTCGTGTTAGAATTGGCTCAAACAGATTTTAGAGTGAACATGAAATGTGCAAAGAAAGAAAAGTCAACCCAAAAAAGCTCATTATAAAGAGAGTGTCACCCAATTCTGGGTGATTGGATTCACTCTCTGGCAGAGGTACTAGAAAGACCCAAGAACTTACAATGAGGCAGGGTTTTCAGTCAAAACAAAATATGGTTTATTGGGAGCAAAAGCAAAGGGAAGTCTATTCAGGCATATAGTCTGGCCAGACCTATAATTCTAAATAGTTAACCTTCCCGCAACCGTTCTGAGGAAAAGACCCCCCTTGTGATCCCTGCTCACAAAATTTGGTGAACAGAAGATGGCCCCCCACCCACCTGGAAGGGGTATTTAACTATTCTTTCTAAACTAACTCTGCATGCAAGGGGAGGGGCTGAAACTGGGAAGGAGGAGGGGCAATTAACACATTTAATTACAAGCAAATATAAAACACAAAGCAGGGTATGAGGTAATGGGTTTGGTTACATAGGAAAAGAAATTACATTGGCTTCTGCAAAACAGGTTTTTTACATTGTATAGAAAGGAATTTACAAAAGAAGCATTGTATCTTTGTTGAAACAGAGGCCGAAGGAAGGCGGGACTGGCTGTTGTCTTCTCCAATGAAAGGCAGGCTAGCAGGGTCGTCAGCCAATGGCGTTTGCAGCAGGAGGTTGTGAACTCAATGTAGGCTTAAGCTGCCTTTCTGGGCAGGAAGGATTAAGTACCTGGCTGCTTCTTTAAGTACAGAGTAAAGAGAGTAGTTAAGTTAACAATTAACTCAAAGGCCCCCTTAGGCTTAGGGTGAACTTTTAACTTGCCAGGTGTGTGTGGTTTGTCACGTCCTCTTTTCCCCTCCCTTCACCCTGCCTTATGGAGTCTCTGTGTGTAAATGCTGTGGCATGTGGTGAATTAATAAACGCTGTGATTAATTATGATGCTTTATCCAAAATTTCAGGTAACACTCCTTCCCTTTTCTCTCGGCGGAAAATCTTTGAAAAGATTTCTAGAAGCAATCTGGGATTTCTGACAGGAATCTTTGAGAGAGATTCTCCGTCGAAACTGAGTGGGTCCTGGTGTGATGATGTACCCACTGGGACCTTGGTTAAGTGGGACCCTGCACAACGTTTTCAGGGACTGCAAAAGGGGCACACACACAAATTAGAATTATAACTACAGCAATCCCAAGCCCCGTCATGAATAGGTGTTTGAGGTATCCAAAATCCGGGAGCCAGCTGGTTAACCACCCCCACAATGAAAACCTAGTGTCTTGCTTAATTTCAGTGGTGAGATTTTGTAGCCCGTGGATGGCTTCCTCTACAATTTTTAGCCAGCACATCTATTTAAAATCTGTTATGAACCAGCAATGAGTGTGAGCTTAACATGATTGTGCACATATGGTGCATGCTCTGTGTGGTTGTATTGCAATGCCTGGGAATCAGGGGTGACATTGGGGCATTTTTGTAAGTAAGTGGATTCTCCAAACTACCAACACTACAAATGAACATCCTAACATTTTATACATTCTACACATGTTTAGAAATTTAAACTAAAGAAAATACAGGAACACAGTTTGCTAGCAATACTTTAGAGAGAGAGAGAGGTAGAGAGAGAGAGAGAGGTAGAGAGAGAGAGAGAGAAGGGGGGGGTCGAGAAGAAATGAGGTGGTAGGAATACTAATAATAAAAGACATGATACTCCTCCATTGAATTTTAGACATGCTCTGGAGCACTGCTATCCGTTCACTTTTGGGATCCACCACAAGGCTTCCACATCTTTAGCTTTTTCCTGTAGTGAGGGAGAGAAAACACAACACATCTCCCCAAAACCCTCCCACATTTACTTTTAAACTTTTATTCCTTAACCCTAGTAACAATAAACGACAACCACTCATGTTTTCAATGTACAGTAAAACCTCATATAACACCAAAACCTGGTTCCACAAGTCTTGGTGTTATATGATTTTTAGTGTTATCTGATGCATGTTAAAATCCTATGGGATCCATAGAGATACATTGCAACCACACAGGCTTTAGCGGTTGCTATCTGAAGCATCACATAGGATCTTAATGTTATCTGATGCAACTCTTTCCCCCAGATTCCCCAATGTTATGCGATTTCAGTGTTATTCGATACCAATGTTATATGAGGTATTACTGTACTTCCATTGCATTCACTGTTCCCTGTGGATTTATGTAAGGGAATTCCTTAAGATTCCAGGTTTAGTAGGAGAAGAGGGCTTTTATTGTGCAAACCCCATACTTACTCCAGAAGCCACTAATGCATGATCCAATTGCAACTGTGAGTGCTTTTTAGAGGCAGGAATTTACCTTCCTGGCCCAAACCAATGTAAACCAAATTAAATACTTTGAGTAAACAATTGTTTCACTCCCATCTGATCTGAGGAAGGTGCTGCTTCCCTACCAAATTCAGCCTCCTCCTCCCCTTTGTGAGTCTGGGAGTCTCTTAACTAATTTCTAAACTGGCCTCATTGTGAAATCTATTTGTTTACCTTTACCCTGTTTTCCTTCTGGCATCCTGTATAATAAGAATGAGGGTTTAACAAACGCACTGCAGATGTTTTTGAAATAACTTTATTGTTGGAGTTGCAAAGCAATCTTTATGGTTCAGTTTCTTTAACTAGGATTCTTAACTGGGGACGGTGCATAGGGACACTCAAATTTCCTTAAGATTGTGCACTTAGTAGGATGAGAGGAAATTTCCCATGTGCGATGTTCCAACAATCTTCAGAAGCCACTCACACAACATACATGCAGACAAGACAAAACACAGCTTTTTAGGTTTAGCAACCGAACAGACTACACAGGGCACCTCTCCTGCCTTCCTTAAGGGAAATTTTGGCAGGGAGTTTGCCCAGAAATAAAACATTTGGCTTTATTAATTTTAATTAGGCAGACATCAGTTTGTGGTGTTAAAAACTTCAAGCTGCTCTTAAGGAGCAAGCTACTATGTGCTTATCTATTTACTATGCAAGACTTTTCCCATCTCTTCCCGGACCTCTTGTTGCACGGTCCTGGGTTCGAATCACAATTTTTTTCTTTCACAAATCAAATGTGCCTCCTAGGGCTGTTGCGGTTCAGTTAATTCAACCCCAGTACATGTGTGTATTGAGCCACATTGTACAAAATCAAATTTACAGCAACCATTTCAGAAATGCATATGTTTTCAAAAGGTTTTAATAGGTTTATGTTCAAATTTACTTTTCACTATGGAGCAGCAGTTTCCTCCTTTAAACAATCACTTTCTCAGGCAGTCAGTGCTATGTTCAGACAAGCAGAGCTTTGCACAGACATGATTCCAAGTTTCCAATTAAACTTATCCAGACTATAACACATGCATAGCCCCTCTGTTTAAGCAAGTATCAGATTATACAGGACAATGTTCCATTTCCCTGTGCCACACATTAAAGGTTCCCCTTTATTTAATATCCATTATTTTCCTACTAGGCCATATCTCCTTTTATTTCTGAAAATGGGTCTCCACGTGCCATATTTAGAGACTGTAAGGCATACACTAGATAAACCAAATTCTGAGTTAGCATGGCCCTTTTAAGATGTGGGCCAGATTTTCAAAATACAATTTTGCATTTTAGGCAGATGCTTCTTGGCCCCCCCTTCCCACAAAACTGGGTTCTCAAGTGAGACTCCAATTGTCCTTTTTCCCAGGGTAAAAGACAAGCCAAAACCTCCATTTCCGCTATCTTCATGCCCTGCCTTGGGACGAGACCTTGGGCCACCCAGAACTCCAGGATTTGCTCCGAAGGCTTTCTTGGGGTCCCTTGCCTATCTGCAAGTTTTCCAATTCAATTATAATATTGCCAGGTTGAGCTGAGCACTTTAAATGAAGCCGGGTAAAAGGGTGGTTTGCAGTGATTAGCCTTCTTGCATTGATATTTTGTGCAGGCCAATTCTGCCTGCGGGGAGTACCCTAAATTTCATCCATATGTGGGGCATATGGCCAGGTAGCAAACTTATGTTTTAAAATTAGCCTTTCATCAGGTAAGGCTCCTTATTTCATATTTGTCAGCCTTGCTGGGACAGCAGGGTGACACAGATTAATTTGAGGCACAACGAAAAGGAAGAATAAGTCCCCATTTCTTTGCCAACTAGGGCAGTGGAATCAGAATTTGGGTGGGGCAGTGCATATGCCTGTAGTCTTGGACAGTATGCGACTTTGTTTTGTTTTTGTTTTTAGTGGCCAAACAGGAAATTCAACTGATGGCCAAGCTTAGTGGAAGAGGAAGGAGGGGCTGCTTTCCCCCCTTCAGGCTATTGTGAATGGAATGTTTTTTTTTTTTTTCAGCAGGAGGCAATTTCTTAACCTTTCTGCAGTGCTACAATGTTTGCACTCTGCACATGTTCTATGGAAAGTCCGAATTTTTACTTTGGAAGCCATCTCTTTAAAAACAAATGCATTTCCAAACACATATTGGTTGCAGTTGGCTTTGTATGGGAAAGAGGGACCCTTCTAATTAATCCATCCCAATTTCCAGCCTTTGCCAATCTCAAAAAAAAATTTTTAGATATATCAATCATCAAGTCAGTATATTTGTTTTGTTTTCCAATTAATTCCATTTTATTTGCTGCATTTTTCCACCATTTCTAAGTTCCAATTCTTTAATTTTCAAGACCTTTATTGCTTGATCAGTTCAATTTCAGGCCTTATTTTAAAGCAGCAATGCATTTGAGCGTTGCTAATTCACTAGCCTTATAATACTTTTGCCATGTCCCAATCTAAAGGACAACAATAATCCCGATTTATACATTTCCAATCTCTGTCTTAAAGTTTAAACTAGACAGAGAAAGGAATATTATCATTTTGTTAACCATACTTTTTATATACTTTTTACATTATATTTACAGATCTGCCATATGCTCGCATCAGGACAGGATATTCCTGGAAGCATGACTTCTTAAGGAAATGCTTCCTTCCCCTTTAAAGCCTTCTGCAGAGCATGTTAATACCTCACAATGGCAGTTTAAAATTTCTAAGTTTCTAGTCCTCATTATTTACACATCACAAAAATGCAGGCACACATTTATTTCGTTCACACACACAGGGCCCTCATTCATTTCATTCACTCAACATACATGCATATTTACATATATTACACATTCATTCCGTTTTCAAACTGTGTAGTAGACCTCTTTCTTTCCTGCACTCGCTATGAAAGCAAGGGAAAATGCCATACTTTCTTCAGACCTTAAGGGTCATGTTTTACTGTGGTTCTCAGGAGGCTGGAATTACCTGCCACCTGGGCACAATGACTTTGATTTCATGGTTAATTATTACTATAAGCCATTCTCAGGCTGCCTCTTATGGCAATGGCCTGGGATTCTTCCAATTTGGGCTACCCTGTGTTCGAATTCAGTTACATTTTAACAAATTACTTTAATTTGATTGGGGCTTTCTTTTTAGAAACAACGGACAAGTTACAATTTATATGGGTGCTGAGTTACATTAACCCTTTGTTTAATCTATGACTGCTGTCCCCTTCAAGCCTTTCAGCCTGAATGGATTGCAGCGGGCTCAAATTTTAAATGCTTTTCTATTCTGTTTACTCTTTTTCATTCTACTCTATTTAGCAACCCCCACTCTGCTAGCAGGGATGGATGGCAATAAACTATTCCTCCTTCCCTTTTCTCTTTTGACTGAGGGGTCCTGTTCTGCTTACTGGGTCCTAGCTTTCCCTTTTCCAACGAGTCCATTGAGATTGGCTCACTGTTTCAATTCGAGCTTTTAATTTTTACCTTTTTCTTTGATTTTATAGTGCCCAATTTTTCCTCATGATTTCCTTATTTCACTAAGGGCGCCTTCCATCATTCCTTTCAGCCCGCTCACTCCCGCAACTCCAGGAACTTCCATCTGTTCCCAAGGTCCGATTTCTTCTACAACTCCCCTTCCCAACATGCCCCGCTGGGGCATGTCTGAGAGGTCCAGTAGGTTTACCTCTGCGGTTTAACCCACTGTAACCTGGGGGGGCTGCAAAGTTACGGACCCCAGACTCTCCCGACTGGATTTGTTCCTTTTGCTGGCAGGGGTGGTGGGCATCAAGGGCTGAGGGGGCGCCCCAGATTTACAAGGATACCATGAGCAGCGGGTTTGAGGAATTAAGGAGCCAGAAGGTGCAATGGACCCAACACGGTCCTCTTCAATCCTCCTCAATTGCCTCTCTATACTTTGGGGAACCCCAAATTTGGGAGGAGGATTAGCCTTCTCCCATTACAATATAAAGATTGCCCTCGCAAGGGTATCGTTCAAGGTTTTGTGGGTGCAGCCTCACGGAGAGCGCTGCATGTTCTGAGTCCCCAGATCTCCTCAGACTCACTTCTAGCCTTCTAATAAATTCCTTTAGGTGCCTTAAACTTAAGTTGCCTTCTCTAGGCCAGGCGGGCCTCAGGTCCCTTTGAAAGGGGCCGGTCTTGGGTGCTTAAAAGTTTCAACCTCCATTTGCTCAATTTTAGACTTGGGTCCCACCAAATTCTTCCAATTCTTGAGGACATTGCTGCGAGGCGTCCCACCAGTCTTTTCCTCCTTTCAGCCCAGCCTGAACTCTCAAAAAGCTCCTCCCATAGCTTGCCTTAGGCCTAGGTCTTGGTGCTTACCGAGTTACCCCGCGCAGCGCACTGGCGGGAGCGGACCACACAGTTTCTTTCCCTTGGTGTCTCTCACCAGGTATCACCCGTCTCTCGAGACTATTTGTACTGGTCTCACGGTCGACGAACCTCCTCTCTTGACCAGTCTAGCCAATTGGCCACGTGTGCTCAGGTAATTACTCTGCCACAACGTGCTTTTCCGAATCCTCACCGGGTGCCACCCGTCTCTCGGACCCTGCCACTTGACAAGGCTTAGTGTTAGGTGATGATTCTACCCACTAGCCCGAACTTTTAAACTAAAGGCGCTCACAGGGGGACAAGTCCTGCTCTTGCTTTTCTAGTGGTGGCTAACCTCACTAGTGCCCAATTTGTTGTGCAATTCAGGTCCGTCAAACCTGCTTGTTGCACTCTCGGTGGGACTCTAACCCACGCTTCTCAATACCCGGACTGCCACCCGGGGGAAGGTCAGTTCAGCTGGCTGTTTAAACTAACTTGGCAAGAATTTCAAAGGGACCCCAAAATCAAAATTATACGTTACCAATCCTGAAGTTTTCAGTCGCAGAGACGGAACCGCAGATGAGTCTCTCAAAGCCTGATTGAAGATTTCGAATAGGAGGTCGTTCTGGTTTTTCTTTCCCTCTCTTTGTGTCCTGCACCTCTTAAGGAGGTTGCAGGAACCAGAGGCATCCCGGCACGAGCCCCCAATTATGTCACCCAATTCTGGGTGATTGGATTCACTCTCTGGCAGAGGTACTAGAAAGACCCAAGAACTTACAATGAGGCAGGGTTTTCAGTCAAAACAAAATATGGTTTATTGGGAGCAAAAGCAAAGGGAAGTCTATTCAGGCATATAGTCTGGCCAGACCTATAATTCTAAATAGCTAACCTTCCCGCAACCGTTCTGAGGAAAAGACCCCCCTTGTGATCCCTGCTCACAAAATTTGGTGAACAGAAGATGGCCCCCCACCCACCTGGAAGGGGTATTTAACTATTCTTTCTAAACTAACTCTGCATGCAAGGGGAGGGGCTGAAACTGGGAAGGAGGAGGGGCAATTAACACATTTAATTACAAGCAAATATAAAACACAAAGCAGGGTATGAGGTAATGGGTTTGGTTACATAGGAAAAGAAATTACATTGGCTTCTGCAAAACAGGTTTTTTACATTGTATAGAAAGGAATTTACAAAAGAAGCATTGTATCTTTGTTGAAACAGAGGCCGAAGGAAGGCGGGACTGGCTGTTGTCTTCTCCAATGAAAGGCAGGCTAGCAGGGTCGTCAGCCAATGGCGTTTGCAGCAGGAGGTTGTGAACTCAATGTAGGCTTAAGCTGCCTTTCTGGGCAGGAAGGATTAAGTACCTGGCTGCTTCTTTAAGTACAGAGTAAAGAGAGTAGTTAAGTTAACAATTAACTCAAAGGCCCCCTTAGGCTTAGGGTGAACTTTTAACTTGCCAGGTGTGTGTGGTTTGTCACGTCCTCTTTTCCCCTCCCTTCACCCTGCCTTATGGAGTCTCTGTGTGTAAATGCTGTGGCATGTGGTGAATTAATAAACGCTGTGATTAATTATGATGCTTTATCCAAAATTTCAGGTAACAAGAGCAATTGACAATTGAGACTTTTGAGAGGAAACCATATAGACAATAATGCAATGACGTGTCAGTTTAGCTGCTTATATTTAGAAAAACTGAAATGGTTGGACATTTTCAGCTGACATTACCATGTTCTGTTCAACGTGGGTAGCATTCAAGCAATGAAGAATAGGGCTGAAAAGAACTAGATTTTTGTCTTAGTGAGCTGCACTTGACTTATTTATAGGTGAGATGACTCATAAAAATGATCTTCAAAGCTGAAAAAGATCTTTTTAAAGCAATATTGCTTTAGCTTAGAGAAAGGAAAACAAATGAGCAAGGAAATGGAAAAAGATCTGCAAAGGAGAAACATCACAAACATACTGTACCTGGAAGTATTACAATAGTTCAGCTACTGAATGCTTTTCTTGCATAAGAAACAGAACATTGGTCGGCTATTACATTTGGCTACTGTCATTGTCATTTACGGGACATATTCAGTATACAGTAATTAAAGCAGGACTTACCTGAAATCCAAAGCCTGTCTCCAGTTATTTTAATTATTCAAGTTTCTAATATATTTAGGTGCTCAAATGCACATTTTAAAATCAGTATAACCGTGGGCTTCATCAGATTCATTGTTTTAGGGGTTTAATTGCACATACAGTATATATTTATAGGATTGCTGAGACACTTGAGACAGAGACAATCCATTTGTACAGATTTCACCTTCACTTAGGCATTTCTTTATTATTTATTATTATTTAGACTTCTCCCCCGCTCCACTCGCATACAGCGGCTCTGGGCGGCTTACAGGAATGCAAAATATACAGTTACACAATCATAATAACATCATACAAAGATCACAGGTAAACACCCCAAATACAATAAATGCATAGTAATACAATAGATATAATTTAGTACAATTATCTAAATCAAATTACAAGAACAACTTAAAATAATACACTATAAAATTATACAATAAAATATGAAAACAACAAGTACAATCCTCAACACAGAGATTTTGGCCATTGTAAGAGAAACAGTGGCTCAAGTCACTAAGACGCTGACTGGGAGGCGGAAGGTCAGCAGTTCGATTCCTGAGTACTCCAAGACGGAATGAGCTCCCGTCTCTGTCCCAGCTCCTGCCAACCTAGCAGTTCAAAAGCAAGAAATTGCAAGTAGATAAATAGGGACCACTTTGGTGGGAAGGTAACAGCATTCCATGCGCTCCGGTGTCTAGTCATGCCTGCCACATGACCATGGAAACGTCCGCAGAAGCAGACAGCGCTGGCTCTTCGGCTTAGAAAGAGAGATGAGCACTGACCCCTAGAGTCGGATAAGACTGGCTTTCGAGCAAGGGAAACCTTTACCTTTACTAAGATAAACAGGCTCATATTCTATGACCAGAATACTCATGTTTTACCCCTCAGTCCTATTTCAGGCTGGAAAAGAACCAGTAAGTTTGCCCCCACCCCAGCACAGAGCTAATTTTGTTGCTATTCTCTAATAGATTTTTTTTTAAAGAACTCACAAACAAAGAAATAAAGTACAAGCTGTTCTTTTTGTAACAGCCATTTGATAGCAGTCTCAGTTTATGTGTAGATCTTTTGTTTCTGGTTCTGGGAATGGCATATGGGCAATTCCTCTTACCCTTAGAGGTCAGATTCCATTATATGTGACTGCCACATTACAAATTAACAAACAATGCCACTTGTGAGAATTCACTAGTCTTCTTTGTTAGTCATGCAAAGCATTTATAGTGATGTTATATCAGCTTTCTGGAATGATTGTTGCTTTAGTAAGAACAATGTGGAGGAGAGCCCAAAGCTGTGTGAAAGCATAACATAAAAGCAAAATAATCTAATTCAGCTAAAAAAATTATGTAGCAAAACAGTATTTAAACCATACACAACTCTGTGTGTGCTGGATTAAATGATATTAAAATTGAGCTTTGGAGACTTAAGTCTTGTACGGTTAGAAAGTTCAGAAGCGTTGAAAAACTACATATGCGTGTATCTATTCTCAACAACTCAGCTTCTAGCATTCTGAATTCTCATCCAGGGATGGGCAACTGGTAGTCCTCCAGATGTTATCTGCCAAGGAAGGGATCACTGTAGGAATTATCCAACAGCATGACTGTGCACATGATAAAAAGAACACCTGAATAGGATGTGGAATTCTTTGGTATAAGGAGGTAGATATGTCTGTTTGTTAACCTGTGGAAGACTGTTTTCCTTTAATACTTTCTGTGTAATGCTCATTTCCAAACATGGTCCAGACTAAGGTCCATCACCTTGGTTTCTCATGTCCTGCTTTGGCAAGAGTTCAAAGTTAGTTTTTCTGGAACACAACTTCCAGAATGCTCCAGCATGTGGTCATGCTGACAGGGAAATTAGGGGAGATACAATTCAAAAAAGCAATTATCTCAAGCTGTGGTCCACATTAAACTATAAGGCGCTATCAAATGGGCTGTTTCTAATGCAGTTCCCTTCTCACAGACTTATTGACAGGTTCAGCATGATTGGCTGGCAAAAGATGCCGGTATTGTCCCACAGTTTTGCAACTCTGTCCCTCATGTTTAGTTTACTCTGTGTTTACTGTTAGGCCATGAACATGTAAGTATTTGGGTAAAGAGGAGGAGCTGGACCTTAAAGTCAATACATACTCTCCTTTGATTTAAATATTTATTTAAAAAAACAATTGTAATACTGTCTGTTGATCCTATTTCATTAACACCACTTTCATTTTTTATATTTTGGATATGGATGTTATTTTAAAAAACTTTTATGTCTATCTGCTATCATTATGTGCATTAATTTGCCTTTCATTATGGTAAATCTAACACAGTTTTTTAGTTATATGAGATGTTCAAGGGGTGGATTCCCATTTTCACCATCTGGTGTTTTCCTTGTTGAATGAGAATTTGAACTCAACTCACTTGAGCCCTAGGCTGCTTAACCACCATGGCATATTGGCTCATGTCTAGGAGTTATCTGGGCACATATTTAGAAAGTGGCACAAATGGCTAAATAACAAATGCTCAAATGAAAATAAAATAAAATATACCTAGAGCAAGACTTGAAAGGCATTCATGGCCAAGGCAGCCCCTTGAATTCTATCATAAGTTATCACTAGCACATAATCAAAGACTACAAAAACCAGTGTGTGTGTGTTTAAGTACAGATAAGCTACAGCAGCCTACTTAAATATCACTGGAGTCAATAAGGCAGCTATGGCTAACCTTGGTGCTCCAGGTATTCTTGGACTTCAATTCCCAGAAGCCCATGTCAGCACTCCTGCTGATCAGGGCTTCTGGGAATTTAAATTCAAGAACATCTGGAATGCCAAGGTTAACCATCACTGCAATAAGGCATACTGTATATGAATGCAGCCATAAGACTCAAAATGCAAGAGGGAGAATGGCCATCGGAATGATTTCCAACAAATTAATAATGATTCCTGACTCCTACCGTAACTGGTTAATAATAATAACAAGTCAAGAAAATTTAGGCTAACCATCATGGATATTAGTGAAGAAAACTGAAGTCAGTTCAATTCTGATACTCAAATAACTGAGTTAAAAATTCTGTAATTGCAATTGTTTATCTTTTAACACTTCACTTTAGCTGAAGAATCCCGAGTTTTAGTTTTAGCAATGACATGGTAAAAAAGAAGCATACAGTCTGCTTACCCCTACCTTAAATTGATTTTTAACCAGCTCCGTTTATTATTTATATTACTGCTGTACAACAATATACCCGGTGCTGCCCACATATGGTTAAGGCGTGAAATACTGTTATATTACTATCAGACATTTTTGCATCTTAACTTTTTAAACTTTTATAACAGTACATTTAGAGAACAACCTAGCTTACAGTTTATCAAGAGAACAATAAGAAGCTAGCATCTCTGTAATTACTGAGGAAAGGAATGGCAAGACTTGTGTGGTCCAACATTCTGTTTGGTTTGGCTTCTGACATCAAGAATCGTGATTTGACTGGCTGCTGACCAAAAGACCATTGCTTTAAAGCTATGGATCAGTCAGCTCCATGGAACTAGAGTTCTACTAATAAAGTGGTGAAAAAGGGATTTTCTATTGCACCTTCAGGGATCTATAGCCTTAGTCCAGAGATCTGGCTTTTCCATGAAATATGAGGAAATATGGTAGTAACTTCATGTTATAAAATATAAGACTCCCATCATGAAGAAGCCACCAGCCTTTCCAAGAATATAGTGCATTCCAAAGAAATAACTTTCATTGTTCTTCTAGTTTCTGCTATAATATAGTACTAAATGTTAAGCCTGGAGTAATAAATATATTTACTAAGGATTAAGCTCCATTGAATATAGTGGGAATTTTCTGCAAGCAGAACTGGATGGTATATTTTGTGGTTCTATACTTATAGCACTCATTCATAGGGTCATCATAAATCGAAGGTGACTCAACTGCAGATACCGGTAATAAGAATTTAGGGCATATCTGAAGGCTTACACATATTTCCTCCTTTGTTCCTCAAAGTAAAAGAAAACAATGCTCTTAGTGAAGATGTGGGGATAATTAAGTGGATTAGCAACGAATGCAGTCCCTTGTGTACATGAGGTAAGACAAAAATGAGGTACAGTATGTGATTTACATTTTGACAGTGATTCCACATCTCAGTAGATCTATTTCTGTTTTTATTTAAGAAGTTAACTGCCATTCCTAAAAGAATGTTAGTTACATTTACTACAGTTCTAGGATTTGCTTCAGATGAAAATAAAGCTGCCCTTACAGAGTTACCCACATTATCACCCACACTGAAAACAGCTTCTTGGCCTGAGTTTCAGAATTGAGTTGCCATGTACCATAAAGAGAGGCTTGATGTTAAAAAAAAAATCAAACATCAAAACAAAAATATTTTGAAGGAAGGCTGAATGAGATAAACATTGCTTTGGTTCTTGGCTGTTATTTCTAGAAGACAAAGGCTTCTGTAGCTTAAGATCCTGCAGAAGCAATATATGTATAGTTGTTATCCTTTATTCATGCCATTAACCATGCTGGCTCATGGGTGATGGAAGTTGTTATCAAACACATACAGAGGACAAAAGGTTGAGAGAGGCTGCACTAGAGCAGGTGTCAGCAAACTTGGCTCCCCAGATGTTCTTGGACTTCAATCCCCTGAGGCCCTCATCAGCAGGAGTGCTTACATGGGCTTCTGGTAACTGAAGTCCAAGAACACCTGGAGAGTCAAGTTTGCTGATCCCAGCACCATTAGTGGGATTTTAAAAATTTACTACCTACTCTGTGGGCATGGTATGCTGGGTGTGGCCAGGGGGGAAGTCCTGCATTGCACCTGAATTACTTTATTTCAAAACTTGGATGGGTAGGGCCAGCCAAAATTTCTGCTACTGGTTCTGGTGAACTGGGGTGAACCTGCTTAATCCCACCACTGCCCTGCACTAGAGGAAGAATTTAAAGCTATGCCAGAAAGGTAAAGGTCGCTCTTGCTCAAAAGCCAGTGATATTTGATTCTAGGGTTCAATGCTCATCTCTGTTTATAGCCAAAGACCCAGTGCTGCCTGCATCTGCAGATGTTTCCGTGGACATGTGACAGGAATACCTCAACACCAGAATGCACGGAACACTGTTTACCTTCCCACCAAAGTGGTCCCTAATTATCTATAGTATTTGCAATTTCTTGCTTTCAAACTGCTAGGTTGGCAGGAGCTGGGACAGAGATGGTAGTGTCATGTAGTACCCGGGAATTGAACTCCAACCTTCCAGTCAGCAAGTTCAGTGTCTTAATCACATGAGTCACTGCAGTCCCATATAGGAGCTAACTAACTCCATAATGCAAATTCTAGGTGTGCCTACCTAGAAGCAAGTCCCAGTGCAGGCACAATGCAACTTGTCCCGGTACGTGCTCATGCATGGTGCAGAGCACACCTTAAGCTCATGGTGATAAACTGAAGCAGAAAACAAAGGAAAAAGCAGTGAAAATGAATTACGCCAGTGCAAAGGATGGACAATAAATTACACATTCTGTATCTCAGGGTTGTAACAAAGCTTTGACATTCTTGTTAGTTTAGCTAGGTTTATCAGTTCAGCTTTGTTAGTTTCTATTACCAACAACCTGACCAAAGAAAGAAAATTTTATTAGACTGTTTTAAGACACAAGGCTTCATGCAGCTTTCATTAATAGAGTTTCATGAAGCTGAAGCCTACACTGGCCAGAATGCAAATATTAAAAATACTTTTTCCCCTACAGTTTTTCCCCATGGCGAGGCTCTAAATTGTTTCTGCATAGTACATAAATATGTCCAGTGCAACTTTTATTATATATAAAAAAGCTGCTTTGTCTACAGTTTTTCTGCGAATCAGAAGTCATCACTACCATTGTGGAAGTGGGTGGGTGGCTTTGTTTGTTTTTTGAAAACTGGTTTCTGCTGCAGGGCTGGAACTTCAAAATTCAAGAATACATTCAAGAATAACACCATACAACACATGGCATAAGAGTGTTAGCTGTTGCTCTCTAAAGTCTGATAGCATGGTCCAATGCCAGATCAAAATGTTGCTTTAGTTCAACAACCTCCTTCCCACAGGGTGATAGTAGCTGCCCTGAGATGTATTCTCTGTCCTATGTAACTTACATTTTGACAGTGGTTCCACATCTCTGTAGATCTATTCCTGTTTTTTTTCCAAGAAGTTGACTGACATAGGATGAATTCTGAGAAATGACCAACCAATGCACTCAGTTGACTTTATAGTTTTGTTATCTTCATTTTTTTCTGCTGTACAAGAAAACAAATACAATTGTACCTCGCTTAAAGAGCATAATGTGTTCCACAGGATTGCTCTTTAAGCAAGATTGCTCTTTAAGTGAAACACCATTGTAAGTGACCGATTGTGACTTCTGGTGGTGGTGGTGGGGATTGCGAACCCCGATTTATTTGTTAAGTGAGTTTTTGGTTGGTCTTATTTGTTAAGCGAAGTGAACATTCAGAGCAAATTCTGCTCTTTAAGCGAGTTACTCTTTAAGTGAGGTGCTCTTTATACGAGGTTTGACTGTAGACACAGTTGTTATCAACTATGGAAAAAATCAGTGACAGAGTAAAGCAACTAATTTTCTGACAAGGTGGACTTGATCCATGAAAGCTCACATTAAAATATAACAGTTGGTCTTCAAAGTGCTACAGCATTTTTGTTCTGTTCTGTTTATTCCATGATATGCTTGCAACTCAGACTAACACAGCTACTGTTCCACAAAATTCAGTTGTAATGAGTTGGCCATTTCAAAATTTAGTTTGTTTCTTTTTGGAATAAAGTCAATAACTTAGACAACTTTTTATTTTACTGGGGTGTGATTTTTAAAATTTATGTCATTTAGTAAAAGCATTTTCAAAATTCAATAATCAGAAAACAGAAAACCTGGTATGAAAAAAAGTAGAAATGCTATCCCATTGCAAAGACTACCACTTAATCTATCTGTCCAAAGTTCATTGGAAAGACCTGTGTTTGCTTTGTGTCACACATTAAATCTCGATTCTCCAAACACTATATTTGCTGCCATTGTTGTCCTACAGCTCTTATAATCCTGTAGCTTGCAGACCGACCGACCTATGTAGTTAATAGCAAGTGCTGATCTTAGTAGTATTATCTCTTAATTGTCCAAAATAATCCTTACATTCTTGTACACACAACATTTGCAGTACTGTACATCCATTTGCTTATGTTATCTTTCAATTAGTTTCAGTTCTAAAAGAATGAAACTACTCCTTTGACTAGATCAGATCAATCCATGTATGGCATTAATGAATCACATAATATGTAGTTTAATAAATCTATAAATACCCTTATGGCACCTTAGCAAACATTTTACTGAAGATAAAACTTTTGTGAGATGTACAGTACAGTATTCCACTTTTTTTTCCAAATGCATGGAATGTAGTCTCAGTAGATAAAAAAAACAGTACAGTAATCTGTTTTTTTTTCTCCTTTACTTTCTCTTTTGCCATTTTGGATGTTGAGGGAGTTACAAGGTTCTTGCTTTTATAATTCTACAGGTCACCACCAGCACTATTTGGTGTAGTTTTAATATGTTTTTGATGTTATTTCTACATCTTTCTCTTTGTATGCCTCGTGCTCTTTATTCTTTGCTTTTCACATATGCTTTGTATGGTATGGAACCCTGTCATTTTCTCCAAATGAGCAAACCATTTTATTTGTTGTCTCTGTATTTAGTTTAAAACTGGTTCTATTCCAGTTCTTTCTCTTATAATCTCATTCTTGATTTTATCCATTCTAGCCACTCCAGCAGCCTTCCTCAAACATCTCATTTCCATGGTGACCAATTTTCATTTATGTTTTATTGTAAGTGACCATTGAAGCTGAGTATCTATAGAAGAAGAAATCTGTTGTTGTTCCCATAGTGACTGGAGCCCTTGGAGCAATACCTAAAGAATTCTCTAGTTCAGCTGCGCCCAAACTACGGCCCCTGGGCCCAATTAGGCTCGTGCATATCATTAATCCATCTTTCGATCTGCTCGGTTGGCAGGAGCTGGGACAGAGCTGGGCAGTGATGGGATGTAACAGGTTCGCACCAGGTCGCCAGAACCAGCAGTAACTTTCCCCAGTGTCCCGGAGAACCGGCAGCAGCTTTTGGGGGGAACCACCTTCGGGGCTTACCTTTTCACTGGTTCCCCCGCTGCGCATGTGCGCCAATCACCTGGTGTGCATGCATGCATGCCTACCTACAGTGCTTGGTGCGTATGCACGGCCTCCTTGCTGTCTTCCCAAGCGGGGAGGAGAAGAGAAGCTACTAGCCTGACACTCCCTATAGCCTGCTCCCTAAGGTGACTCACCTTTGGATGTGGCGTGGTGTCTGTATTTATTTTAATGTGCATTTCATACCTTTACCTATATTGACATACTACCACAGTTCCTAAAAAGCAAAGTCTTGGAGTGACCTCATCAATAAGCTTCAGCTGTGCTGTTCCATGTGCTGTTCCAATTGGAGAATCCTTAAGGAGGTACAGCTGTTTTACATTTACATTAAGGCATATTATCCTAGAGAACTGGTTAGGCAAAGACTTAGTACCTAACTTCTTTAACTGTTGAAAAGTTGAAAAGTGCCAAAAATGAAGCCAACTTGTGGTGAGTTCATTCTGTAGTTCCTTCCATCTGACCTAGTGTGAGAAAAATTAGCCAGAATAAACTTTAAGCTCTGGTTTAAAAGCTCTGATTGATTTGTGTTTGGGGTTTGTATTTTAATGTATTATTTATTTAATTTATTTACAGGTTTGTGTTGTACACTTTTTAACTACTGAGCCTCTGCAGTCCCTAGTGGAAGAATGAAATGCTAGTTTGTAGAACCCATTCTGACACTTATATTACTGGATATCCACTCTTATCCACAAAGTGGACTTGATCCACGAAAGCTAACATTAAAATACAGTAGTTAGTCTTTTTATTTTGTTTACTCTCCAATATTATTACTGGAATGATCCTTAAGAGAATTAATGTTATTTTCTTTTGTAGACTCCTATCTCCCTTATTCCCCCCCCCAAAAACAACAACAACAACAACAACACAGTTTAGGAACTTTGCTCATTGAGCATAGCAGACCAAATTTAGGAATAACAGATGTAAACAGCTTCTTTTGTAGAAGGCTTCTTCATTCTCTAACTATAGCTAAATGAGATCTAATTTAGAAGGATTTTTTTTTGATAAGTAGATACAGTATTCTTGTTAACAAAAGGATGCTATCATGATGAACCAATTGAGCTTCAAAACGGATCTGATGGCTGTACAGAGAGGGAAAACAGAAGAGTGCTTTGAGAAAGGGTTAAAAAAGAGAAAACTACCATTTAACAGAAAATCGATTTTTAAATTACAAGCATTTTCTGAAAGCAACACAAGGACATGGCACTTGACTTAGTGAAAATTTATTTATTTATCGTATGATGATTATCTGCAATTGATGTTGATAGAACAAGCAGAAATTGACCAGGTTTGAAAAGCCATTGAAAGGCTTCATCTGTGACACTATGCAAGTGAAAATATAAAAGTGGTATTCTTATATCAGGGGTGGTCAAACTAAGGCTATTTAATTTTTAAAATTAAATAGCCACTGACTAGACACTTTTAAAGGAGCCACTACAACAGAGCATCAAACCCCCCCCCCCTACACACACTGAAGCATGTTTCCCAGGCAACGAGAAGCCTCAGCTCAAACCTCGCGAGAGGACGGAGTGGCTTGGGTTTAGGAACCTGCTTCCCTTCCGCCCCACACTAGGCTTCTCGCGGAGATGGAAGGAATGGAAGGCGTTCGGTAGGGGAAAATAAATAAATAAAACTACATTTCCCAGCAGCCTCTCGTGCCCCCGCGATTCTCGCGAGACGGCCTCCCGCTCTGTCTCAGCGCCTTCGCCGCCGCTAACGGCGCGGCGGTTGAATTTGGGCCGCTGTTGTTGTGGGGAAGAAGGCGGTGGCGGCGTGGAGCCGCTTTGGCCGCCGAGCCTCCCCGTTTTCCTCAGATGGAGGCGTCGTTGTCCCCGCTCATCCGGAAACTCCGTAAGTGCTCAAGTTTGCGACCCCCGGTGTGCAACTTTCTAATGGGACAAGCATGTCTACTCGGGAGTCAGTCCGAATGGGTGCTGTGTAGGTTGCAGGCGTCGTTGAGTGTGTACACTGAGGACCGCGACCAAGCAGGGCAGTTCAGGCCATGTGTTCCCCGAGGGTAAACAACAGCAGTCATGCTTAGTGCACTCTCTGGGCGGTTGTTCACGAGTTATTTAGCATTCTGCCCCCAACATGCTGGGTACTCATTTTACCGACCTTGCAAGGGTGAAGAAGGCAAAGTCAACCTTGGTCTCCCATCAGGATTGAACTCAACCTTTTGGTTGCAGCTCAGCAGGTGAACCACTGCAGCCACCAGAGCTCTTTACTTGCCTTTCCATATACAGTATCTATATCCCATGTAATAATTAGCCATAGCCTTACAAGAAAAGCAATGGAACACTGTTTGCCTTCCCACCGAAGTGGTACCTATTTATCTACTTGCAATTTCTTGTTTTTGAACTGCTAGGTTGCCAGTAGCTGGGACAGAGATGGGAGCTCACTCCGTCATGCCGTGCCCCAGAATCGAACTCCGACCTTCTATGTCATAGATGAGCATTGAATTCTAGAGTCAGATGTCTTTTGAGCAAGGGCAACCTTTTACCTTTTCATGAGAAACTGGACACTGGGTGGTTTATAGTTCATTAAAGAAACATGAAGAAATGAACAATTAAAAAATGAAAGAAAACACAACACAAAGTGCACATTAGTGCACTCTCTGGGCAGTTCACAAGTTAATTAGCATTTTGCTCTCAATATGCTGGGTACTCATTTTATCGACCAAGGAAGGATGGAAGGCTGAGTCAACCTTGAGCCCTGGTCAGGATCGAAATCATAAACCTTTGGTTCCAGTACAGCAGTTTAACCACTGTGCCACCAGGGCTCATTTAGGTCAGATATGGGTCTATTTCTCCTTAAATGTATACCGTATATAGAATTGCAGTGTTAGCTTAAAATCCTGTGTTTGTCTCCCTGTGAGTATAAATCCCATTGAACAGTGTACAATATTCAGGTAACTTCTGCATGGAGAGTAGGATTGGGTTGCTTGTTTGTGAACCTGTCATAGACAAAAGCACTCTCCAACCATTCAAAAAATACTATGTATCATAATTATAGAATCACTGGCACTGTCTGGCCGGATATCCCGCTACGGTAATTGAGTAGACTGTACAGCCAGCGATTCCATGCCAAGTGTTGGGTGGTGGTAAATAACCTGACTCCCCAAAGGGGCCAACAGCTACGTGCGGATGAACCCCTATAGGTGGGATGATGGTCCCTTCAGTGGAGGAAATGCCACTGGAAACCATTATATTGGGCCCAACGGCAAAATGAGTGGAGGAGGAACCACTTTCTGATTCCCAAACGTCATGGAGGCCATGCTGGATGGACTGGCTATGAAGGCACACCTTGATAATATCCTCAAGGCTGTGGTAGTCCATTGCAGTCTTGGTGTTAAATTCTGGATGTCTCATTTCGTATGTGCCTCAGGAGATGGCTCTGTGATCATAGTGTATTAATCACTTCATGAGAAACAGGGATCCACCTTAAATTCACATCAATGGCATTTTTCCTGCTTCAGGAAAAAAATGCATTGTCAGATACAAGTTGTAGCCGCTACCCCCGAAAATCATTGGGTTGGAAGATGCTTTTTAGTTCATTGAGTCCAAGTCCCTGCTCAATGCAGGAATCTAAATCAAAGCATATCTGAGAGAAGGTTGTCCAGCTCTTGAATGCTTTCAGTGCTGGATTGCTCACCACCTCTTCAGGCAGTTGGTTCCATGTCATACTGCTGTAACCTAATATTCAGCCTATACAGTATCTGGCTTTCTGTAGTTTCAGCTCATTATTACACATCCTGCACTCTGGGATGATGGAGAACAGATCCACCCCTTCCCCTTTATAATTAGCTTTCAGGTACAGCTATTGAAGAGTGCTACCCTATTCCTTCTCAGTCTCCTTTTCTCAAGGCTAAACATGCCCAGTTCATTCAGTCTTTCCTCATGGGACTTTGTTTCCATTTCTCTAATCATCCTTGTGGCCCTTCTCTGTTCCTGTTCTAATTCGTTTCCATCTTTCTTAAAGCATGGTGCCCCGAATTGGACACAGTAATCTAAATAATGCCAGTAGTAATTTCTTCTAGTGATGGGAGGAGAAAATGCTGTTTTCACTCCTCTGACAATTGTTTCCTCCTTGGCTAATACATAGTCTTCTTACTTATTTTCCTTGATTGGGAACTCGGTAGTACAGTACAGTAATACCTCAGATAACGTTTACCTCGGATAACGCTAGAATCGCATAACGTTAAGTAATCTGGGGAGGAGAATTGGATCGAATAACGTTAAGGTCCTATGGGATGTATCGGATAACAACTGCTAAAGCCTGTGCGGTTACAATGTATCTCTATGGAGCTTTAACGTTATCCGATCCATCCCGTAGGATTTTAACATGGATCGGATAACACTAAAAATTGGATAACACCAAGACTTGTGGAACCAAGTCTTAGCGTTATCCGAGGTATTACTGTATAGCCAATTACTATGGCCCTTTTATTTATTTAGTTATTTATTGTTCTAGTTATTTAAATTTGATGCTCTCGATGGGACAACCAAGCTCATCCTCCTGTATTTCTGTGCAGGAATATTTTTTGTGTTTTTTAAGAAACATAGTGCTATTGTATTTTTCTTTATATCCTTCAGTTGCTGTTTTTCAGTCATCTGAGTCATCCCACTGTGTTTCACTTATTCCTATCAAGTCATAGTTAACCTTCTCAACCAAGATTTCCAGTTCTTCTCATTAGCGTTCTTTACTCTTGGTATTTATCTACAGACAATGGAGGACTAGACCTAATTTCGAAACAATTCGAAGTATTTAATTCTTCTTTGGACCTGATTCAAATTGGTCTAGTTTTGCTTAGTTATTCTGCCAAATTTATGTAGTGTGTACAATTAATAGTGTCATATTGTGCACGATTGCTTAGAAGTAAGTCCTGCTGGATTTATATGTGCCAGGAAAATGAATATAGGATTTCCTCGTGACATGGCTGTATACTTAATCCTTACAGGTAAATGATAGCCAACACTCACCGTTCAGGTATTTAATTCACTAAACATCAACAACTTGAGATAATCAGATGATACTACCCTAATAGCAGAAAGTGAGGAAGACCTAAAGAAGCTCCTGATTAGGTTGAGAGAAGAGAGCGCAAAAGATGGCTTGAGACTCAACATCAAGAAAACAAAGATCATGGCAACAGGCCCTATCAGTCCCTGGAAAATAGATGGGGAAGAAGGAGAAGCAGTGACAGATTTTATTTTCTTAGGATCAAATATCACTGCAGATGGTGGTTGCAGCCGTGAAATAAAAAGGTGACTGATACTTGGGAGACAAGCGATGAGAAACCTGGGGAACATAGTTAAAAGTAGAAACAAAAATGCAAACAAAAATTCGCATACTCAAAGCAATGGTGTTCCCGGTAGTAATGTATGGTTGTGATATCTGGTCCATTAGGAAAGCTGAGCGCAGAAGAATAGATGCCTTTGAAATGTAGTGCTGTAGGAGAGTTTTGAGAGTCCCCTGGACAGCAAGGAGAACAAATAGGTCAATCCTAGAAGAAATAAACCCTGACTGCTCCTTAGAAGGTCAAATAGTAAAGATGAAGCTAAAGTACTTTGGACATCAAATGAGAAGAGAGGATTCGCTTGAGAAAGCCTTGATGCTGGGAAAGTTGGAGGGCAAAAGAAGAAGGGAGCAGCAAAAAATGAGATGGCTAAATGGTATTGTAGATGCAATGGGCACAGAGCTGGGTAGGCTGAGGAGGATGGTGGAGGACAGAAGTCCCTGGCAGGCAATGGTCCATGGGGTCGCAAAGGGTCAGAATCGACTGTGTGACTGAACAAAAAAACTCTGCATGTGTAGACCCGTTAGTAAAGCCAATTCTATACAATAGCATAAAACAATTCTATTCTTACAAGTCTTCCATTTTTCTTTTCTGTTCAGGTCATCAGCTGGCTGAAATCAGAGAAAGAGCTCTGAAGAACATTTTGTGTAAACTAGAGCACAATTTGATTACATATGCTGATTTGGTGCAAGAAAAGCTGCTATTTTTCAATCTTTTAGAGTGGTTCAACTTTCCCATAGTACCAATGAAAGAGGATGTTTTAAATTTAGTGAGCAACTTGGTAAAGGTATTGCGTTTTATATAATTTGTTTTTTATATACCTTTAAACAAAACCTATGAGTACAGAATAATCTCCACAAGAATCCATGTAGAATCCAATACAGTATTCGGATTTGGCAGAAGAAGAATCTATACTAATTAGAAGTACAGTAATACTCCGGATAACGATTGCATCGGATAACGCTAGAATCTGAGAACGATGCAAGCGTTATCCGAGGCAACGGTCTGCGGGTGTGGGGTGGTTGGGAAGAACTTCTACCCAATCCACCCACCCGCAGCGGTCTCTACGACTGCAGTAGGGTCGGGGAAAGGTGCGCGCCTTTCCCCTGACCCTATTGCAGTCTCAGAGACTGTGTGAATGAAGTAAGGGCAGGGAGGGAAAGTAAGAGATGCGATCGTGTCTCTTTCCCTCCCTGCCTTTAAAGTAAAGGCGGGAAGGGAAAGAGAGACGCGATTGTGTCTCTTTCTTTCCCTCACTGCCTTTAAAGTAAAGGCAGGAAGGGAAAGAGAGATGCGATCGTGTCTCTTTCTTTCCCTCCCCGCCTTTAAAGTAAAGGCGGGGAGGGAAAGAGAGACGCGATCACATCTCTTTAAAGCGGTTTGTCCCTGAAGTCAGGGCTTTTTTTTAGCGTTGTTCGATGCATGCATCGGACAACGCTAAAAATCAGATAACGTCATGACTTGTGGAACCAAGTCATAACATTATGCGGGGTTTTACTGTAATATTAATCTGTTACTACTATCACTCTCAACAACTAAAGGACTAAATTTCTTTTGAATTTTAAAATATTACATAAAATTAATGTGTGCATTGTAATGTGTCCCATAAGAGATAACTTGGAAGCTAATATGGTTGACTTCATTATATTTGCCAACCAGGAAAAGATTATTTTCTTACCTAAAATGTTCAAAAACATATAAAATCAATGTTGTCTCCTTAATTTCAGCATCCTTCTGCTGTAGAGCATTTGGTTGGGATTGGGGCAGTAGAATTTTTCTCTCAACTTCGTCCGAACGTAGATTCAAATCTACAAGCCGTGATTGATGGGATTCTGGATGGGCTGTTCATGCTACCTTCAGAAATCTCTTCTGATTCTCATTCAATGTCTTATCAAGCACAGCCCTTTCCAGTGTTGGGTGATGCTGGTAAGTTCCATCTTGGTGTACAATATATCTGCTAGTGAATTATGAGCTTTGCACTAAAGTTTACTGAAGTTTTACAAAGGAGTTGATGACATTCGTATTACCTCTTGCTAATCCCTGAAGTAACACGTGGTGGTGGAGACAATCTGAGGATATATCCTCAGTTAGAGCAGGGGTGCCCAAACTTTTTGGGCTGTGGGCCGATTGTGTGGTTCAGGGAGCCGGTCACTAAGGCCCGGAAGCCGGGTACAGCCCCTGATGCCAATTCATCCGGCCCACGAAGCCCTCGTCGCTCCTGGAAGCGGAAGTAAAATGTGCCCGTACGGGCGCATTTTACTTCTGCTTCCAGGACCGACGAGGGCTTCGCGGGCTGGATGAATTGGCATCAGGGGCTGTACCCGGCTTCCGGGCCTTAGTTTGGCCACCACTGAGTTAGAGGAAATGTAGAGCTATCTATGTACCCACACAAAACTGGACTGAAACAAAGTAATTTACAGAGTTATTAGGCTGAGACTGTACAGCATTATTACTACTGTTATTTACTATGATTATATATTTTCATGCATTGCACTAGAAACTCATGTTGGATATTTTCATCAAGAGAAAAATATACAAGAAACAGAAAGACCACCGAAGCAAGAAGCTGGTAGGTAATTATATTACCTGTATGCAAATGTTTTGCAAAGAGTTTTCCATCAATATACCTTGTCCATATCCTTAAGGCTTCGGCAATCCATTGCAGTCCTGGTGTCAAATCCTGCATGTCTCATTTCATATGTGCTGCAGGAGATGAATCTGTGATCACAGTGTGTGGGTCACTTCATGGCAAACTGGGATTCACCTTAAATAAATTCATGCCAGTGGCTTTTTTCCTGGTGAAAATGACTTCTTGGAAAATGTATACTCTGATATGAGTAGTAGACAACGAGGACTACTATAATTGAATTATACTGAAATACAGTATTCTTTTTAGCTTTCAGTGTGCTTGAACGGATGACTTTGTACTGTTATAGTTGTAAAAGTTGTATGACTGGATGATAAATTAATTTGTTTTAGATCAATTTGTTTACTTCCTATGAGAAAAAACACTGAATGAATATCTGTATTCACTATGCAGATTTTCTCTATGTTTGGTACACAACAAAATTTGCTCTTCTCCCCTCTAGTTAAACATGGAGTGAAGTGCTTGAAATTTTCTACATTCCCTTGGTTATCTTTGACCAAAACAGATAGGCATGTTCTGTCATCAAGTGAAAGGTA